>JAVJIF010031289.1:0-429510 GCA_038442645.1 Agave tequilana | reverse complement strand
CATTCGTTGTTTCCGAAGCGGTTGTCCACGCGTCGGCCTCTTCATTGGGTTTAGGCGTTAATGTCTTTTAATGGCAAAACGGCGCTGGCGGGTTGGAGACCATTAAGCCGACGATTCTGATTAATGAACCATTAATTATGGTTATTATGGGCTGCCTATAAATAGGACTCCACCCCCTCTCCCTTTAACAGCCCATAATTAGACTGTTTTCTTTCGAGAGCAATTGCTCTGAGAATTTCCGCCTTCTTCAGAGTCTCTAGCAGGGGCCTGCTCCATGGATGAAGATGACCCTACGGACGAACTTGATCGATGTTCGTCCACAAGGGAAGAAGTCATAGACCTCATCGTCCACAAGGGAAGAAGTCATGGTCCTCGTCGTTCACAAGGGAAGAAGTCATGATCCCTGACGAGGACTTAAGCCTCACCGAGATCTGCTCTGACTTGATGCACCAGTCAAGCTTGCTGGTAACGGATGGTCAGAGTGGGTATGGCGGCGGGGGATGTGGTGGATATAGTGGTGGGTAGCATACCTTGTGAGGTCTCATTCTCCCTCTCTTACCCCAGAAGTGACATCGAGGAAACTCCATGCTCACTGGATAACCTTCTGGTGAAGAGATGTTCATCAACGAAAGATCGTATCCCGGCACTTTGGAGGGTCAGTTGGAATCGGAGGATTCTGCTGCCACCAGACCTCAAGAAGAAGATTGCTCTTAGTCAACAAGGCTCTTTTGATGTTAGTCTTCTTGGCTACTTGATGTTTAGTCTTCTTTGTACTGCTATATTGTAACACTCAATCTTATTGTATAACAAAGCGTTTTGTATCATTTTCACATGCCTGAAGATAAATGTCTGGACATAAATAAAAGACCTCAATAACACCACTGCTCTTAGTCAACAAGGGATCTTTTTGATGTTTAGTCTTCTTTGTACTGCTATATTGTAACACTCAATCTTATTGTATAAGAGATCGTTTTTGTATCATTTGCACATGCCTGGAGATAAATGCCTGGACATAAATAAAAAGCATATTTGTTTTTTTAATAAACTACGAACTTGGTCGCAGCCATGCATTGCAAACTAAACAACTATGATCATAGATGACACTGCGACCAAGGTCGCATAAGATACATTGCAAACAGTAACTACTGCGACCAGGGTCGACACTGTGACCAAAGACTGGGACTAAGCAACTGCTGCGGTGACGTGTCACCTCGTCGCAGTGTTGTTGTTTACCTCGTCGCAGTGTTGTTGTTGATTAAGATAAAGACCAGCAATAGCGACCAAGATTGCAGATTATTTTTTAAGACTGCGGCCATCAACTGCGACCAATGTCGCAGTGTTGTTGTTGATTATTTATAAGACCACCAACTGCGACCAAGGTCGCAGTGATGTTGTTGATTAAGATTAAAGACCAGCAACTGCGACCAAGGTCGTTGTGTATTTTATTAAGACTAAACACCAACAACTGCGATCAAGGTCGCAGTTTATTTTATTAAGACTACGGTCGTTTATTTTATTAAGACTACGGTCAGAAACTGCGACCAAGGTAGCAGTGTTGTTGTTGATTAAGACTAAAGTCCAGCAACTGCGACCGAGGTCGCAGTGTATTTATTAAGTCTGCGTCCAGCAACTGCAACCAATGTCGCAACCTTTCATTTTAAAAATTATAAGGGTGAAGTAATATAATTATTAACTGCGTCCATGGTCGCAGTATATTCGTTTAGCGTAAAATTTTAAAATGAAGGTTTGTAACAATTGTACAGCATTTTTCAACCAAGACATAGTAGTAAAAAATGTAATTCACACAATTAACTTTAGAAAACAGATTTATATATATTAAAAAAAACAAAATACAATTTTTTAAACTTGTAATCCTCGTCATCCCAATCGTAATGAGAAAGAAGTTTGCGACTTTGGTCGCAATACTGAAGGAGGTCGCATTGCTATACGATAGCATGTTTCCTCCGGTATTCTTTATTCTGTATTAAGTATGCGACCATGGAATATTTTTTTTACTTTTCAATGCTAGAAGTCGTCGTCGTCATATAAAAGGGGTATTTTTGTCAATTTGTTTCATGATTGTTTAGGGGATTTTTTTGATTTTTTGACGCCCACACTCTGCGACCGATGTGTGGCATATATTCAGCCACGTCCCGCAGGCTGAGAAACTCTCTCAGCCTGCAGGCTGAGGTACAGTAAGCCCAAGTAACATACTCTAATTAAATGGAAGTTTCACATGTCCTCGCAAAAAAAAAAAAAAAGAATGCTTCATATATGTTGTTAATCCATAATCATTTCTCTCGTATTTGATCCATATTCGTATCTATTATTAGCTGACATGACCATGAATTTTCTTTGTTGAACAATATTGTATTCGAATCATAATTGACAAACAGAATATGACAAATGTCATATATGATTTGTATATAATCTAGTACACTCGTGGAAGGGTGAAAATGAGTCCTTGCACACAAAAAATAAATAAATTTGGGCCTTTCTCCTGTTATAAGATGTTCTTCCTCCAAATGAGGCTCCTTTTTTCTACAATGAGAGCTTCCGCCTGTCTTCTTGGGAAACCCCTATCAACCCCCAAACTTAACCTCCATCACAAATTTTTACTGTAAACTTAAAAGTTTTTTTTTATCAAAAAGAAAATAACCATCATTATCAATCTAAGTTTTTACTAAGCCTTTTCCCCGTCAAGATGAGTCAGCCATGAAGTAAGGCTCCACAACAAATTCGATAAATCTTTATGATGTGTTGTTAATGTGACGTCAGCCCTTTCTTATTTAGGGCCAACTTGCAAGCTAAAAACTATAGGCAAAAAAGGACTGTTACATCCTGAAATGCCAAGAGGCGCTATCATATATGAAAATAAATTTTCAGTTAGAAAAATAGGCTGGCGGCTCATCTGTACTATTATAAAAAATACTAGTTGTAATGTTACAAAAAGATTTCTTTTGTCATTTTTGCCCACTTTGAAGTTTTCTCATTGTTATAATAAAATTTTGAAAAGTAACTTTAAATTAAGGTTATTTAAGTAATTTTAAAATATATATACACTAAATCTAAATCTCACTTATCTGAAATCACTCAATCTAAATATTATCTTTATCTTTCTATTCTTATCTACAATCACTAGCTAACGAAGTACTATTTCTTTATATTTGATGCTTATCTAAATACATGAATGCACTGACATTAACAATAGAATATTTCTATTTTGAGAAAAATCATATGAAAATCGTAATTTTATGAATTATTTTTTCTATATCTTAGTTCTTGTTGATAAGCACATGGTAAATGCCATGTTGTAACAACTTTTTAAAATTTTATATTGCTTTAGATAATCAATATATTATACTTAAATTTAAATGAGTGTTAATTTAACACAGACTTTATCATTCTTTTACATGTGTTATAGTCTTTGACAAAGAAAAATTCACTACAACCAGCTACTTTGATTCATAATTAGGGGAAAAAACTCAGCTTCATAATTTTATTCATTACAACCTCATGTACGTTTCCTTAATTGATTCTCTCAATCATCACTTCTATATATCTTTTATCCTTCCTCATTACCCCCAACGTTGCACTCCCCTCAACCCTAACTCCGACGTAGAGTAATTCGCTGGTCGACCTGCGTGATCAGGTCGCCGCGAGGGTTTGAAAGGAGGCGGGAAAATCATTTTTTTTCTCTTTATCTTAAGAAGATATAGAAAAAAAAAATCCAAGGAAAAGATATAGCAAAAGTATAAGTCGATTCAGTGCCATTTCGATGATTTTCAATTCAACCTCAATAAAAAAAAACTTCTACGTATGCTTGATTGCTTGTATAATTTTATTCATAAAACAAATTGGCTTATTTTAATGAGTATTTCCAAGGACTGTAGAATAGGTTGGATGTTCTACATTTTCAATTAGGTCTTTGATAAGATAGTCTCTTGTTCACGGGCATCTCATTTTTTTTTTTCCCTCTTCCCCCGACCCTTTTATTATTTTCTATTTTTCCCCATGTTTCCCTCTAGTTACATTCAAATGACTCATAAGAGAGAGCAATTGTTATATATATCCTCAATTTTTTTCTTATAGAAAAGAAAATACAATTCTTGATTTGTAGGTATATTAGAATTGCAACTCTAATATCCAAATCAGAAATGAAGAAGAAACAGAATGCTATATTAATGAAGAACTGATTCTTAAGACAGGTAATGTACAACCCAAGAGATTGCAGCTCTTTTATAGACACTTACACACTAACTACTTGCTAAATCAAAACTAATTTAGCACACTTTAAGAATAAACTGGAATAAACTAACAAATTCCTGAAAACTAGATCCTGAAGATGACTTATTCAAAAACAAACTAATTCAACAAAGACAGTTTTGTTTGAGTTTAAACTCCAACAGCCTCCCTTAAACTCAAACTTGCAGAATTACAAACACCCAACAGCTGCTTCAACTTGTAGAAGAGATCTGCTTTGAGTGATTTGGTGAGAATATTCGCAACCTGCTCATGGACTTGCAATATTCCAATGAAATGTCGCCTTCCTTGACGAGGGCACGAAGACATAAAACTTGATGTCGATACGCTTGCTTCTTCCATGAAACACTAGATTTTTGGCGAGGGCAATGGCTGATTTGTTATCACAGTAGATCGTTGTAGGTGATAACTGCTGCTGATGCAGATCTTCAAGTACATGTCGCAATCAAACAGCTCGACAAGCACATGATGCTGCCGCCATGTACTCAGCTTCCATGATAGAAAGCAACTACTGGCTGTTTCTTCGATGACCAAGACGCTGCTCCCAAACCAATGTGAAATACAAAGCCAGAGTGCTTTTGCGATCTTCCACATTGCTAGCCAATCACTATCGTGAATCCAATAAGATCACCCTATTCAGAGGAATAAAAGATCTCATTGCTCAGAGTTCCATTGATGTATCACAGGACACATTAACTTGTAAATGATCCTGACTAGCTTTTTCATATAACGGCTAATGATTCCAACTCCAAAGAATATGTCAGGTCGAGTAGAGTCAGATAGCGTAGACTCCCTACTAAACCGATAATGAGTAGGACTTGCAAATTCACCATTGCCATACTTATTTAATTGCAGCCTTGCTTCAACTGGAGTCTTGGTAGGAGTGCATGATGCCATCTGAAATTTCTTCAACATGTCTGCTGCATATTTCTTTTGAGAGATGAAAATACCATCAGCTCCTTGGAGGACTTCCAGTCCGAGAAAGTAAGACATGAGGCCCATGTCAATCATCTCGAAATTTCGAGTCATGACCTCCCTAAAATCAGTAAACATCATTAGGTTATTTGATATATAAAGTGTGGGTTCATGAGGACACTTAAAAAACCCATGTTCCTGGAAGTAAGTGTCGATGCGAGAGTACCACGCTCTTTGTGCTTGCTTTAGCCCGTATAAAGCTTTCTTTAACCTAAGCACTTTTCCTTCCTGACCTTGTTTCACATGACCAATTGACTGATCAATAATGACTTCTTCGAGCAACCCATTCAGAAATACTGATTTGACGTCCATTTGATGGATTTGCCATCTCTTTTGAGCTGCTAATGCAATCACAGTTCGAATAGTTTCTAATCTAGCTACAGGAGCAAAGACTTCATAGTAATCGATACCTGGCATTTGTTTGTTACCTTTCACAACCAACCAAGCCTTCAATCTGTCCACCTTGCCATCAGTTTATACTTTGTTTTGTACACCCATTTGACGCCTATTGATTTTTTTCCTTCAGGAAGAGAACTCAGCTCCCAAGTATCATTCTTTTCTATGGAATGAATTTCTTCATCCATTGCTCGAATCCAGCCATCATTTTGAGAAGCTTTGATCGATGCGGAATCAGCACTTGAAAACGTGTATTTTTGTAAGTTCAATGAAAAGCGTATGTGCTAATGTTCCCTCGATACTTCCGTTGTAGCATTGGCTCAACGGGTCGAATTCACAGGGACGGGAGGTGATAGAAGTATTAACCGTTCTTATTCACGTTGGTTGTTAACAAGTTCTTCTTTGCTAAATAATGAGAAAAGAAAAAAAAGAAATATAGAATTGATAGGTGAAAAAGGCGATGAAATCAACGATGTGAAAACAAAAGAGGATTGGTTCTCGAATTGGTAAAACAAACAAGAACATGACACAAAGTAGAAAGTGAAATGATTTGAATAGTGATTTGAAAAATAAAATAGAAAAGAAGAATGAAACTTATGGTAAAGAAAATGAAAACGATGATGAAGAAGATGAAAACAAGGATGAACTATGAAGATGGTGAAAACAGCGATGAAAAAATAAAGAAGAGTTTTGAAATTGATTTTTAAAAGTAAAAAAAAAGAAGAGAAAAAAAAACTATGAAAGAAAACTCATGGCTACTAACTACTAATTACTCCACTAACCATATTAACCCCTTAGTGATAGTTGCCTCACATGGATCCTTGACCATCACTAGTCCTTGGCTTCAAGAGACGATACAAAGTATGGTTCATAAGATTTTTCTTCCACACTCAAACACATCCAAACCACACAATTAAAGTGCAAGCTATTATTAGATCATCAAAACCAAGTAGAGGTAAGCATGAAATAAAGAATACATTACAAGTTAGCTTGTTAGTGGGTTAGATGTTAGAATGTTAGAATATTAGAATCCATCATCATGAATCATCAATGGCTCTTGCAAGAGTAAGGCCCTGTAGATACTATTAGATTCATGTGGATTATTAAGATTAGTAGAAAGATTGCCATGAGAAGAAAAACTATTAAGCATCATGTAGAAGATGGAGAAGATTATAATGGAGAAGAAAGGAGAAAAACTATTTACATAAATTGTCGCTCTCTATTACATCAATATCTTTCTCTCCTCTAGAATCAACTCAGCCCTGCTACAAAATCTAAAAACAAAATGAAAATACAAAATAAAATAAGAAGAAAATCCTCCACTACAACTAGAGAGAGAGAAAACCTAGCCTACAGCTCTCTCGGAATCCCGTTATGGCCAAACCTTGCAGTATTTATAGGCAGAAGAAGCATCTGGAAGGCAAGACGAGGCCATGCGTCGAAGATCAACGCGTGGGCCCACCAAAATGCCGCGTTTGCTCGGCAATTGCTGCGTTTCCGCAGCAATACCAGGGACTTAGGTCCCTGGTTTTGGTCTATAGTTTCATCCAGCTGCGAGGAACCTCTAATTATCTCTGGTTTTTGGTGAATTGAATCCGGGTTTCTTCAGATTCATCCCCAATTTCTAAATCCAATATGTCTTCTAGAAGCTCCCTAGCTTGCTCTTCAAGAAATGAGATTTAATTACCAAAAATTGAGTTTAATTAGGCTCTTATTACTCCTTTACCCCTAGACTTGATTATTGCAAAATAGACCAAAACACGGATGAGAAACATTATTTTATTCATAAATCGGTAGGAAAATGCGATGTAATGATGCAAAATCGTAAACTAATCAAGCTTCAACAAAATGGAGTGGATCACAGTCTGCAAATAAAGCAAAATTGACAAGTTTCTCATCAGAAATATCATCTGCACTAGTCATAACATAGTCTTGGAGGCGTGAAGGGAGAACACGAGCCCGACTAGAGGTACGAGTCACCACGGCTTAACTTGGACACGCAGAAGCATTGCTGGGACTCAGATATGCATCAATATGTGAAGAAGAAGAGAGATTACTGGAATTCTGTAGAGTGTCATGAGATTGCTGGTCACCCTGTTCTGTTGTGCCATCTGTAGGAAAGTCAAGTTGCACTTTTTTGATTTCGTTCATTCACATGATTCATCTTCACTGAACTGGACATCAAAGAAGGCATTAGAGGTGTATTCGCCACCCCTATCTGTATGAAGCACCTTCAAAGTATAGCCACTCTGTTTCTCCGCATAGGCTATAAACTCTTTGAACACGGCAAAAGCTTCAGACTTTTGCTTCAGAAAATAGACCCAAGTTTTCCCACTGTAGTCGTCAATAAAAGTAAGAAAATACCGATTACCTCCAAGTGATACTGTCTCCATTGGTCCGCAAATGTCTGAGTGTACGAGTGCCAATGGCTGTGTTGCTCTCCAAGACATTCCTGCTGGAAAAGAATCCTTGTGATGCTTTCCAAGGATACAACCTTCACATGCGCGATCAGAATTATCCAACAAAGGCAGTCTGGTCACCATCTCCTTCTTAGCTAGCAACCTCAAACCATTAAAATTTAAGTGACCAAAACGAAAGTGTCATATCCAGTTAGCATCCATAATAGCAGCTCTAAAAGAACATATAGGCTTTGTGTGCAAGGGTAAAGGAAAGAGACGATTTTTGGTCATCATTACCTTAGCTACAATCTCCTTCTTCTGGTTCTCAGTAGTGCATTCACCTTGTCAATAATGAAGTGAAGACCATTTTCAGATGACTGGCCATGCTCAATAAATTCCACTGCAAACTTGGAACATAAAAGACATCGTGTACATGCAGACTAGAACCATCTTGCAGTGGAATAAGAATTTTTCCCTTGCCCATAATTGGAATCTTGGTTTTGTTCCCAAATTCAGGACCTCGTGAACAGACTCTCATCAAGGTGTGAAAACAGTTTCTTGTTGCCACACATGTGATTGCTGCATCCAGTATCCAGGTACCAGGTGTTGATAGCTCCTTCTTCTTCAGAACTGCAAGCTAAAAACAAAGTTGATTCTTCTTCTATCTTAACAAAGTTAGCATGCCCAGAATTTTCACAACTTAACTTTACACTCTGATCGATAATGCCCATACTTTTTACAATGAAAGCATTTAATTTTAAATTTGTCATACCTTCGATTTTTAGAAATTGGGTGATCAGATTTCTTGTTCTTGAAGCCACCAGTATTATCACCTTTGCTTGGACTTGGAGCTTTACCACCGCTGGAGCTTCTTTTTGTCTATTAGATTTACTTTGCCTTGAAAGGCTTGTTCAACAGCTACAACATTTCTTTGGTTCATTCTATATTCATAAGCACTGAATGAACCCATCAATTCCTTAATTGTCAAGGATGAAAGATCCTTTCCTTCTTCAATCGCAGCAACAACATAATCAAATCTGCTTGTGAGTGATCGCATGATTTTCTCAATAACACGCAAATCCTCTAATTTTTCCATTAACCCGTAGCTGGTTCACTACATATTCAACTCAAGAAAAATAATTAGATAAAGATTCAGATCAAGCATTGATAAAGTTTTGAATTCACCTCGTAAGATTTGCAGCCTTACACTCTTCATCTTCTCATCCCCTTTATAAAATTTTGCAATAAATTTCCAAGCCTCTTTAGCTATTGTGGCTCTCGAAATTCATTCAAAGACGACTTCGCCTACAGCTTGGTAGAGAAAAAAAAGCGCCTTCTTGTCCTTTTTTCTGTTCTCCCTCAGACTGTCCTTTTGGGCTTGAGAGAGAGCTGCAGCTGCTGCTTGGTCTGCTGGTTCAACATACCCACTCTCGATGATCTCGACAGCTCCTGAAAGCCAAACAAGGCCTTCATCTGGATGCGCCACTGATCAAAGTTCTTTTCGCTGAACTTCGGAAGTTGGGGCTAGATCGATCCGTTCATTGTTGCAAGTTGCTTACAAGCAATCTAAGAGCACAACAATTAGAATAGTATTAGAGCTCTGATACCAAATGTAGGTATATTAGAATTGCAACTCTAATATCCAAATCAGAAATGAAGAAGAAACAGAATGCTATATTAACGAAGAACTGATTCTTAAAAAAGGTAATGTACAACCAAGAGATTGCACCTCTTTTTATAGGCACTTATACACTAACTACTTGCTAAATCAAAGCTAATTTAGCACACTTTTAGGAATAAACTGGAACAAACTAACAAATTCCTGAAGACTAGATCCTAAAGATGACTTATTCAAAAACAATCTAATTCAACAAAGACAGTTATGTTTGAGTTTAAACTCCAATGTTACTATTAACTCGTATTTTATCACTTTCGCGCATTGTGCTGGTTTTCCACTTGTTAAATACTAAGCAACAAATAAAACAGAAAAATAAATAACATAAAATAGGTGTAGACCTGCGCGAAATTCAACAAAGGCTATCTAGAGAATAATTTCAGAGCTTTTCGGTGTAAAGTCAAACAAATTCACTGCTAACAACATCTCAAAGAGATATTGAACTCATTATAAAGTGTTTGAAACAACTGCCTGAAACTCAGTTTTTTTCTTCACTACTATGATCCAAGAGCAAGGCATTATTGATTCCATCGACAGAGGCTCATAAATTCAACAAAATCAAACGAATCGTCTCCTCGAAAATTGCTGTTCAATTGTTCATCGAGAAAGAGAACTAAAATTTAACATAGAAGTCAATAGAATATCTCACCCATAACGGTGTTGGTCAAAAGAGAAGAAAAATTCATCAAAATCTACTGTCTCATCCTCCGCAATGTCCCTTTGGTAATCACCAGACAGTAGACATTAATACCCAAGAATGAGCTCTCCAGTAGATCCCATAGGCACAGAACATAAATCTTGATGAAAAACAAAGCTCTGTATGATCAGTAGCCTTAGCCAAGAGATCCAAAGTCCCAGTAAATCCACAAGAAAATACCAAGCAATCAAGAGAAATTTGTTAAGAATGAGAGGAAATGTGGCTACAAATAACCAACTAGTCCACAGAAAACTATTCTCTTTCTCCTCTAGCCTCCGTTTTCTACCAGAAACCAAAAAACTTATATTTGATTTTCTTTTCTTTGTGATACAGGCAAAATACTAGGGTGGCCATTCATTCATGCAAAAGGAACCCATTACAAAACACTGCTTTCTCATCTTACATGTGTATACCATCAAGGTTCTTCAACATCCCAGCTAGCTGTGACCAGTGTCAGGTGAACTGAACCGAATCAATAGCACCAAATAACAAAAGAAAAATCCATCTACGAGACTGAATGCCTAGTGTTTCTCGAAGGAGTAGACTTCGACTCCTCAGGTTAATCGAACCCCCGGACTCTCTGACGTATCAGAACTACTGTTCTCCCCACTCTGCCCCTTGCTCGACCACAACTTGCTCAGTAGCTTCTTTGGCATTAGACCCTTCACCTTCCCATTTCCCGCTTTGTTAGCATCACCGCTGCCACAGCTACGCTCGCTCCCTGCACCTCCTCCTCTGCCGACCAAATTCATAGACTTGAGCGAGTTGAGGTCCCGGCAGTGGGGATGCCATCCAGTCATCCTCGGTGTTGGTCGTAGCGGCTGATCTTGAGCTCCCATAGGAGGCACCGTTTTCTCGAGGGAGTAGCGACCGAACACTGCCTGGGGGATCAGGCTCACCTGTAATCGCAGCAGCGGCAGCTGATGCCCTGACTTGCTCGAAGAAGAGGACCTGGACTACTAGACGGAGTGGGAGCCGTTCATTCTGGACAGCGTGCATGCAGGCATCGGCTGTCAGCTTCTTGCAGTCCATTAGGCTGCATATCTTCTTCTTCTCGCTTTTGGTTAGATCTGGGTGCTCCTGATCCATCAAGAAGTGGAACTGGTAAGAAGGGAATACTAGCAGGAAGCAAGTTTAGAAATTTGCAGACAACAGCGTTGGAAACTTAAAAGTGTATATACTGCAAATTTCGGTGGAATTTACAAATGGATAATAAAACTGGGTCGACTGGCTTCTTTTATTATTTTGCATTTATTGTGTGTCTGTAAGGGTGTCGTGTGTGCATTATGTGTGTCTGTGCACATGTGTGCATTGTGTTGTCTGTATGGGTGCACGTGCGCTCGCTATGTAAAACAACGTGTATCTAGCGTGATAAAAAGAGCAAGATAATTTTCACATGTAAGATTGTAAATTTAGAGAGAGAGAGATTCTCCTCCCATGCCAGATGATAAATACACACACACCCCATTGAGGCTTCAACTTTGATGATAAAAGTAAGCCACGTCAAGAGAATTTGACTATTTCGAAGACTTACAAGGTTACATTGATCAGGAACAGTGTTGGCAATCCGACTATGACAATACAAACAATGCTTGACAAGCCAATAAGATCATGATGAGAGAAGGGGAGCAGCGTGTTAGATGAGAGGACTTCTATTGAATTCGAAGGGGCAACAATTGGAACTGACTGATCAACGGCCAAAGGCCTCAGTTTTAGCATCATCATCATAGCCTTTTTCCAATGAATTTTGGCTATGGATCATAAATTTACTGAAAAGATTTGGTCGAGTCATTGACCAAATTAAATGGATCGTTGTTAATCAGAAGTTAACCCACTAAGATTGTACATTGTTAAGAAATCCTAGCCACTGAAACCTGATGAAAAGTAGTAGGACATATAGTGTAAAAGCCAATCGGTGGGTGCTGAAACCTACTTTATAAGATATCCACTGCAGCTGCAACAGAAAAGGAACCGTCCAAACTTCTCAGAAAGAAAGACCCCGTGTGTGGGGCAGGCCGTAAGGAACTAAATTATGCTTTGAAGCAAGCTCAATCAAACATGCTCCCAGAGAAGGTATCAATAGCAATGACCAAAATAATTGCGCTTATATTTCTTCATCATGCTAATGCTAATAAGGAATTAAATCGAGCTGCATTTTCCAACATTTAGTATTTCATCACATGGTAATAGTGCTACTACACTTTGTAAAGAATGTTATCCCTATCCAGAGAATATTTTGGGTGTCATCTAACTTGGTACTCAACAACAGTGCCAGATACTAGTATAATGCTGATGTTGAAGTTAATGGATCAATAAAATGGAGTAACACATATTTTTTAAGGAATACAAAATTGCAAGAATTTACCTTTAGATACATGTCAATAGCTCGATAGAGTCCATCATGCACTGGCCTTGAAGAACTTGATACCAACTCAGCAAGTTCAAGAAACTTTGAAAGAGGTAGGTTCGGATCTTTTGAGACTTCAGCAAGATAACCGTCAACCAGTTAGCTACGGCTAGCTTTGAACTGGCGGGACAAAAACTGGACTTATAACCTCCTGAAGCTCTTCAGAGGTCTGCGGGCTGGTTTGACCACTTCCATGCTCTTGCATCACAAACTCCTCAACTATATTGAGAACCATATCAACATCATACACGAAATTTTCCCCTTCCGAGCTAGGAATTAAAAGATCAGAAACAGATGCTTCATGCAACTGCTGTCCTATTCTCTTTACCAAATCTTTCTTACAATTCTCTCTAGAATCAACCAATCTTGCAGCTTTCAATAGCTTTAGCAGAAAACTGCAGGAGACAGAACCTTTCTCTGCAGGCAATAACCAAACAATGGTTTCTAATAGTGTCCGGCATCTCATAGTATCTTCATGGTTTATAATGCCTTTGCTGAAACCTGGTACCCTTCTATACGTGTAAGCCTTTATAGCCTCTCCGATCACTTGGGCAGACAATCTCCCTTTAGTCTTAATAGCCAATATAACCCTCTTGTAGGAATCCATTTCAAGTTCACATAGGTCCTCAACCCACCAATCTTTAGGCACTGACTGCTGTTTCCTCACCCCATTCCACTGTGGATCGAGACCATTCTCTGAGGGAAGCTTCTTTCTATTATAGGTGTAAGACCATTCGACCTCAGAAGGATCAATAGATGCCTGGAAGCTATTGAGTCTATACAGTGACTAACCACCTTCAGGTCTTCAGACCAAGGTAGGAGAGACTTTGTTGTCTGAAGCACTATGATGGAGTCCTTCCAGCTTCGGAAAACTAGAGTTGAGAAAGACTTCAATCTTGTAAATGAGATTACCTTTCTCAATGGACTCGTGCATCTCAAGGTATTCCGCTGCACAGCGTGCAGCGACCACATTGTAGGCGTTGAGGGTGACTATCATACCATAACAGAACTTAGCACATATTTCAAAGGCTGCAGGGCCACCTGGGATGTCAGGAATGTCAATCTCATCAGTGCTTTCCTCACTAATAGCTGCCACCACTTTTGCAAGCGAGGGCTCTTGGACAAAAGAGGGAACTGCAGAATAAATTAGGCAGATAAAATTAAAGAGGATCAGGAAAGAAGGATAAAAAACAAAGGAAATAAAATTATAGTACAATGTTTTAGACTCTAAACAAGTTGAATAATATCATGCATGCATAGCACAACAGAATAATTAGATGAACTGCTCCCTGGCTGCATGAGCTTAACTGCATCACATAAGGTAAGTGGTACAGCAAGATCTCATTCATTGTCCTGCCACATAGCTGCCAACCAGGAAATACTAATTAATCCTACCATGGTTCCTTCCTGACTAAAAGTAGTATTTTATACACTCTTAAAGCGAAAGGTTAGAAGGATGACAATGATGAAGGCCACATGGAAAAATAGATTTGAATTAAGGACATTGCAAATGTGTGATGAATTTTGTGACATTTAAATTGGTGACCATGTGAGAACCGCAAACTTCTACAGCTTAGAAAGGCCACTCTATCACCCAGATTAAACTTAAAGTGACAATCACCAAGCAATACACATATTATTAGAGAAACATAACAAAGGAATAGATTACTCACTGTTCTTGGTATTATTTATATTAGGCCATGTTCTTGATATTATCCATCATTGACCATGTTTCATGACAAAGGATTTAGGCGTCTTAGTACCACAAAATTTGGGCATCTCACCTTGACTTAGACGTCTTATTGATCTATATGGATATGTTTCACAGATGATGGTGACGGTTCAACAATAATTGATAACCTTTGGGAATAGTCCAATTCCTGGTAAAAGAAGTCTGCATCGAGACTTTTCAAACCAAATGCATAAAAGAACAGAAATCCACATTATGATTTCTGTTTAACGCCTATTCACTGAAGGAGCAACGCCCCGAGATGGTCAAAGATATGACAGTATACGGAGGGTAGAAACTAATGTTTAACCTGTTCTGTGGCGCATAGCAATATAGAAACAACATTATACCTTAAGTATAGAACACAGTGTTTTATTTGAGGCATCAACAGCTAAAATATAGAGAGTGAGATGCTTAAGCAGTTTTATGGAAGTCCAACACATGCTAGCTTTTGTGGTACCAAAAAATCGATACTAAAAGCATCCAATACACGCTACCTTTCGTGGAATGATGAAAAAAGGTTATTAAACAAGCATGTATAGTTAATTAAAAAATAAATTATCTGTATGATAAAAGATAAGCTCTGTCACTACCTTGTGCAGATAAAACTTTACTTCTCCAACATTAACGATGATGTCAGTTGCCAACTCAGTTGCCACAAACCTGCAGAGGTAATGTTCCCTCAGTCATTTTTAAGAAGTTGAATTCAAAATAAATTGGCAAATATTATCAAATTTTAATATACTATACAGCTAAGTAAATAGGTACACACAACGACATGTAGAAAAGTGAACGCCAGTGTGACAATGGATTTAGTACTCGTGATTGGTTTCAATGATTTCACAAAAATACCCTGTATAAACTTTTAGGAGGAGCTTTTCTATTCATAATGGACGCTTGCACTTATAAAACATTATACAGTCTGAAACAAAACTAATTTGTTTCAGTCTGGGTCCACGAGAAACTATCTAGTATTGGCAATTTGCTGTTGAGCACTGAAAGTGTTTATATCCTTTGCATTTAGCAATTTTTGGTGTCATGCCTTGTCCCAAAAGAATTATCTCCATGATCCATCTAATTGTTAGAATAACTTGTTTTCCAGCTCTTACTAGAAATGAGTTCAATGGTCTGGGGAAGCAATCCAAGCAATAAAATCTATATGCAACAAACAACAAGTTATAACAAGGAATGAAATTATCCAGAAGTGTGTTGTTTAATATAAGGGGGGGAAAAAAAAAAAAAAAGAAGTGTTGCAAAAAGTTTTCTTTAATTGATGGAGCATGTGAGTTGTGTGAAATTCAAAGATATAGCAAGCAATAACATGCTAAGATGCCGAGAGACATAAACCAATTAAAGATTATGTGATGAGTTTTAGAAAAATTCTTCTTGTAGGACATTACACTTGAAGAGATTTGATGGCTCTTAGCTACACAGTTCAACTAATCAGTCAAGCTCCAAGAGGTACCAGCGAATGAATAAAAGTAACAGAATGAAATTAAAAAATTCTTGAGAAAGCAAGGTAGTTCTCTTTTGCATCTCTTATTCTAGATCACAGTGCATGGTAGAAAATTTCACCTCTATAATTCCTGGTAAAGAAAGAAGATAAAGCTTATAGCAATAACCAGAAGAGGTGAAGAGAATAGAATTATAAATGTAGACCCCAATCATCCAATAATATCCATCCATTAATACTCATAAAAGAATGGAATGGCACATATTTGATATGATAGTTGCTCAAGTATGCCCGCATATCTGTAATGCAACATAGTAGGCTATCATAACTCATAAGTCTCTCACAACATTGTTCATGTTCTTCATAGCCAGAAGAAATGAGCTAATATGGAGGAATTTCACATTGAATATACCTTGGAGCCAGCATATTTAAAATTATTTAGATTTGTTTATTTTTTAATAAAATAACAACAGGATAAAATAGGGACTGGATAGAGTATGGATTTTCTAATAACTACAACAGACTGAAAGAACCACAAATATTTATGGCACACAGTTCGAAGGCAACCTGCAGATCATGTGCATTTAGGCAGTTATGCAATAAGTGTGATATTGGCCACATATAATCCAAATTCTAGGGCTTTGACCAGATCAAAGGGACCGTTCACATCTTCAACTATAATTATTTATTTCATCAAACTAGAAAACAACACCATCAGTTTAATTTATTTTTACGGTAATTTCCGATTACCTTGTTCTCATCCTTCTCCACATTCATCTCTTGTGCAAAGTCGAGTTACTAAATTTAAACCTTCTAGCTTGTGAATATTTCTATATAAACATAAGTGTTATTAACCTAGATGAATTTTGTGGGTTGCTTCTAGGTTGCATGGGCTTAAACTGCATAACCGATAAGTTAACGTTGGCTGCCGGCCAACTAAAGTACTAATTAATTTCTACGACAAGCCCCTCAATTCTCCACAGATTCCTGGAGAAGGATTTGGACCAAAGCTTAAGAATGGCATCAGTTCATGTACAGCCGGTTGTAAATCTGTCAGATCTTAAGGCGATGCTCTACAGCTGAGACTTCTAAAACAAAAAGGGTTGGATGATGATGACAGACATAGAAGCAGGCACAAACTCATGCCAGGACATGTGAACACTGTTATCAAATTAAATAGGTTCCTTTGTTATATACAAAGCTTTATCAACTTTTTGTTGGAGTTTGGACCAACATTATTATATTAGAGGTGTATTTCTTAAACTTCCTTTCCACTAGCTCGCTCTATAAGCCTAATCCCTTTCAACTTTAATTTGCGACTCCAAGTATATCCGTACTTAAGTTTAGCTGAATATGTCAGCACCTTGTGACTTTCAACTAATTCTTAGCTAATTTCTCAAATCAGATCATAACCACTTACAATTGCCTTGCAGTCAAAACTAAATGCCGATGAAAGAGAATAATATCATTGGATGTAATACCATTAATTCTCCATTTTATGTGGAAATTTTCCAATGACTCAAAAGGTGAAAAGCATATCAGCTACTGCAGTATTGTCTAGATCAAGCACATAAAAGCAAAGATTGCATCAAAAGGTCTACTTCGCATTTCGTGCACGAGTTCAATGGAGATTGTCTAAGCGTCAACACGTAACCTTTCAAAAGATAATTGCCCATCAAAAAGACAATCCAAGATGCAATTTTTTTTTTCTTATTAAAAGTCAGCAACCTAGTGATATCATAATAAGCAAGTCAGCCTCACTCCATCCTATATTCTCAAAAACTATGATATCATCATAGGTTAAAATTTAAAGGAAAAAAAGAATAAAGCAGACACCTATACTTCTGGAATAAGATGATCTCAAGCACAGTCTTGCTAAATGCTAACACATGTCTTCCCTCCTCATAAACAAGAAGCCTGGCATAAGGTGGAAATCATTATGCAGTTTAAAGAAAAAAACAGCATGGTTCACTCATTACAAGATCTAATCACCATGAGCCAAAGGCGAAACAAACTTAATTTCACTAGAAAGATAGAGATAATAATTCTTTAACACAAAAAAGGAACACTATTCTTTTGAGTAAGATGTGGCACATGTCACATGTGAAAAGCACACAAAGGACCCACGATAGCACCCAAGAAGTATACTCCATTATTAGACTCTCACACTAAGAACATGAAGAAAGCAGATCTTGGTCAGTTCTCCTTATAACTAATCCCAGATGCAGTGTACGAAACCAGGCTGGGACCAAGATGACACCGAATAATTAGTAAATAATTGCAACCCCTGTTAATATTGAGAAACTAGAGTTATTGGGCATCACCAACGTCAGCCAATAGGAGCAACAGAACTTGTGATAAGATCCCAGATACAGCTGAAAATCAACAGTGACTAACTCTAGCAAACTGAAAATAAGCTAATTTCTCATTTCAATGGAAACAATGGCAATGAATGGATAAGATGTGAAGAGGTTTTACCTGATATTGTTCCCTTCATTCTGAAATGAGTCGGGCTTCGATCCAAGCTTCATATACTTCATTGTTGGAACAAATTTTAGATCCTGAAAGGCGAAATTCCCTTACCAAACAATCAATCACCAAGAAGAGAAACTCAAGAAGAAGAAGAAGACGAGAAATGGTGTCTCTGAGATTCAGAGGGCAATGAGAATGGAACAAGAGAGCAAGAAATGCGGTCTAATAGAGAGGGTGCGTTGCTTCCCCGGCGCTTGGCAGAGCCCACAGAGTCCGGAATCAAATGGGATTTTAAGGCAAAGGAGACAAGAGCTAATGGCCTCTCTCCCCCTCTCTCTCTCTCTCTCTCTCGATTAATAAACAAATTAACAATTAAACAAGAGCTGAAGCACTCAGCTGCACCCACCGCCACAAACTCTCTCTCTACAATTTCTTAATACTTTCTCTCTGTGCTCAGCTGTGTATTGTGTCTTCCAATTTCTTCTCTCTCTTTCTTACCCCTTTCTCTCTTTATAATAAAAAAGAGAGGCTTTTGAGATCTGGTGTTGAGAGCTGAAACTAGGTACAAAGTCTCAAAACTAGAGAAACCCACCACATTCCTCCAATCTCCAGTCCCAAGTTGAGAGATTAAATCACCTGCAAGGCCAAAAACAGCATCTTGGAGTGAGGGGGAGTGCAGCAGCGAGAACTGCAGACAGAGAGCATCTTATTTTTTATTCTTAGAGAGTGTATAAGGAGACCAAATCAACAGCTGGTGCAGATGGAATCTTATCAATTTGCTAAAAACCAACACCAAGTCACGCACAAATCAACAAGGTAGAATCCAGAAATCGGAAAAGATTAAAAAGAGAGAGAGAATCCATGAGAAAACGCCATGCACTTGCTGAAAAAAAAAAAAAAAAAACTTGATTCTCACCCCCACTCCTATAATCCATCAACAGAAAAAAGCCATTCAAAAACCAAAACAATGAAGATCCATCATAGGAATGACGGTGAAAATGATGATTTGATGAAGAAACCCACCTCAGAAAACCACTACCAAAAGGCACAGAAACCCATCAAATCCAAGAGAAAGCAGAGAGACCCAGATTGAAAAAACAAAGAAATTTGAGAGAAAACCGACATGAAAAAGGTGATGGAAATCTCAATTTACCACTCTCTCCAAGTGTCCTTCGAAAATGAATCCAGCCCTGCGTCAGTCTCACGTAAATCCACACAAGAAGAAATCAAAATGATAAGAGAAAGGGGAGAGTCTCAAATCCAATCACCACTAAACGTCAACAAGAAGAAGCCCATCAATTTCTCTCCCCCCTCTCTCTCTCTGTGCAACAAAGAGAGATGACTTCATATACTACTGAGCTCTTGTTTTCCTTTTATTCTGACTCTCTCTGATCTTTCTCTCTTTTTTTTTGGCCCCTCATGTCATGTGATCTGTAGACACCACCGCTACGCATCTATTGCTGGATTTGCTTGGGGTTACTCCAGACTTTATTACTGACCAAAATGCCCTCGAGAGGTTCATGAAATTTCTGAAGTGCCACCGGAGCTCTACTAGTACTACCAGAAAACGACTCTGGAGTTTGGCCCCATACTGTTTTAGTGCGACTTTTAAGCAGTCACAAAAGGGCAGTCTTGTTTAATTTTTCGGTTTTTTTATTTTTATTTTTTATTTTTAATACAGAAATATCTCGGATGCCTTGCAATTACTTCTCAGACTAATGTTATATACATCACAATCTAAACTCTATCGACTGTGATAAAAAAATTTCAAGACATAGTCTAATGAGAGAAATATCGCTTCTCATGAAATTTAAAGCAGTGCTCATTGAAGAACAAATCTAACGTCTCATCGACGAGACCACGTGAGGATTGACATGTCTAATTGTTTGATAGTGTAACTTTCTTTCTCACTCTTCTGGTAACAATTGTTTCGATAGTGTGTTACTTTCTGATGCTTTGTGTTATTATGACTTTTTGCCCCCACAAATTATCAGCCAACCAACTACTTTGAAACAGTGTAATGAGATCTGACATGGAGAGTGGTGTATAGTCAGAGAATGAACATTTGGTGACAAAGTTTGGTGTTGGAGAATAATTTGACGAGAGTTAGAAGTTCAAAATGAGAGAATTGATGCAGAAAATTCCAACTTTCAGAAAATGGTCAGCAATGGCTCTGTATGGCATCTAAGATATCATGCATATTGTATCTATTTATTTACTATTTATTTCTGGTAGAGATTTGAGTAACCGCGTGATTTATTAGTGGTAAATATTGTGGTTTTCCTTCTGATTTTAACACTGGATCTCTAATGGTTGTGTTAGAAAATAAATCTTGCCATTAGTTTGTTGCATTAAGAACTTAAGTGACCTGTAAATTAGAGCTCTAAAGTTGTTAAAGTTGGTAATTTGTTTGTTTTTTCTGTCTGCTTGATATATTATTTTAGACTTTCAATGTAGGATATCATCCCAACAAGTGCAAATTGAAAAGTAGTAAAAGGTGAAAAAATTCAACTAGAAAGAAGATAGGGAGATCAGAGCACATAAATTTTAGGTGATTCACATTAAAAATACTGTGATTACTGAAGAAAGTGAGAAAAATTCTTACGCACTGCATATGCTACTAGGGATGTAAATGGCACCCGAAAATCTGATAATCTGACCCGACTGTTTGCATATTTAACGGGTTTGGATCTAAAAGATTAGATTCGAATTTTTATCAGGTCGGCTTCGGGCATGACACTTCAAACCCGATAACAAAACTGAAAAGAGTATAAATGTTATAAAATTAAATTCACCATCATACATTTCACTATATTTAAATTGATAAAATTATATAATTGAAAACTTGATGATATTATTATAAAAATAAAATATGTAGGCTTTCAATTTACATCTAATAAAATTGAAATTCACTTTAAAAAATAACTTTAATTGAAAGTTGAAAATAACTATTTAAAATCTGAACCCGATAAGAAATAAGAAATTCCAATCCGAACCCGAATTCGAATCCGAATGTCTTATTGGGTTCGGGATCAGATATGACATGGATCCGACCCGAACCCGACCCGTTTACACCCCTATATGCAGCAAGAGGCAAGAACCTGTTGGTAATTAAGTGATCCACTCGCTCCTACATCATGCGGGAATGTAACCTAGCAAAATCCCTTAATTATCTCAGTTACCCAGTAAAATCACTTAATCATCTCAACTGCTTTGTTAGCTACATTGACTGATTCTATAACATAAAAAAATTGAACAATAAAAAACATGAATTTCCAAAATTTTATTTGCAAGTATATGTTTATATATAGAATATAAATCAAATTTGTATTTTCAAGTATTTATGATTTAAATAAATATTTGGCATGCTACATGCATAATAGATTAAGAACCAAAAGTCTCAAACCCTATCAACTTGCTCACCTTTTCATTTCAATTCTAATGCCGAATACGCCGCCAATTAGTCCCCAATTATGATTCGTCAAATATTTTTGAAAAGAAATCTAGATTTAATAAAGTTATAGGGGTACCCGATTCTCCTCCACCTTTTGTCTTCTATCTAAAAGAGTTTATTTAATACTTAGTTTCTCGTGTTTACATTAATTCTTTTTCTTTTTACCAGTCATTATTAAATAGCAAATATTTTCTTACATCACCGAAACAATTTTATAAATCAACCACATAACATATTGATGAAATTGAAATAAAAACTATATTTAACCCTTGTCAATCATGACAATCTTAATTGTGTGAAAGAGTGAGAAAAGAAAAATCACGATTTAGTTTTATAGTGTACGTTAAAAAATTTATAATACTTTTGTAAGCACTTTCGAAAGGTTGGCGCTATTTTACTTGCCACCACGTTTGTCTTGGTTGGCCCTAACTATATATGTGGATTTTGCACGAATTTGTAGTAGTAGGCCAGGGAATTTTCAAGTTAAATTTGCAAAGGCACACTAAGGCGGCTACCTCTGCATTGTTGGGTAATCATTGATAGCTGATTATTGATGGAACTAAGATCGTAGCAGTGTGTTGATGGGAAACTTTGTAAGACTAAGATTGTTGGGAGCGGGTTAGCTCCTTCGCGCGAAGCATCAGGATGATCCTTCGCACGCAGTGGGCCGTCCATCACAGTCGATGGGGGGAGAGGGAAAAAAAAGTGTTTTGTTGTTGGGCCCACAAACATGTTTTTGATTTTTTTTTTTTCTCTCCTCGCGGGCCGTTCATCAACTGTGATGGACGGCCGACATCGTATGAAAGATCGGAGGGGAAGATATGTGAAGGTGATTAGGTCCCGAGGGGAAGATATTAATGGATGACGACAGATCAAGCCATTGATTGGTGGTAGATCATGACAGAGACATTATTCGTGTAACGTTGGTAAAGCCCTGCGAGATTTGAAGGTGGTTTATCTAAAAACCAGTGGTGGGTCTAGTAGTTGATTGGAAAATGTAGCAGAGAAGGTGTTGGATGTGTTTACACTAGTAGTTGGCATGCGTGTAGTAGCTACTAGGGGTGCGCATCGGTCGGTTCGGTTCGGTTCTTGCTAATTTTTGCAAAATCGAACCGAACCGATTAGACTTAGTAACCGAACCGAACCGAATCAACTCAGTTCGGTTCGGTTTTTCGGTTAGGTCAATATATTGTCATCATTTCTTACATTTTTTAATCACCATTATGTTATCATCCTTTAATATTATAATCTCAATATCTATTGCCCAAATTAGAAATAAGAAAAAGATTCTAAGCTTAATGTGAATTGAAAATTTCATATTTAAAACTTTTACACCGTATTTGAGCTCTTATATCAAAACTCATATAATTATTACTAACTTTTAATGATAAGAATGAAAAAAAGAACTATATTAATATAAATATTATTCTCAATTGTGATGGTGTACTTAATATTGCTTTCACATATTCAACATAAAAAGATGGTATTACTAAAACTAATGAGATAAGCTTCTACCAGTTTTTATTATGAACTATATGATTCACTAAATTGAATTGAGTAGATTAATATATAGGGTGAGAAATTCGGTTATGTTCGGTCTATTCGGGTTTTGGAACACAAAACCGAAACCCGACCGAATAGAGCGGTTCGGTTCGGTTCGGGTTCGGGTTTCGATTTTTAGTCGGTTATTTCGGTTATAACCGAACTCTGCTCACCCCTAGTAGACTGATAAGGGTAGCAGCTGAAAAAAAAAACAAGAAGAGCTCGGTTCATGTGTGTGAGAGGATCAATCCCGCGTTGTCGCGTGAGATTTACCCTCTTATAATATTATAAAAGATCCAAAGAATTTAAAACTTTGTCTTCCTGAAATCTGACATCTTATCCACATGTCAACGCGGGATTCACCCTCTTATAAATGCGATAAGATAAGAAAAGATGCATCAAAGATTGGCCAGCTAGTGACAGAAATGATGGGTCGAGAGCCAAGAGAGGCAGAAGCGGCTCAATCAAGTGCTAAAACGTTCTGGAGATCCCTAAACACACAAACAAAGGGGAACAAGAGAGCTAGGTCCCCATTATCCACGCTAGTGGGCATGCGGGCTGGGCACTGAAAGAGACTATAAATCAGATGAAGACGACGAAGGATGGGCTCTCAAACCAACTTCCAAAAATGTCATCTTATCTTTATTGTTTATTTGTTGTGATTACTCGTTGTTATTGTATTTTTCTTGAAAGATCCTAGTAGTAATGTAAGTTGTAAGTTTTACTGCTTAGTTTAATGCTTTATTTATTGTTTTCTTTACTGTTTTAACCTTACCTCGATTGAGTGAGAAAACCCATGATAGGAGTAGTTGTAGTGTAACTGTCTTTGAGCAGTATATAGCTTGTTCTTGTTTCTACAGCAATTAGATAGCCTGGTTAAAGATTTACTTAGTGTAATTAAGTAGGAGAGCACTATTATCATTTGAAGTCTTTAAAGACAAAGATGCTGATCCAGAAGAAGAGAGAAAGATTGAGAAAAGAGAGCCATGAAAGCCTCTTTGTAAAGAAAACCAAGGAAAATAAAAAATTCCCATCATTGGATGATTGATCCACCATGAGAAAAAGAGCATGTCATTAATGTATGGATCTAATCTTTAT
The DNA here is from genome assembly GCA_038442645.1 of Agave tequilana. Lineage (NCBI taxonomy): Eukaryota > Viridiplantae > Streptophyta > Magnoliopsida > Asparagales > Asparagaceae > Agave > Agave tequilana. The sequence goes on along the minus strand of JAVJIF010031289.1, from coordinate 404,950 downwards.
GGGATGAGCGCTTAATATTCATGTTTGAACTCAGAAAAAAGAGAAGTGAGGTGTGTGCTAGCTCTCTTGTACTTCATAATATTAGAATATATTTCTACTGATGCTCTCAGATGGAGACATGACATGCTCAACCTAACCACATAAATTGCCATGTCTCTTGCATTTTCTTCCATGTGTATGATAAAATTTTATGGGAGCTTGAATTTGATGTCTGACAAAAAAGCTCTGGGTTTTGCTAGAATATATATTATGTGGATCTAGTAGTTGATAATCATTTGAATTTCGTAAAAAGTATTGCAACACAAAGATCTCATTCTAGATTGACCAAAGTTTGTATTCAGCTCTGAAGTAAAAATTAAAGCCAAGCACTAAAGAGAGCCTTGTGCCAAACTTCCATGTCAATACGTACCAAATTCAAAGAGGCGTGTAAGAATCATGCTTCTTCCCCAAATAATAAATTTATAAGGTGTTTTTCGTCAATAAACACGAAAACAACAAACAATATTTAAACATTTTAATCCTTGGTCAATCTAGAATGTCAAGTGTCAACTTCTCCCCTTTATAGCTTGTCCAGATCTAGCCTCCAATTAAACAAAGGAAAGTCCACCTCACCCACGGGATCAGAAACGGACGGCCGAGATTTCTCCACGAGTTGATGTCGGGTCGCACTCCTGTCTGCTGGTGGGACCTGACTCCAATTGCATGGGGACAATGGGGTGGGTGCAGGTATCGAAAGTCCATAAAAAACAGAGAGCTGGATCTTGACCGTTAACAAATTTAAGTACTGAGCTATCATTTTTTGGAGTTTGAAAGGGATTCTGTCCTCCAACGGTTTGCAGCCCAGTTTGGTGTTTTTCATTGTTTTTACAAGGAACAATTATGGATCTTGGGTCCACAACCTGCTTGAATCTTGATTGTCTCAATAAATATGAAACAAAAAAGAGGGATAAAAATAAATGGAAAGAATCAGCTCTCACTCAGGATCTGTTTGATTTGATGCAGGTGAAACGAAAAGGCGCAAGTGAAAAATAGAGATAGAAAAGTAAAAGTGTAAATATAAAATTAAGATTTGTGTAAGTAAATTTTTTCGGTATTCGATTTTAATGTGAAAGTGTAAGTGGAAAATATGTTGTGTTTTTTGATATTTAGTTAGTAGTGTGAAAGTGTAAGTGAAAAAATTGATCACAAATTAACTGTTTGGTAATTTAAATAATACCAATATTATTAAAATATATCTGCTATTAGAAATTAAAATGTATAATAAATTTATCTATTAAATATTAAATAGTAATAAATTTGATATTTTAATATTTAAAAGTTATACATTTAATATACAAGTGAGATGTATATTATCATAAAATTAACTGTAATACCCTGCAAGTGAGAAAATGGTAGTGTAAAGAGAAAAAAGAAAGGTGTAAAAGAAAAAGTGAAGAAAAAAGGGTTTTTCGATTTCAGATTTTTCCGGTGCAAAACAAACAAGTGAAATGAAAAAAAAAAAAAAATTTCTCACTTCTCATTTTCAATTTTCCAATTGAATCCATGCATGCCCTAATATTCTCCTCCTTCTTTCTGCAAGTCACAATCCTTTGGTGATCCATTCTTGAAAAAGATGTATATTTCTCATAAGAGGAGAAGAACCTGTTGAATTTATTAGAGTAGGACCCACGCATAAAAAAATTTCAATGTCCTCAAAATGAGTCCAAGTTCACGTAGAGTTTTTCCCCACATGAGTGAGTTACAGCTGAGCCAGTCAGATATGTTAATCTATTCAGATTCAGTCTAAATTTGATAATCTGAGATTATGAGTAAATTCTTAACAAACTGTCAAACAAGAAAATAGAACAAACCATCAGCTAAATGAAAATGTTAGTCTGGCTGCAAATATCTCATTATTATAAAATAAAACAGCTCTTTGCATACGGTTTTTGTACGTAGGATATATATATATCACATTACAACTATATGTTGGTACTTAAAAAACCACCGGAGATGCAAATTAGATTGAATATCGAGATGTGCAAGTAATTTTCTATGTGTTAATTTCAACAGTCGAAGTCAAAGATTACATGCTTCACCTGAAATAGAGTCAATAGAAACAGTAATGCAAGCTTAACTTATATACAATATAATTACCCGCAGTTTGCGTTGTAGGTGTGAGTGAAGCTGGGGACCAAAACCAGACATTTTAGTCAAGTGTAAGAAACGTATAAACATCTCGCACACTTTACAAATCTCAAGAAGGAAATGGAGATGAGAGAGGAAGAAGAATGAGCGAGTTAACGCTCCTCTCTCTCTCTCTCTCTCTCTCTCTCTCGCGCGGATGAAGACGAACGGACGGACGGACGAATAATGTTTCTATATGAGTCACGGGAGAAAACTCCCCTTTGATCGGTTTGATTAAAACCTTATTAAGTTTGTAAATATACCCCTCTCTCTCTCTCTCTCTCTCACTGTGTCTACTCCGGCAAGAAGAACAGGCAACATGTGGTGCTGACTCACTGCTAACAGTTCGAGAATCTATGGGCACACACATATAGTACCATATTTATGCTTCGCATCTTGTCATCCAAACTTTAGATCGAAGAACTTGATCTTAATCCAATCTTATGAGGATTTTAATGTTGTTATCGTGGTTAACTATAATCTTTCCAATCAAATTATGAAGATCTTGTTCCTCACTGCAATTAATCCCTGAATGTAAGCAAGCTCTTAACATTTAGCTAGCAACGTGCTCACAAGTGGAAAAAGTTCCAAATCTTTTTTCGAGAGTTTGCGTAGCGCACACGTTCAAAGCATTGGTCCGACAAGCTTAATGTTGAATACTGGGCTTGTGGTCCAAGTTCGGGACATGGACACGACCCCAATGTGTGGAAGTGTGGGACTCTCAATCCTCCAATCTAATTTAAGTCACTAATTTAAGTCATGAATTCTATTCCAATTTAAGAAACATCAATTGCGTCTACCAAACAGCAACTCGGGTTCGGTTCATGTGAGTGAGCCACATATACATATTATAAAAAAGTGATTGGCTTTTTTTATAATATTATAAGAGGATCAAAAACTTTAAAACTTTTTCCTTTGAAAACTTGATATTTTATTCACATGTCAACACGGAATTACCCTCTTATAATATATGTGTATGGCTCACGCACATGAATGAATTTTTTTTGTTTGTTGTGCCTGCAAATGCAACAAAAATTTGCATTGATTGCATAGATAAAAAATTTGCATTGATTGCATAGATAGTACGAGGACATGACAATTTTTCCTAGTAAAAGCTAAACTACCCATTTTTTACTCATAGGACTGGATGATCAAATCATCATTATTGATTGATCTCCGCAATCCAAAATGCATGTACACGGAAGATCTTGTAATTTCCATACTCTTTATCCTTTCATTCATCCATTGAATGTATGTAAATTAACGTGATTTTGTAATGTTAAATCAGTTGAAGATGAAATTTAATTGTGTATATTGTATTGACTGGTGAGGACATTACCCGAATATATAGCCATTACAATTATATGATAAGAAAACCTCTATTCCTGATACAATTAGTATTATATAATTGTAATCCTAACGCTACTCTTTAACACCCCTCACAAACTCATGAGGAATCGAAATTTGTGAGTTCAAATAAAAATAATAGGGAATAACAAATCTGAAAAATATCTACTGAAAAATCAAAAAGTTGATGCCGACCACAGATAATGCTTTTTGAAAACCGTTAGAAGAACTTGTACTATTGAACACCCCCTCGCAAACTCATTATTGTGGGTGAAACATCAAGAATTTGAATCAATGTGGACTACAAGAAAGAGAAATCGATCAATTGAGCTGTGAAGAAGGAGAAGGAGATGAATTCCAATCGATAAGATAACAATTTTTGAAAATTAATCTAAGTCTCTTTCATGATAAGATGAACTTTGAGATAATAAGTCTCTTTAGAATTGTCTAAGCGGACTCAAAAAATTCATGGTCTCTCAATTGCTTGAAGTGTGGTGGACATCGAACCTGTAAGTATCTTTAGTATAGTCAAAAAGAACTCTAAAAACTCATGGTGTCTCTTTCATTTAAACAAGATCGACATTGAAAATATATAGTGTGAAATCTGTCAAAGATCATAAGAATAGAGGAGATAGACGGTTTGTGAGAGATCCCAAACTCAATAGAAGAGAAAGTTTCGAGAGATCATCAAATTCAGTAGTAAAAGAGGAGACCAATTAGAGGAGACTAATGAGAGGAGAGAAGATAATCACTAACTCTGTAATGTTGATATCATCCATAGCCCATGAAGTCAAACTCGTTGAAGTTGAAGACATTGTCATGACGACAAGCAAGCAGAGAAATTTTGACGCGAGAGAATTTTAACAAAACACAAAGCATAAAAGTGGCCAGGCGTTATGCATGCGCTACATGAGCACTGTCCAGTGTAGGCTCAAGAATAACGTAAGACAACAATCACCATCGAAAAATTTTGATTGAGAAAATAATTTTAGAGGGATGTGTTAAATTTGAAGAAGAAACTTAATTGTGTATGTTGTATTGATTGGTGAGCACATACCATTACAATTACATGATAAAGAAACTTCTACCCCTAATACAATTAATATTATATAATCGTAATCCTAATACTACTCCTTGACACAAAATACAATACATTTTGCATCAAGTTTACAGCAAGAAGCATGGAAATTACTAGATTTCTGGTAAATCTTTAAGCAATGATCAATATGAATATTGGGCCTGTTTGGTTAAGGGTGGAAGTGAGGAAGTAAAGAAGTGATGAAGTGGTAATAGTTCCCTTTGGAACTTGAGAATTGGTTAGTAAGTTTTCCGGTGTTTGGATGTTGTTAGGAAGTGTGATTTGAAAAATGTTATGTCTTTTCCAGTGTTTGGATGGAATGGAAAGTAGAAGTGGAAAAGTTGACCACAAAGTTGACCGCAAAATAATATTAAAATAAAAATTAATTAAGAAAATAAAAAATGGACTGTAATTAGAATGCAAGCGAGATTTACATGACTAAAAAATTAACTGTTTTATACTACAACTTATTACAAATGAGATTCACATGACCACAAAATTAACTGTAGTACTCCGGAAGTGAGGAAATGATTGTGTAAAAGAGAGAAGAAAAAAGAAAAAGGAATTTTCTTATTTTCCTTTTCCGATATTTGGATAGATAGGGAAGTGAGCAATTATACTTTCTCATTTTCTTACTTCCGCCCACTTCCTTGCAACCAAACACGCCCATTGTTGACCATCCCATCAGGGGATAGACAATATTGATTGTTTAATCAGTACAACGGGAAACACAACGCTTTAGTTCAAAAACCTCGTTGTGTTCTTAGCTAATCGCTCGAGTTACCACAATCAAAATATTGAGATAATTGAGTTCCCTAACTCATGATCAAACTAACTGCAATCTGTGAGTTGCCAAAGATCTTAACTTACTATCTATAACCAAGATACGTAGTAGATAGAGAGTAGAGAAATCTTTATGGGTTGCCTTCTGCGAACAATATCAATATAAAACTAGTACATAATGGTCCACACTCCACAAGCAAGATAATACATAAAAATAATAAAGAGACACGGTGATTATGTGGTTTGAAAATGAAAACATGCTCACATTTTACTAATTACCCAAAATCAGAACTCTCATTCGACAACTGTGAAAATCGAACCTGAAACTTTACTCTCGTAAACCAAAAAAAAAAAAAAAAAAAAAACTGTATGGCTAACCTTGAATGTAATCATCATGCAGAGTTTTATCATCAGAACTTATTTTTATTTCTCAATATTAACAACCATGACAACTTAACATTTTTCCACCCATGCATACAACCTTCCATGGTCCAAACTCTTGCTAACTTCCATTACATCATGGGCAACAATGCCTTCACCCTGGACTGGGGTCCTGACTCTCAGCCCATCTTTGTTGCACTTTAATACTAGGAGGACATGTCCCCTTCTCTCAAGGGTGAGGGTCCCACCCCTAATTTGCATGGTCCCCTCCATGTTCTCACTCATGGGCTCATACAATTGTTACATTACACCCACTTTTGGACAGTGGCTTGGTCTGGTCCCTTTGTTTGGCCTGCAGGGCCTTTCCCTCTTTAGAATTGGACCATGTCACATCTCATGTGCATGCCTCTCTCATACAATCTTCTTACTTCCACTTTGATCAAATCCTATATATATATATATATATATATATATATATATATATATATATATATATATATATATATATATATATATATATATATAGAGAAAAATGTATATCAGCCCGCGGGCTGAGAGTATTCTCTCAGCCTGCGGTGACGTGGCTCAATTTGTCACCTCACTGACTTGCGGCCCGCTTTTAGGTAGAAGTTAAATTACCAAATACCCCTTATGATAACTTTTCCTTATTGTTTATTATTATTTTTCCCCCCTTTTATTTTTTGCCGCTCTTTATATGATATAAATTACTTTTCACCCTATTTCCTGACCTATTTTGAAAGATCTAGTTTCACTTTTTCAGTCTGCGATACACTTTTTTCTGAAAATATAAAATCTTTTTGAGATCAATTTTTTTCTGCAAAATATTTAATGTCGACGTCTGAGCAGTATACCGGCGATCTTAATATGGAAGATATTGCATCTGGTTCTACTTTCTCTCAGAATACTGAAAATCTTGAAGGGTTGACATCTCTGCATGCCGATCAACAGGTTTTAATTGTTTATATCTATTTTAAAAACAATTTCTTAAATATTTAATGTTTTCTCTTTAGACTATGAGGTACTGCGACCGTTTTAATATTTGAAAATAATCTCCGGCTGTGAATTCCTTTTTTCTAGGGTATGCGTCTTAGGTCGCAGTCTTTAGTAAGGAGTAATATATATTTCTTCACATACGGATAACTGCGACTTAGGTCATAGTGTTTAGTAAGGAGTAATATAGATTTCTTCACATGCGGATAACTGCGACTTAGATCGCAGTCTTTAGTAAGGAATAATATAGATTTATTCACATACTGATTACTGCGACTTAGGTCGCAGTCTTCTATAAGGAGTATTATAGATTTCATGTCGTATGTGAAATCTTATTTTTATTTACTGCGACTTAGGTCGCAGTCTTTAGTAAGAAGTAATATAGATTTCTTCTCATACGGATAACTGCGACCTTGGTCGCAACAGCTGATAAGAAGTAAATTGTTTTCATCTCTTATGCGACCTTGGTCGCATTTATATAACTTATATTTTAGAATACAGTGATATCTAAAAAATATTTATATTCATTTAATTCGTGTAAATTCTTTTTGTAGGATATGAATGCACATGCAGAAATGTCTGGAAGCTCAGATAAGTTTATAGGGAAACAGTTCCTGTCGCATATGGAAGCATACAATTTCTACAATTGTTTTGCAAGGAATAGAGGTTTTAGCGTGAGAAGAAAAAGTACAGATAAGTCACGGAAGCCTCCTCATGAGATTATTTGCAGAAGATTTTGCTGCAACAAGGAAGGGCTGAAGAAGTTGTGTGACAAAAGACAAGAGGGGCTTACAGTGCGTCGTCGAGTTAACACTAGAGTATCTTGTCCTGCTGAGATGCATATCCGTCTTCGTTTTTTGTTGGACTCAAGTCGATATTGGGTTATCACAAAATTTGTTGATACTCATTCACATGAATTGTCTAGCCCGGATAAGGTACATCACCATTACTCTCACCAGACTCATCGTTCAACAATTAGCAGAACCATTATGAGCAATCTGGTTGATGTTGGAATGCGGCCTTCAAATATTTCCCGCGTTGTTAATGCAATGAGCCAGGCAGAAGGCTCTGAAGAAGTGCGCCCTCAACAAGTTATTGATTTCACTCGTCAACGTAGAAATAACTGCGGTCATGAGTTTATTGCTATTATCAAATATTTTCAAGAGAAAGCCGAGACCGATCCAGAATTCTTCTTTTCAAGTGAAGTTGATAACGCGGGCACACTTAGAAGCATTTTTTGGGCTGATGGAAGAGCTATTTCCTCGTATCTGAGCTTCTGTGATGTGATCGTTTTTGACACCACATACAGGACTAATCACTTGAGCTTGCCATTTGCTCCATTCACTGGAGTAAATCATCACCGGCAGTCAATTTTGTTCGGCTGTGCAATGCTTGCTGATGAGCAGAGGGATACTTTTGTTTGGTTATTCCAAAAATGGCTCAAGTGCATGCATGGAGTTGAACCGAAGCTGATTATTACTGATCAGGATGCGCAGATTGGTGAGGCCATCAAGATTGTTTTCCCGACGTCTCGGCACCGTTACTGTTTCTGGCATGTACGGAAACATATTGCCGAGCAACAAATCCCAATGGCTAACAAGTATGGAGAAGATATGGTCTCCGATTTCCATGCTTGGTACACCTCCCGCGATATAAGCACGTGTGAGGAACGATGGCGTCTGATGAGTGAAAAATATCAGTTAGAAGAAGAAGATGGCAGTTGGTTGATGAAGATGTACAGGCTTCGTGGACATTGGGTTAATGCATATATCAAGGATGTTTTCTCTGCTGGAATGACAACCAGTCAGAGGTCCGAGAGTATTAATTCCTTCTTTGATGGTTTTGTTAACTCAAACACTAAACTAGTGGAATTTGTTCACCAATATGATAAAGCCGTTGCTTCCCGCGTGCATCTGAATCTCTTCAAGATTTTAGGGGTTTGAATTCTGTGCCCAATTGTACAACCAATCCATATGAGATACAGGTTTCGAAGTTGTATACACCGAAGATTTTTCAGTTGTTCCAAAAGGAATGGGCAGTTGTAATGACACTGTTTTCAGAAGAGGTGGAACAGGACAAACCTGGATCAACATATTTGGTTGGTAAATTTTCAGAATCAAAAGACAGTTGGGAAAAGGTGAGTTATGATAATCGAGAGGAACTTCATGTTTCTTGCAGTTGCTCGTTATTTGAAACAGAGGGTATCCTATGTAGACATATTCTGTGTATTTTGTGGCGCAATCACGTTACACATATACCGGAATCATATATACTTCAGAGATGGAGGTTGGATGCTCGTTACAAAAACGTTGCAATTGAAAATGGCATGAGGCCTTTTCCCAGCCAAGGCACTCCACGGACGGCTAGATTGTGGACAGTTCGTTCAAAATTTAATGCAATTCTGGACATGGTCGCTGATTCTGATGAAAATATTTCAAAGTTGGAGGGAGTTTTGGAAAGTTTTACCCAAAATACCACTAGAGAATACAGAGCAATGTCAGGAAATGATCATTCATCACATCCTAAGACTGCCGTTGGTTCCAGTGGATCCGTTGTCATATTGCGAGATGTTGAAGAATTGAATATACGTGATCCAATTGGTCCTGTACCAACCAAGGGGAGACCTAGAGCTGCATCCAGGCTTAAGTCTGGTTTTGAAGATTCTATATATCAGAAGGAAGTTAAGCATCGAAGATGTGGTAACTGCCAAGAGCTGGGCCATTACAGGACTGGTTGTCCATTAATGGTATATTACATTAAACCTGTTAATCATTTTTTTTTAACGATTAATCTTTAAAATTCTTACTATTTATTTTTTTTAATTGGCAGAAGAAGTAGGTTTGGGTTGCCTCCATCTGGAAGGAACAAAGACTTCAATTTTTTATGAAGTGCGACCAGGGTCGCACAGTGTAGAGAGATTAAGTCGCATTCTGACACTGGCGTGTAATTATAATCAGATTTATTATCATTCTTTGATTTCTACTGTATTATTTTTGTATGTACTTGTACTTTAAAGTTCTACTTTATAGTTTAATTTTTTTTGTACATAATGTAGTCAGAGACTTTGGTCGCAGTGTACATGATTAATAGCGACCAAGGTCGCAGTGTTGTTATTGATAAAGATGGCCAGCAACTGCAATCTAGGGTCGCACTACATGTACTGCGACTTAGGTCGCAGTACGTTAGGTAGGTGTTAACACGCATAGCGACCTTTATATTAACACGCATAGCGACCAAGGTCGCAGTGTTGTTGTTGATTAAAACATTGCCGACATCAACTTCGACCAAGGTCGCATTGTATTTTATTAAGACTTCGGCTATCAACTGTCGCAACCTCTTTTTAAAATTTTGAGGTGGTGAAGACTTAAGTCGCAGTACGTTAGGTATGTGTTTCCTTAATATTAACACGCATAGCAACCAAGGTCGCAGTGTTATTGTTGATTTACATTGCCGCCATCAACTGCGACCAAAGTCGCATTGTATTTTACTAAGGCTGCGGCTATCAACTGCGACCAAAGTCGCATTGTATTTTACTAAGGCTGCGGCTATCAACTGCGACCAAAGTCGCAACCTTCTTTTTAGATTTTTGAGATGGTGAAGACTTAAGTCGCTGTACGTTAGGTAGGTGTTTCCTTTATATTAACACGCATAGCGACGAAGGTCGCAGTGTTGTTGTTGATTAACACAATTACTGAAGGCATGTTTGTTTCTAACATCAGTACGCAATAGTAAAAGCCAAGTTCTAACAAATGAATACTGTAAATAATCAATGGAACTTATAATAAATAAATGTATAGAAATGTGTATAAATTAAATCAATACAACAAAAAAATTATGCAATGAATTGCACTTGAAATATTTTTTACATTTATAAAAAAAAATTGTGGTATATCAATAATTTGTCAACTATCAGTCTTTATATGTCGTATGTCGTATAATGTCTGTTTCTTCATCCCAACTCTTCTCTACATCTGCAAGTATCATGTATGCAAGCTCACTTCTTAGTTTCTGTACAGCATCAACCGTAACAGCATCAGCAGCTGATAGATGATAGCCAGACGCTATGCTTTCCATGTACTTGCATACATATATAGCGCAATCAACACTGAAATTTCCATAGAGCAATCATTAAATGAAATTAGTTTTTTGTAATAAAAAAAAATAGAAAATATGAAATGAAATTACATGTCAAAAATTTATATACCTGTTTGCTTGTTGGGGGCATTTTGCGTATTTTATTTTATTTTTTCTCAATTTTTTTTTGGAATGAATCTCAAAAATCTCTAATAATCTATCTTTCTGCAATGTCAATAGGAACAAAAATTAGTATTAACCAAATTAATTGCAAGTTTTCAGTAATCAAAATATTAAAATTTAACTCACCATTATTCTTGCATCTGTTTGGTAAAGCTTTGTTATACTACCTTTTTTGTCAGCTGGGACCAAAGAGTTGTAAAAAATCCACTCTTCTGTGGAGCAATCGAATACCAGCAAGGTCCAGTGAAATCCCGATTCGTCGGCACTATGTTTGTGATTGATCGGGAAGAACATGTACTGCACGTCAGCTGTCCAGTTTTTCAACAGCTTCTGCTTGATGAAATGACCTTCCAGATCTTCAATTTTATTTACAACACCGTGCTGCGGACAAGAAAAAAAAATAGAAATCAAATACAAAATGAATTAAAAATATAACAAAAAAATATAAACTGCGACCTTAGTCGCACTATATTATTTAGTCGCACAGCTCCGACCTTGGTCGCAGGTCGCAGCTGTTACATTTTGTCGCAGTACCTGAGTTAGTAGCAGTACATTTTAATTATAAACTGCGACCTTGGTCGCAGCTCCGACCTTGGTCGCAGGTCGCAGCTGTTTCATTTTGTCGCAGTACCTGAGTTATTAGCAATACATTTTAATTATAAACTGCGACCTTGGTCGCAGCTCCGACCTTGGTCGCAGGTCGCAGCTGTTACATTTTGTCGCAGTACCTGAGTTAGTAGCAATACATTTTAATTATAAACTGCGACCTTGGTCGCAGTACATGTGTTAGTAGCAGTACATTTAATTATTCACTGCGACCTTAGTCGCAGTACATGATTTATGTCTACACAGAGATAGAGAATATTAGTAATCTGTTCCAGAGTTGATATTACATTAAACAGTAAAGGAGAAAGTAGATTTTTACCCAAGCTTCGCTTCGGAAGAATATGCTTTTTAATCCTTCTCTTTTCTCAAGATGATGCATGTAGAAATGAATTACAGTTGCATCTAAGTCTCTACTGAACATCAGGTCCTCAATGTCATTCCTTGAAATGATGATTGAATTATCGGTATCCTGATATGCAGTAGAACTGCAAGATATTCAAAACAAAGTTAGTAATTTAATTGTTCTTATATAAAGGTATAACAGAAATTTTTGATATGAATTAACTTACTCAGAGTAGGACTTGTCGAAGAAATGTTTTATACGAGCTTGTTGATCGGGCTGCAGAATTCTGTATGATGTGGTTTCGGTCAATTCTGCAGAACTCGCAGCCGCAGGCTGTGGAAGAGGATTTTCATTTTTTCTTCTTCTGTTTTGGATAAACAAAGTCGGAGTCATCGCGATCTCTTTCAGCGCGCTTTCGTTCTTTGACTCCCCTTTCTATTGTTCCTTTAGAGGTTTCCAAAACAGCTTCTTTTGATGATTGCTTCTGAGGCGGAGTATGTTCTTGAATTTCTTCTTCAGAAGCTCTATCTCTTTGGATTTCTTGAGTCATTTGAGTTAGATTCAGAGAAAAACTTGGAATATCTTCCCCAATATTAATTAAAACAGACTCAGAACCCATGATTTTATCCTCTTCCAGTTTTTTCTTCTTCTCCTCTTCAGCCTGCTTCTCCATCTGCTCTTTCATTCTTTTGTTCTCCATCTGCGCCTTCCTCCTCTTCTTCTCATTCTCTTCCTCCTCCCTCCTCCTCCTCTCCTTCTCCTGCTGTTCCTTTTCCCTCCTCTTCTTCTCCTTCTCCTCTTCTTCCCTCATTCTCCTTTCATTCTCCTCCTCTTCCCTTCTTCTATTCTCCTTCTCCTCCACTTCTCTCCTCCTGTTCTCCTTTTCCTTCTCTTCTTCCCTCTTCTTCTCCTTCTCTTTCTCTTCCTCTTCCCTCTTCCTCCTTTCATTCTCCTCCGCTTCCCTTCTTCTATTCTCCTGTTGTCTTTTTTGGTTTTTCTTCTCTCTTTTTTCTCTTCTTTTTAATTTTAATTCAGCCTTGACTCTGTTCTCATTCTCCATATTTTCAATCTTTTTTCAAGCTGAGAAACATAATCTCTCAAGAGCTGATTTGCAGACCTCAATCGTTTTATTTCTGCTGCTTGAACATCCGGTGGAGGTGGCAAATAACCTTCAAAAATTGGTTCTTGCTCACTCGTTTCAGCCGGTTCTGGCTCCTTTTCCGCCGGGATGTCAGCCTCATTACATGTATGGCCTCCTTCATCTCCTTCACTTTGACCTTCTTCTTCTTCTTCTTCTTCTTCTTCACCTTCATCTCCACCTTCATCTTCTGCTACTTCTTCTTCCTCATCCTCTTCCCCTTCAACAGGAAGGCCAACCATATTTTTTTCATCATTAGAGATGTTGGCCATTCAACTCAAAATCTGAAAATAAACAGAAAAAGGTAAGCTAAAAATAAAACAATGAAATTATGATACTGCGACCATGGTCGCAGTTTATTTATGAAATATTTTTGGATAAGAATTCGACCATGGTCGCAGTATGTTTTGTCGTGCATAAATTTATCTGCCAAGACATGCAGCTCAACACTGCGACCATGGTCGCATTTCTGTTGAAAAGGGTATTTTCAAGAGAATGCGACCATGGTCGCACATTATTTGTCAGGCATAAAACGAACTGCGAAAGTTGCAGCTCAATACTGCGACTATGGTCGCATTTTATTTGTACTACACATAAAAAGAAGTTTAACTTACAATATTGCTGTCAATCTTTTTTAGATCAACTTCAAGTAGAGATCTGCCAATATTTTGGAGGTCCCATCTTACTGCGCGTGGGGTTTTTCCTCCAAACCAGACCTCTGCTCAAAAATAGGTGCCCTCTCACACAGCCAATACTGCAAAAATTAAAAATTAAATTAGTTTCCACAAATTTTATCAATTTATGGGTAAATTTCATACAATGTTGGCCAAACTTGAGATTTCTACTTACAATAATTTGCACGGAGCATCCTTGCAGCTCGTACGTGGTTTGCCTGAAGATGTCCATTGAGTCAATCAGGAATTGCCAAACAGCTTTTGCCCAGCATATTGTCCTCATTAGTTGCATATTGGCAATCTGTTCCACAATATACCACGGCACCGTGCATTTACTGCCAGAGAAGAAAAGAGTGGCCGACATGTATAGGATGACTAATGTGGTAAAGTCTTGAGCTGCAAGTCTATTTATGTCTCTTATAATTTCATTTATAGACAATTGCTGCTCAGATTGTTCATCCTGTGTCACATCTAATATATCCCTCCTCCTTCTCTTGACAAGAAGATTATCCAAAGCATCTTCAATAGATACTTTTGTGATCTTCTTTATATTGGGGAAAAAATGTTTTATAACCCCTCTATCTTTCAGCGTACATGTCTTATTCATCACAAAATCTACCCCATTGACAGGTAGACCAAAAGTAAGGGCAACATCCTCCACTGTTAACTCAATCTCTTTGCCCCCAATTGTAAAGATCCTTGTATTCCTGTCATACTGGTCTAAAATACGCAGCACGGCAACGTTTGATTTTAGTGTCTTTTCAGCCCCAAATTCTTCATTGTAGAACGCCATGAAGATTGGGCCAAATGGGTATTCTTCATCGCCTCTACGAAATCAGCCGGTATGTACTCTTTAAATTTCTTCATTAACTGGCACATTGGTTTTATGCTTGATCTCAGAGGACGAACCTGTATCTGTTGTTTACCTACGTAGGAAGAAAAATTAAACACTTTAGACCAATGATTATTAAAAAATTATAAGGGAATATAAAGCATATTTGTTTTTAATAAACTGCGACCTCGGTCGCAGTCATGCATTGCAAAAAAAAACATCTAGAACCAGGACTACACTGCAATCTAGGGTCGCACTACATGTACTGCGACCAAGGTCGCACGGCGACCAAGGTCGCATAGGACTACAGTGAAATCAGAACAACTGCGACCAGGCCAACACTGCGACCAAGGTCGCATAAGACTACAGTTCAAAAAGAAACAACTGCGACACAAGTTTGATAAAAACATTTATTTAAAATAAACTGCGACCTTGGTGAAGACTTGAGACTACAACTCTTATTTAAACAACTGCGACCCCATGTCGTCAGTATGTGAGAAAAAAAAAGTAAATTTCATATACTGCGACCAACGTCGCATTCGTCCACAAGGAAAGGTAAAAAAAAAAAAAAAATTTCCAAAGTCGCACAGATCTGAACTGCGACACAGTAAAAATAGAAGTAAATAATAAAACTTTCAAAAAATAGGACCTTTATCGTCTAAAGTTTGAAAATCTCTTTCGTAATTGCGACCATGTTTCCAATATTTAAAAAAAATTTAAAAAAAAATGCGACTTCAGAAATAAATCTTGAAAAAATTTAAAACTTTTAAAATACACAAAACCCTAAAAATTTTTGAAAATATCTATTTTGTAGTACTTTTTCGACGGATGATTTCTTAGGCGCCATCAGTTGCAAAAATTTTTTCCAAAAACGGATGAAATTTTTGAAGGAAAAGAACAAATTGGATCAGAACATCCGTTTGAAGTTGAAGAGCTGTAAATTTTTTGGAAGACTAATTTTTTTACAATAAGGTAAAAGTTTGTGATGGAGGGTATTTTCGGAAAATAAAATGTTGAGTTGACTGGCATTAAATTGGGCGGGATTTTACAGGATTTTGTCCGCCAAATTTTTTAACAGATGTGGGGCGGTGATGTTGCCACGCCCGCAGGCTGAGAAAACTCTCTCAGCCCGCAGGCTGATGTACAGATAGCCCATATATATATATATATATATTATATATATATATATATATATATATATATATATATATATATATATTCTCTACCTAAATCAAGCCATGATCCTCCCAAAACAAGGGATGGCCCTTACAAGTTATGATGTGTTGCCCTAATCCATAGTTTAATAATTGGCTAACTCTACCCCAATGGTAAAACATTAACGCACATCAAAGCTTAGAGAGTTTAGATGATGGGGGACATGAGATAGTGGAGACAATGGAACAAGGTGCACCAATCAAGAAGAAGACCTAGTGAGACTCCAAGATCCAACCCACATGGCCCTTGGGTGCTTTGCCCTTGGACTCACTCACTAGAAAAGAGAGGGACCCTCTCTCAACGTGTGTGGAAGAAGTAGCTAGACCTAAAAAGTTTACACATTTGCAAAGAGGGAGATTGGAGGAGAAGTAAAGCTAGGGTCCAAACAAGAGAGGGCCAACATTGTTGATTGGTGCAATCCATTGCATCTGGCCATGCTTGATTGCAAGCACAATTCACAAACGTTTGAGATTGTGAGTTTTGGCACGGAAAGAGAGGAGGATGAGGATGAGAGCAATGCACGCTTGGATAATATATAGAAATTTTAAGGAATTAAAAAGGTTGGACACTTTAGTTATGTGCATCAGCATGCATGCATGCATGCACGCACGCTTGCTATGCACATGCATGCACGCACGCACGCTTGCTATGCACCACATATGTTTCTTTGATTTCCTTTTCTCTTCTTCTTTTAAAAAAGGATTGTTATTTAAATAAGGTAGTCAACCTGTCCCCCCCCGGTGGGTGTTTCTTTGCTAGGCTTGAGTCGGTAAAAACTCCAAACTCCCCATGGTCTCCAAGTTCGAACCCTGCCGCATGCGGATATTTCATTTCACGGCATCGTCTGCTAGGTAGGCTCTGAGTTTGCTCCGCAGTGGTCCCTAATTCGAACCCAACGTCGATAAATTTAACTAGAAAAAAAAAAACCCTAAAAAGTCAACTTGATTTCAATATTGCATTGCAAAGCATATATGCTGCAGCCAAATTGCCAGCATCCTTTAAGCAACAAAAAGAATCTTCTTGTTAAGATGCCCTGTTACATGTTTCCAATACCCAACAAAGTTTTTTTTTCCTCAAGAAAAAACAAAGTTTTCCAAATTAAAAAAATATAAATCCAACAACATTTCTTGAATTTTGAAAATTATAGCTTTTATTTACATAAAAAAAAAATGAAAATTAGCATCTGATCAACCACCCCCCCAACCCCCACCCTACCAAAAAAAAAAAAAAAAAAAAATTCTTTTCCTTTTTTCTTTTACTTTACTGTTTTGAATTATTAGGTAGGTTATTTCCATTCTCTCTCCTACCCTGTCATCATGTTGGTGATGATGGAAGATGTATCCATTATATAATAATATGTAAACCATGCAAATAATTAATTGAACTGTAAAATTTTAGACTTACTGTCACGTTAAAACATATATAACATCTGCAATACTGTCTAATTCTATAAAATGTTTATTATTTTCGTAAAATAGTTTTAAATAGCCTAATGTTTTAGGTTTTTGCTGTTGTCAAATAACAAGATTCACTGACACTTTAAAGTTTATTTAAATTATATAATTAACAGTTTGAATTATTATTGGCAACTACGAAAATGTTACATGAGTATCACTAATTCAATTCATGTGACTACTTTCTATATTAATTTTATACATAAGATTCCTTGTGGATCTCTTATTTTAAAAAAAAAAAAAATCCAACAACTAGTCCCCTGGTCCAAGATTCTTGCAATTTTGTCTACTCAAAACCAATTTAGA
This sequence comes from Agave tequilana, assembly GCA_038442645.1. NCBI lineage: Eukaryota > Viridiplantae > Streptophyta > Magnoliopsida > Asparagales > Asparagaceae > Agave > Agave tequilana. The sequence goes on along the minus strand of JAVJIF010031289.1, from coordinate 387,359 downwards.
AATATAATTCCTCATAGATCAACCAGTGGCTTTATTTATGAGTTTAAATGGGCTCGAAACAGAGGCTAGATTGGAAACAACGTAGTTTTGGCAAGCCCATGGATCTGGATTCTACTCAAATGGGCCTGACTCAAATTGCATCTACAAGAGCCAGACCCAAGCCCAAAATATAACTAGCTTTATTTATTTTTAAAGAGGGAAAAAAAAATAATAATAAGAAAGAAACACACCAAAATAGCTTTAGACATTGAGGAAGAAGCATATCCTACCTCTAAAAGGTCCTTTTTAGGCGAATCTCACATGTTGAGAGGCTTCATTTCATATTAATATTAGAAACATGCATAGAATGTACGAGAGCAATACATGTGAGCCCCGAGCAATACGTGTGAGCCCTGTTGTTCAAAGAAAACAAACACTATTTAAACGCGTCCATAAATGTTACTCCTGTATAAAGAAATGTGTTGCTTGTAAGCTGCGTAGAAAAATAATTTTCACTGAGATATAACCTCTATATAACTAAAGTAGATATGGCTACAACAAAATAGGTTAGACTACATCATCTCTATATAAATGAATCATAATTGATTTTGTATATGTACTAGCAGATCACAAGTAGTTTAAACTAGTATACTGTGTTTGCGGTGGGATACTGACCGATTTCCACCGGCGAAGAAGAGCAAGGGCGCTTCAGCCTCGCCCCCCCCTGCGGGGATGAAGAGGGACGGACGGACGGACATGACTTGTGAAGGAGTCACTGGAGAAAATCTCCTTACGGTCGGTTTTGATTACAATAAGAGAAAGGTTAACCTATCTTATCTTATTCAGATGAATCGCAACAATTTAGATCATAATAAGATGAGTTAGACTACATCATTTCTATCCAAATAAATATGTGGATCAAACTTAGTTAGAAAACTATTTCTTTAAGAAAATTTTAATAATATATTTAAAACTCTAAACCATAAGAAATAATTGAATTTTAATAGAATTTTATTTATGCAGATTTCACATTAACGAATCAAAGCCCGCCCATCCACAAAGAAAAGGATAAAAGATATTAATGCCCTTGATCAAATGTCTAAGAAACAAATATCATTTAACTATTATATTTTTTATATCAATTATTTTATATCTATATTCTTACTTTTAATTATTCAATTTCTAAATAATCTTTTCATATATATATATATATATATATATATATATATATATATATATATATATATATAATATATAGAGAGAGAGAGAGAGAGAGAGAGAGAGAGAGAGAGAAATGTATATCAGCCCGCGGGCTGAGAGTACTCTCTCAGCCTGCGGTGACGTGGCTCAATTTGTCACCTCACTGACTTGCGGCCCGCTTTTAGGGAGAAGTTAAATTACCAAATACCCCTTATGATATTTTTCCTTATTGTTTTTATTATTTTTCCCCCTTTTATTTTGCCGCTCTTTATAGGATATAAATTACTTTTCGCCTTATTTCTTTACCTCTTTTTTGAAAGATCTAGTTTCTCCTTTTCAGCCTGGGATAATTTTTTTTTGAAAATATAAAATCTTTTCAGATCAATGTTTTCAGCCTGCGATAAAATTCTACTTTATAGTTTATTTTTTTTATATATAATGTAGTCAGAGTCTTTGGTCGCATTGTACATTTAAACTGTGACCTTAGTCAAAGACTTTGGTCGCAGTGTACATGGTTAAATGCGACCAAGGTCGCAGTGTTGTTATTGATAAAGATGGCCAGCAACTGCAATCTAAGATTGCATTACATGGACTGCGACTTTGGTCGCAGTACGTTAAGTAAGTGTTTTCCTTTAGATTAACATGCATAGCGACCAAGGTCGACACTGCTGTTTTGGTTTAAGACTGCCGCCAGCAACTGCGACCAAGGTCGCCGTGTTGTTGTTTTATTAAGTGTTGTTTTGGATTAAGTCTTTTTTTTGAATCTAAATGAAAAATGAAAAGTTGTCTGTTGTCTGATGCGACTTGGAGTCACTCCGTGAGACGCGACCTGTCATAAAGATTTTATGAGATCTTTTTAACGTCAAGTCTACGTTGACGAACCCGCACCATTCGTTATTTCCCGAAGCTGTTGTCCACGCGTCGGCTCTTCATTGAGACCATTAAGGCCGACGGTTCTGATTAATGAACCATTAATTATGGTTATTATGGGCAGGCTATAAATAGGGCTCACACTCTCCCTTTAACAGCCCATAATTAGACTGTTTTCATTTGAGAGCAATTGCTCTGAGAATTTTCGCCTTCTTCAGAGTCTCTAACAGGGGCCTGCCTCTATGGATGAAGATGACCCTATGCACGAAAATGACCCAGAGCTTGATTGTCCTTTTTCAGGTTCGCTGGGCCTCTGGGAGAATATTTTGGCCGGTGAACTTGATCGATGTTCGTCCACAAGAGAAGAAGTCATGGTCCTCGACGTCCACAATTTTTTAATACACGGGGACCTCAATAACACTACTGCTCTTATTCAACAAGGGCTCTTTTGATGTTTAATCTTCTTTGTACTGCTATATTGTAACACTCAATCTTATTGTATAAGAGAGCGTTTTGTATCATTTTCACATGCCTGGAGATAAATGCCTGGACATAAATAAAAAGACCTCAATAACTGAAAAACACCTAGAGGGGGGGTGAATAGGTGTGAATGCTAATCTAGGAAACTAAATGCAAACTAAGTGCGCTAAATGCGGAAGCTAATGCAAATTATGCACAAACTAATACAATACAACAAGTGTAGCCGAATTCCCCTTGCGAGGCTCTGGACTAACTCCCCTTGATTCCCCTTTAAATGGGTTGAGGCGCTATGTGAAGCTCTTGTTGGATGAGTACAAGTTAGGCACACACACACAAGCAATCCAAGCAATATGAAATATGTGCACACACAATCAAGCCAAGCAATAAAGGATATAGCAATATGAAATAATGCAAGGCAACTCAAGCAATATGATATGGCAATATGAGTTATGCTCAACACAAGCAAATATGATATGATGATATGAAGTAAGATGCTTTGCACAAAGTAAATGAGAGTAAGGGTTAGAGAGACAATGGATCAAACGCTAACACAAAGATTTGTTTCGAGGTTCGAGCACCTTACTCTACATCCCCGCCTACACCACCGTGTAGGATTTCCCAATCCACTATAGGAGTACCAAACTCCTCTCTCAACCTTACAAAGCCACCGAGGCTATACAACCACAATCCACCTCTACCGAAGAGGGATACGGCCCGTAGCCAACTACAACAAACACCTCTACCTAGAGGCTCACAAACCAATCACCCGATCACCTCTACCGAAGAGGGATACAACAAGAATAAGGGTGTACAACTTAGAGGTTTACAACAACAACCTCAAAACCTTTCTTTTCTCTTTTTCCACAAAACAAGATCCTAATAGTTTAGGATAGAAGATATGGCTCAAGTGTGGAAACTATGTGTTTTGGAAAACAAGAACTCAAAGAAAAACACTTGGGAAATTTCTTGTAAAAAATAAAGAATGAAAGCCAATACAAAAATCCCAAATTCCAATTTCTTTGATTTTTCCAAAACCCAAAAACACAAAGAATAAATCTTGTTAGCACTTAAAACTCTTTTAAAACTCTTTTAATCACTTTTTAAAACTGGTATTTTTCTTCTTAAAAAACTTGGCCAAAATCCCCAAAGAGATGGGGTTTATATAGCCCCTATACAAAACTAGCCGTTAGGCTGATGTGGCAGTTCTGACAGCCACCGGTCGACCGGCCCGGTCGACCGCCAACGGTCAAAAATGTGACGTTGGGCACTAGCGGTCGACCGGCCCGGTCGACCGAAAAAATCCCGAGAGCAGAGCTCTCACCTCGGTCGACCGGCCGGTCGACCGGCTATGTGCCTAACAGACGTGCACATCTGTGCACATCGGTCGACCGGATCGGTCGACCGGCCCTTTGGTGCGGTCGACCGGCACGGTCGACCGACCAGCCTGTCAGCCCAAAAAACCAGGTCAGAAATTTAGGGAAAAATATTTTACAAGAATCTTTTATCATTTCTGAAAATTCCATAAAACTTGTTTTATCATTTTATGTTAAAACATAAACATGTGATAAAAATTCAAGACAATATATCAACATATCAATTCATTTTTGTGTCTTGCAAATTTTATCAAAAAAAAAAAACGGTATTTTTATCAAACTTAATTTTTCCAAAATATGAATAGGGATATCAAAAATAAGTTTGTTTAGCAAGTTAAACCATGTATGTATAACTAGAATACATCTACTATACATATAAAACATGTAAACTGTTTTGATCAACTATTCATAAAAACCAAATATTAAATCATAAAACGTGTGTTTTGTGCACTTGAGCATATCAACTAAACTAAGCTTTACAAATGGATCTAAAACTCTATCTAAACAAGGATACCTAAGTCTTCTTGACGATCTTCATCTTCAAGTAGACTTGCTCCAAAACTCCGTGATTCTCCAAGTGCAAAGGTATGATCTTTAAGCTTTGGCACCGGAATCACCATGATAAGCTTCTAATCATCTTGTTGAAGCTAATCACCAACTAATATCCTGTTAATGATCTGAAACTTAGAAACACAAGAATATTAGTAAACATAACTACATGAGTGTTGATCATCATCAAAACTAGAGTGGAAGGCCATTGGGCCAACAATCTCCCCCTTTTTGATGATGACAAAACTCATGGAGTTATATATGCATGGATTAAAGTTAAGCTTCAAAGAAGCTCCCCCTTAACTCATGCATAGGGATAAACAATAAATATATGCAATGAATATTAAACATGAAACATGCATATGCATAAACAATAAATGGTTCTAGATATCAAATGAAATATTCAAAATAGAATAAGCTCTAGATACCAATTACAAAGCAAACTCTATATATCAATTAAACTTAATATTCTTGAGATTAAAACATAATATATGCATAAACATAAGCATGCATATAAAACTTCATAAATACTTCTCCCCCTTTTTGTCAATCATCAACAAAGGGGTAATCAAAACTATAAATAAAACGAGGGGTAAAAATCTTTCTTCCCCTTTATGTCAATCAAAATAATACAAACAATGTTCTCCCCCTTTTGTCTAAAAAAAAAACAAAATCAATAAGGGGTGACTACAAACATGATATCAATTAAAAATATGTCAATGAAGCATCTTGATACCAATAAACAAGAATCAATATATGTTATATGATATATACATTCATGAAGAGGAAGACGCTAAGTTAGCTTCCCTACACATATGCATTACATGAAGAAGGGATGACAAGCCCCAATTCACATAACACATATTATGTAATGCATAAGAGGAGATGTGAAGCTCCCCCTACACACGTATATCATATAAAGAAGAGTTGTCAAGCTCCTCAATTTATAATATACTCAACATGAATCTATATGTAAGAGAGATGTCAAGCTTTCCTTGCATATAGGAAATACAAATCAAAACTTTGAATATTTTCTTTAAACAACATTTTGAGATACCAATTGTAATTAAACATAACAAATTACCAATTGTAAAACATCATAACAAATTTTGAATGTCTAAAACACAAATTTTGATACCAATTGTAAGAATATATTTCATTTTGAAAATATATAAACAAATTTGATGTTGATATCATATGTTCAAAATAACAACTTTTAATCATAAAGAGTGGGAGTACAAATACCAATTGAAATACAAAATCAAATTTTCTCCCCCTTTATGAGATACAAACTAAAGACATGCATAGTCTTGATAACAATTTAAGAGTAATCAATTTAAACAAAATTGAAACTCAAGCACTAGCATAAACACAAACATATATATGTATGAAAGATAGATACCAATAGAAATTGATATACTTGGAATTTAAAGCATACATACATACAAAACATATATGAGTATACAAGAAGATCAAAATGATACCAATTGAAAGAGTTCAATGATACCAATTGACATAACAATAAGTTCAAGTGTATACATCATATTATCTACCACCCAATCATAATTCAAGTTTTAAAGATTTTCAATTTAGGGCATACATGAACATGATCTCCCATCCTACCGCCCTTGGATGGTAGGGGTTTTCAAAAATAGATTTGAAAATATAGCTTAGTTTGAAAATCACTACCAAATTGAAGAACATCGCAACTAGTTAAATGGAAAGCTTGTTAACTAGTACGAAATCCTTCAAGTAAGGAATAAAACAAAATTATTTTTCATAAACATGAAATTCACATCATATCAAACACTCAAGTTCAATTAGGCATAAATAAAACTCATGAAAACAAAACATGAGCAAGCAATAGATGTGAGCGTACAAATAAAATATGAAGATCATAAATATGAAAATTAGGCAATAAGCTCAATTATTCTTTAAAACACGAAAATCATCAAAACTATCTAATCTTCAAGGCATATGTATGTCTAATACAAGCTAAAATATACATACATATCCAAAACTCAACGAGTCCACTAAATGTATATTCATGAAGGCACGTGGCTCAAAAAAGATGTATATGTATAAGATTAGTTTGAACTAGATGGACATATACATGAGGTTAAACATAAATACATGAAACATGAAAAAATGTAAGGCTAAATTTTCATCAAAGCAATTTTCATTTCAAGGTATATGTATGATTTGTCAACACAAGAAGTATACATACATATCCCTTAAACACACTTTGAGTCCATAATATAGATTTGCATGAAGGGCAAATGACTCAAGGGGTATACGTGTATATCTTAAAGTTTGGCAATACAAACATATACATGAAGTGAAATACACAATCATAAAACAAATCCAAAAATGGAATACAAGTTTGAAATGTATGAATCATCAAAACTAGACTATACTAGCACATCTAATGGGTTCAAATAAGCAATCAAGCCCAAACATATATAGATTTATTTGTGGCCCACTATATGTACAAGTATAATTCCTAGTCTTAATGAAAACTAACATCTAAACATATATTCAAAACATGAAGCATCAAAACAAAATAAATCATAATGATAAAACTCAAACATGATTATTATGTAAATTCACATGTATTAGATTCATGATGTACATTATAGCTAAACAAACGGTGAGAACACTAAATGTGAATCAAATAAGCATGTGTGTCTCAAATACTATACATGTATGTCAAGAATCTAATAAACATGGAATGAACATACTAATCCATAGACATCAAAAACATACTATAAACATTAAAACATGGAAAACATGTAAACAATAAATGGGAGTAAAGGATTGTTACCAAAACCGAAGAAGCAACTCTCCTTGTCTCCAAAACATGGTGGTCATCTCCACCAAATCTTCCCTTGAAAGTGATGCATCCATTTGATTTCCTTTAAGTCCGGAACGCATCCACTCCAAGGTGTCATCACTCTCACGTCATGTGAGAGCCCACACCTACATCAAAAATAGGAGGGGTGGTCTTTGGTACCCACATCTTGTTGGGTCCATGGGGGTTAGTCCCTTCTCTAACCCAAACAAATTTCTTTGCTAAATTAGTAGTATGTAATCTATCAAAACAAAATTTAGCAAGGTGGCCCTTACGTCCACAATGTGTACATGAGTACACATGAGCATACATGTGTTGATGGTGTCCGTGAGGAGCATGTGTATGCCGTGAAGGGTGTGCATGCATAAAGGATGGAACTTGTTTCTTTCGAACCAAGGTTTCCAACCGATTGTGGTTCTTAGCACATTGGCTCATAGTGGAGCCCAAACAATCTACTCTCTTCTTTAACATACAAATATCATCATTGATTTTAGAAGAAGAGGTACATGCATTAGGTAGTCTAGATGATGAGGCTACACTAGCATGGCAAACATGAGCATCAATCTTTTTATGCAAAACCTCATTTTTCTTCAAACAAGCATTTAATTCATTTGAAATGGAAATAATTTTGTTTTTCAAATCAACATTCTCTTTTAACACAAAATCTACTTTTGAAGACAAGTTCTCATTTTTCTTCAAAAGAACATGGCAATCATTTTTAGATTTTAAAAAATTATTTTCTTTTAGTGCAAGATCAAGTTGAGATTTTAATGAATCCCTCTCATTAGCAATCTCCTCTTTCTCTTGCAAAACAATATCAAGTCTAGCAATCAAATTTTTATTTTCATTATTAATGCCTAGACTCTTCTTTTTCAACAAGTTATATTTTTCAATCAATTTTTCACAAACAATTGATAGTTCTTCATTAAGGCATGGGGATCAATATTATCATTTGAAGAACTAGAACAATCATCACTATCATAGTGGGGTTCCGAATGTACCTCAAGGGAGTCATTCCCTTGGACCATGTAGCATTGTGATTCGGACTCTCCACTAGTCTCCTCTTCTTGTCGGATTTGTGCTTGAAGCTTGGAGGTGGTGGTTGTTGTCAATTTGTTCCATACTACAAAAGCGGAATCAAAGTTAGAAACACATAAAAGATAATCTTTAGATAAAGTGCTTCTAATGGCCTCTAGGGCTTGTGCATTGGCCCCTATATGATTACCATCATCAAGATAACATCTCTTGGTAGCGGCAAGGAAGACATGCAAACCTAGGGTCTTTAGGTACATGGACATCCTATACTTCCAAACATCAATGTTGGAAGGGTCAAAGCTAGGTGGGGTCATGAAGTCCATGGTATAAACTAAATGTGAATGTGCAAACAAACAAATGCAAATGAGATTAGCAAGCAAATGGATCTCACTCCTAGAATGTTAAGCCTAAGTATCAGGAGCACTAGCTCTGATACCAATTGAAAAACACCTAGAGGGGGGGTGAATAGGTGTGAATGCTAATCTAGGAAACTAAATGCAAACTAAGTGCGCTAAATGCGGAAGCTAATGCAAATTATGCACAAACTAATACAATACAACAAGTGTAGCCGAATTCCCCTTGCGAGGCTCTGGACTAACTCCCCTTGATTCTCCTTAAATGGGTTGAGGCGCTATGTGAAGCTCTTGTTGGATGAGTACAAGTTAGGCACACACACACAAGCAATCCAAGCAATATGAAATATGTGCACACACAATCAAGCCAAGCAATAAAGGATATAGCAATATGAAATAATGCAAGGCAACTCAAGCAATATGATATGGCAATATGAGTTATGCTCAACACAAGCAAATATGATATGATGATATGAAGTAAGATGCTTTGCACAAAGTAAATGAGAGTAAGGGTTAGAGAGACAATGGATCAAACGCTAACACAAAGATTTGTTTCGAGGTTCGAGCACCTTGCTTTACATCCCCGCCTACACCACCGTGTAGGATTTCCCAATCCACTATAGGAGTACCAAACTCCTCTCTCAACCTTACAAAGCCACCGAGGCTATACAACCACAATCCACCTCTACCGAAGAGGGATACGGCCCGTAGCCAACTACAACAAACACCTCTACCTAAGAGGCTCACAAACCAATCACCCGATCACCTCTACCGAAGAGGGATACAACAAGAATAAGGGTGTACAACTTAGAGGTTTACAACAACAACCTCAAAACCTTTCTTTTCTCTTTTTCCACAAAACAAGATCCTAATAGTTTAGGATAGAAGATATGGCTCAAGTGTGGAAACTATGTGTTTTGGAAAACAAGAACTCAAAGAAAAACACTTGGGAAATTTCTTGTAAAAAATAAAGAATGAAAGCCAATACAAAAATCCCAAATTCCAATTTCTTTGATTTTTCCAAAACCCAAAAACACAAAGAATAAATCTTGTTAGCACTTAAAACTCTTTTAAAACTCTTTTAATCACTTTTTAAAACTGGTATTTTTCTTCTTAAAAACTTGGCCAAAATCCCCAAAGAGATGGGGTTTATATAGCCCCTATACAAAACTAGCCGTTAGGCTGATGTGGCAGTTCTGACAGCCACCGGTCGACCGGCCCGGTCGACCGCCAACGGTCAAAAATGTGACCGTTGGGCACTAGCGGTCGACCGGCCCGGTCGACCGAAAAATCCCGAGAGCAGAGCTCTCACCTCGGTCGACCGGCCCGGTCGACCGGCTATGTGCCTAACAGACGTGCACATCTGTGCACATCGGTCGACCGGATCGGTCGACCGGCCCTTTGGTGCGGTCGACCGGCACGGTCGACCGACCAGCCTGTCAGCCCAAAAACCAGGTCAGAAATTTAGGGAAAAATATTTTACAAGAATCTTTATCATTTCTGAAAATTCCATAAAACTTGTTTTATCATTTTATGTTAAAACATAAACATGTGATAAAAATTTCAAGACAATATATCAACATATCAATTCATTTTTGTGTCTTGCAAATTTTATCAAAAACAAAAAAACGGTATTTTTATCAAACTTGATTTTTCCAAAACATGAATAGGGATATCAAAAATAAGTTTGTTTAGCAAGTTAAACCATGTATGTATAACTAGAATACATCTACTATACATATAAAACATGTAAACTTGTTTTGATCAACTATTCATAAAAACCAAATATTAAATCATAAAACGTGTGTTTTGTGCACTTGAGCATATCAACTAAACTAAGCTTTACAAATGGATCTAAAACTCTATCTAAACAAGGATACCTAAGTCTTCTTGACGATCTTCATCTTCAAGTAGACTTGCTCCAAAACTCCGTGATTCTCCAAGTGCAAAGGTATGATCTTTAAGCTTTGGCACCGGAATCACCATGATAAGCTTCTAATCATCTTGTTGAAGCTAATCACCAACTAATATCCTGTTAATGATCTGAAACTTAGAAACACAAGAATATTAGTAAACATAACTACATGAGTGTTGATCATCATCAAAACTAGAGTGGAAGGCCATTGGGCCAACAATAACACCACTGCTCTTAGTCAACAATGGCTCTTTTTGATGTTTAGTTTTCTTTGTACTGCTATATTGTAACACTCAATCTTATTGTATAAGAGATCGTTTTGTATCATTTTCACATGCCTGGAGATAAATGCGTGGACATAAATAAAAAGCATATTTGTTTTTTAATAAACTACGACCTTTGGTCACAGTCATGCATTGCAAACAAAACAACTTGGACCAGAGACGACACTGCGACCAAGGTCGCATAAGACTATCAGTGCAAACAGAAACAACTGCGACCAGGGTCGACATTGCGACCAAAAACTGCGACTAAGCAACTGCTGCGGTGACGTGTCACCTCATCGCAGTGTTGTTGTTGATTAAGACTAAAGACCAGCAACTGCGACCAAGATTGCAGATTATTTTTTAAGACTGCGGCCATCAACTGCGACCAAGGTCGCAGTGTTGTTGTTGATTATTTATAAAGACCAGCAACTGCGACCAAGGTCGCAGTGATGTTGTTGATTAAGAGTAAAGACCAGCAACTGCGACCAAGGTCGCTGTGTATTTTATTAAGACTAAACACCACAACTGCGATCAAGGTCGCAGTTTATTTTATTAAGACTACGGTCAGAAACTGCGACCAAGGTAACAGTGTTGTTGTTGATTAAGACTAAAGTCCAGCAACTGCGACCAAGGTCGCAGTGTATTTATTAAGTCTGCGTCCATGGTCGCAGTATTTCAACCAATACATAGTAGTAAAAAATGTAATTCACACAATTAACTTTAGAAAACAGATTTATATATATTTAAAAAGAAAAACAAAATACAATTTTTTTAACTTCTAATCGTCGTCATCACCATCGTAATCAGATTCGTCGTCAAGAGTCATGCTTTCGTCTTCTGTCTCTTCCTCCTCTTCTGGTACAGTCTCATCGTCGCTTTCTTCCTCTTCATGTTTGTATTTTGGTTCATCAATGAACTCCAGAAAGGGTCGTCTGTATCAAGCTCAGATTCTGACCCGTAGCGAGACATTGTTTCAGAACTAAACATAAAATCATCATTTGATGATTGGCTTCTTTCCGGTGAAGACGGTGGTGATGGTGAAGACATTGTTTGAATGTATTGGCTTTTTTCCGGTGAAGACGGTGGTGATGGTGAAGACATTTTTTTGAATGTATTTTCCGAACAGTGAGAGTAACGAGTTTGAGTAAAAATAACTTAGTATGTTTTTAATCCTTTGCTTATGACCCTTTATATATTTTAATCCCGGAATTCCAAAAGGTTTAAGCTCTCGGACCACGTGAATATCTCTCAAATATATTTTCTATCTTTTCCCAAAAATTGTATACTTCCTAGGTGACTGTTCAGTTATCCAAAACAGTTTAAAAGTTAATACACTATAACTTTAAATTACTTTGAACTCCAAAACAGTACATTATTGCGACCAAAGTCGCATTGGGAACTGAGAAATGATTAACTGCGACCATAAATTGTCAACTGTTAGTCATCAAATATTTGTCCTTCGTATAATTTCTGAATGTTGTCTGATACTCCTATGAACAATTAAATTGGTTTTTTTATATATATTATGCGACCATGGGACTGCGACTATGATCGCAGTACTGCGACTAAGGTCGCTGTGTTTAAGAACAGCGAATATGTAATTAAAAAGAGCTTTATAAGTTAATACAGTGAGAAAGAGACCTTACAAAAAAAGAGAATTAAAAGCTTTTTAAAAGAAGACAAATTTGGTTGAATATCAGAAGATCAGGAAATCCTAATTCTCGTCATTATCACCATCATAAGCAGATTCGTCGTCTTCATTCTCCTGGTCTTCCTCTTCATCACTTATTTCCTCATCATCTTACTGTTTTTGAGGTTTTTTTTTGTTTCACCGATGAACTCCCAGAATGGATCGTCTCTATCAAGCTCTTCGTCTGACCCGTTGCTAGGAAGCGAGCCTACAGCATCAGAGGACATGCTTTCATCAAGCATGTCTCCGTCAAGTGGCAGAGGAATAATGTCTTCTTCACTAACCCACATGAAAACTTCATTATCATCATGAATAGGAGGATTAGTTAATACATTATTTGATGTAGTGAGATAGTCAAAAGGAGTGAAGTCCAGACTGGTATCAGATTCACTAGAATATCCTGAAGACAAAGGACCGGTGGGGGAACGATTGAAGTTGAAATCTGAGTGTTCAGAGGAAGAAGATGGGAAGACATGATTCAAGAATGAATTTTTTTTGGAAGTTTTTGAAATCAAATTGAAAAGGAAGAGCAAAATTATAGTTTTTTAGGTATGAGATAATATATTAGTTACAAGCATTATATAAAGGTCAATATTGTGGAAGAACATGAATAGTAATAATAATTGTTACAGGTGAGGGTTGAGTATGGTAGGAAGTGGTAAAAAAAAAAATTAAATATTTAATTGAAGATTTATTGCTGGAGAATCCGAAGTACAAATTAACTTTTTATAGAATTGTTTGCCTATATCTTTAGATTACGTATGGTGCACATCTTTCCTTTCTCGAGATTAACATTAGTGCATCTTTTTTTCTAGACTGGTGTGTATCACGGTAGATATAATATTAATTACTCTTTTACATAAGGCATGAGAAAGAAGATTGCGAATTTGGTCGCAGTACCGAGGAGGTCGCATTGCTATACGATAGCATTTTTTGTCTGGTATTCTTTATTCTGTATTAAGTCTGCGACCATGGAATGTTTTTTTACTTTTCAATGTTAGAAGTCGCAGTCGTCATTTAAAAGGGGTATTTTTGTCATTTTGATTCACGATTGTTTAGGCGGGATTTTTTGATTTTTTTTGGCGCCCACACTCTGCGACCGATGTGTGGCCTATATTCAGCCACGTCCCGCAGGCTGAGAAACTCTCTCAGCCTGCAGGCTGAGGTACAGTAAGCCCATATATATATATATATATATATATATATATATATATATATATATATATATATATATATATATATATATATATATAATATATATATATCTTTGAAATAAACTACATAATATAAAATTTCATAAACATTAATTTAATCTTACTGTTATAACTCTCTCGTAAGTTTGTAAGTATTGTAAAAGATTTTCTCTTATGTGAGTGACCCATTTCATTTTGTTTGATATAAAGTAGCAGAGAATTAAGTAAAATGGACAGTAATGTAAGAATGGGTAAAGGTAGTTCTATTTGCTGGTTATAACCATCTTGATAGAGAGGGTTATAGAGTCCTTGCCTACACGTATACTTGTCATTTAATTTTTTTACATCAAGATAAGGCAAAAGGGTATGGAGTAGGCAAGAAGACATTCAGAGACTTCTTCTAACCTCTCTCCTTAAAGGTTTGGACATCCTCTCTAAGGATTTGTGTATATCACTATGTTCATACAATTGAACATGGCATAAAGTATTACTATCACTCATGTTTTGTATGTGTATAAGATTAATTATTGTGTGAATAGCATAATATTAAGTAATTGATTCAAGTTTATTATCAACATTAGAAAAAAAAAAAATTCTAAAATTTGATATCAGAGCATGTTGTTTGATTGTTTAATCTAGAATTGTGTTCTAGATTAATGTGTATGTTTAAGTGAATCATATTATTTAATTTCTTGTAATCATGAATTATGTTTATTTAGAAAGTAGAGAGATCCGTGATTACATTCTCTTTTTGTTTTCAATCATGCTTGTAAGTTTTTCTGCTGTGATTATAAAGAATATTGACATATAGTTCTTTGTTAATTTATGAACTGCAAAACTGCTGGTTGTGATTTTTGGTGTATTTCAGTGTTAAGTCTTGAACTATGCTCTATAATCTACGTAGCGTTGCATTCGTGTTGAAGTCTGGTTTCCAACTCATCTTATACAATATTAATTGGAGGTTTGTACTGAGAGATAAGTCTGAAATACTACAAGAGTTCAAATTTTCAAACTGTGCAGATAATTTAATACGTAGGTTTATAGAGTAGCCACAATATCCATATGTCCTATATATGGTTAATATACATGTATAACTGTTTGAACATATTAAAAAATGAGTTTAATTATTATGATATCTATTTTGCCCACGGGGATGTAGATGTTTGCAAGGATTAAACAATTTAAGATAGTTTGGATATTTTGTAAAGACTGAATTCGTATGCTGACATGAAGAGTTTCTTTTTTATCGAATCTAACTTCCTTAATCTTAAATAATAATATTTATAGTGAAATATATTTATAGTGCATTTTATGTATGCCAGCACCTCAACCCACAGGGAGGTTTAAATTCAGTAGTAAAATGAATGATATTTAAGTTTCAATAAAGTTACTTGTTGAGAGCTAAGGCTTCATTCTTCAAAAAAAAAAAAACAAATTACTTGCACTGATATTTAATTTTGCTACAATTTATGATAAAAAGGTCAATTGTTTTGTAAGATTAAAAAGTTAATATAAGCATCCTGTTAATAAGATATAATGTTCCATAACACTAGATTCTCTTACAGCTTTATTGAGAATATTGTGGATGAGTGAATATGTGTTAAAGTAAGTGAGCAATTTCATTATTTGGTCCTACATATACATGATATATGACTTACAAATATCTTAACTTCATGAGACAAAGAATTGCACTCCTAAGGATTCACTTATTGTTAAAGCTGTTAAGTTTAATTTGAATCAATATTCGAGGAGTGTAACAGAGCTAAAAGAGATGAAAATTATTTCATATACTTCTGCAATACGTAGTCTTGGCATCATCACAGGAATCATGGTTGAGCAATTTTGTCACGGGCCTTAAAGTGTTGACCTTGTGTCAAGGTCATTGATGATCTATTATAATAATATCTCTACAGTGGCAGCATGGGGAGGAAGAGGGGGTAGCGATGGCTGAAGGCGAGGAGGAGAGGGGATATGGCGATTGCAAGCAAGGAGGAAAGGGGAGACAGTTGTAGTAGGGTGGCAGTGCGGGGAATAAGAGCTGGCAGCGGCGGCTGGAGGCGAGGAAGAAAGGGAAGGTGGCAGTTACAGACGAGTGGGATGAGACGGGTGGCGTTGGATGGGAGAAGGGGGGAGAGGAGGAGATGGTGAGAGATAGTAGATGGTGGTGGGATATGGCTAGTTAGGTATTCACCCTCTAAAATTTAGGTTCTTTGGGGTTTCACGCATATGAATGGAATTTTGAGAGGAGATTCACTAACAATAGTTTTATCAAAATAATTTTGCATTCATTACTTTATTAACTAAAGAATGAGCCTTTAAATAGGCTTTATAAAAAAAATTCATAACAATACGGGACTAAAAAAACTACTAAATAAAAGAAAGAAAAATCCGCTCAAATAAAAAACTTAATCAAAACTTAAACCAACTAATTGACCACATAGATGCGATGTGTCTCCTCCTACGCATGCGCCAGAGACGTGACTGGATGTCCTCATCATTTATCCATGGAATAAGAAATTTCATACATTATGAAATGAGCCAATTTGATAAGTCTGTCAACTATTACCCATACGACATTAAATCCTTGCGGAGTTCGAGGAACTCCAGTAACAAAATCTTAATAAAGGTAGCCTAAGTTATATACATGTATATATATTTATCCATAATAATAGTGATGGTTTTCTTGGGAAACAAGTTAGGGTTTTGTCTCTGTGTGTGTGTGTGTGTGTGTGTGTGTGTGTGTGTGTGTGTGTGTTGTGTGTGTGTGTAGAGAGGAGAGACTACATTCTCCATAGACACCACAATCCTTTCTTCTCCTCAATTATTTGTCTCTCCATTGCATGGCTCGCGGATAGTGATTGGGCACCGCTCGCATCGACATTGTCGTAGCGTCCTCCACCGTCAAGGCATCTACTACTTTCGAAAAGGGATCCTAGTGATCAGCCTAAGGTATGCTTCCGCCTATAATATATGTCTATATGATATTGGGATAAGATGAATAAAATATCGTGTGATCTTATAAGGTCTTGTTTGATTCAAAACATCAAGTATCATGTATTACATCAGACCTCTACAAAGAAAATGTGGGAGATCTTCAAGAAAAAGTATCTGACGAAGAGCATTGAAAGTCGATTACATCTTAAGAGGAGGCTTTATCGCTTCCGTTGAAGAGAGGGCTCTTCATTGATGAACACATGAATAACTATGCGAAACTTCTTACAGACTTAGTTAATGTGGTTGTGACGATTGAAGAAGAGGACAAGGCAGTAATTCTTCAGAATTCTCTTTCTGATGAAGTGTATGAAACCTTCATCTAAACTTAATCAACGGTAAACAAACACTTAACTATCATGAAGTGTCAGGTGTTCTTATAAATCATGAAGTGAGGAGGAAGGATAAGCAATTTTTTTAATGATACATCAGCAGAGGCATTGACGGTAAGAGGTAGGGATTCCAATCGGAAGGGCAGAGGTGAGCGTAGGAGATCGAAGTCCAGACTGGTTTCAGAGATCTGAAAAAGAAGAACCAATACGCCTTCTGCAAAGAGTTAGGACACTGAAAGGTTGATTATCCAAGGATCAAAAATAAGAATAAAGAGCTGAAGACCGAGGCAAATCTCGCAAGGGTGATCAATACTCAGTCGGGCAGTACTTCACAGGCAGGTGGATCGAACTTAAACTCAATGATATTCTCTTTCTCAGTCACTACTCCTACTATTGGTTACTCAAGTGATTCTGAGTGGGTACTAGATACAAGAGCTACTTGTCATCTGTGTCCCAATATGTATTCGTTTTCTAACTTTAAGAAGATAGATGGATGCTCTATTGTCAAAAGTGATGATCGTCCATGTAACATGGAAGGGATATGTACAGTTAATATCAAGATATTTGATGGGATGATGCGAGAATTGAAGAAAGTGAGGTATGTACAACTGAAAAAATCTTATCTCTATTGGTGTTTTAAAAGCATTGGGGCTCGATGGTTATTTTGAAGGGCATCCGACACAATAACCTTTACAACTTAAAGGGTAGTACGGTTATAGGGCAAGTGATGACTTCTACAAATTCAGACAATGATTGTACCCAGTTTTGACATATGAGGCTTGGACATATAGGAGAAAAATCTTTGCAAGCTCTTGTAAAGTAAAGTCTATTGAAAGGTGCCCATGGATATGATCTCAAATGATGTCCAAGGATCCATTGTAGAACCTAGAGAAATTCACATAAGTCCAGTTGGCTCGTTACTAACATGATAGTGGCCTATGCTCTCCTAATCGTTGAGGAGGTGATCCCATCTACATATAGGAAGCAAAAATCAGTTTAAAG
Organism: Agave tequilana; assembly: GCA_038442645.1. Lineage (NCBI taxonomy): Eukaryota > Viridiplantae > Streptophyta > Magnoliopsida > Asparagales > Asparagaceae > Agave > Agave tequilana. The sequence goes on along the minus strand of JAVJIF010031289.1, from coordinate 369,280 downwards.
TCCAAGATGTAGAAGGATACCATGATGAAAAAGCTGAGTTCTCTACACAAGAACAACACTTGAGAATTGTCAGAGTTGTCCAAATGAAAGAAGGAGATCAATTGTAAGTGGGAATTTGTAAAGAAACAGGAATCTCTCGATGGTGATATTGTATGCTACAAAGTCAGATTGGTAGCTAAAAGCTATACACAACGAGAAGGCATTGACTATAATGAGGTATTCTCATCTGTTGTGAGGCACTCGTTCATTCAGATTTTGTTGGCGCTGGTGGTGCAGTATGAATTAGAACTTGATCAGCTCAATATGAAGACCACTTTTCTCCATGGCGATCTTGAAGAGGAGATCTACATGTCTCAGCCGACGAGATTCAAAACTGCAAGAAAGAAGAATATGATATGCAAGCTAAAAAAATCACTCTATGGATTAAAGAAATCACCAAGATAGAGGTGCAAGCGTTTCAACAGTTTCATAAGAGGCAAGAAGTACACACGAAACTATTACAACTCATGTGTGTATTACAATTTAGCTACCAAGTAGAGATTGCATCTATCTACTATTGTATGTGAATGATATACTCATCACTTTCAAGAGCAGATCTGCAATTGATAAACAAAAGAAAGACTTATCTTCTGAATTCAAGATAAAAGATCTGGGTGAAGCAAAAAAGGTGCTAGGCATAGAGATTGAGCAAGACCGAAAGGGTGGTAAGGTTAGCTTGACACAAAATGGTATTTAAAGAAGGTACTTCAGAAGTTCAACATTAACGGTGATACGAAGTCTGTAAGCATACCATTAGCCCTTCACTTCAAGTTAAAAACTACTATGTCTCTGACTATTGTTGAAGAGCGTGAGTATATGACTCACGTACCCTATGCTAGCGCGATTGACAGTTTAATATATGCAAAGTGTATACAAAGCCTGATTTGTCACAAGTTACCTTAATGGTAGCAGATACATACACAATCCCGGCAGGGGTGACTACAGGCAGTGAAGTGGATTCTATGGTATATCAAAGGTACCTAAATATTGGTTTGATATTCAAGAAGGATTTTACATGTAAGAAAAAGTGTATCAGATACGTTGATTCTGATTATGCTGGAGACCTCGACAAACGTCGGCCTACAAGGGGATATGTGTTTACATTATCCCAAGCACCAGACAGTGGCGCTATACTCTTCAGTCTACTGTCGCATTGTCTACTATGGAGGTCGAGTATATGACCATGATGGAGGCTATGAAGGAGGCAATTTGGTTTCAAGAATTACTCAGGGACTTGGAGATTGATCAGAATCTATTGAAGATTAATTGTGATAGCATGAATGCTATCTATTTGGCAAAGAACTAAGTGTATCATACAAGAACGAAGCACATCGACGTCAGGTTTCACTTTTTTCGGGAGATTCTTGATGAGAGTGATATCGAGTTATAAAAAAAATCAAACAAAGGAGAATCATGCCGATATGCTTACCAAGGTTGTTCTGGGAGTAAAGTTTGCACATTGCAAATAGTTGCTCTATATCCTTCCAGATTCTTGAGCTCAGTGGAGCTTAGATGAACTATGGATGGTTTGATCCCCTGGGCAGGGGGTACAATACAACCACACAGGTGCATCCCGATAGAGTTAACATGGTTCTATGTTGTGTTCGGCTCAGATTTAAGACATCTTCACCGAGATGGAGAATTGTGGAAAGAGAGTGTAAAATCTTAATAGTGGAGTTTTTTTAACTCCTTAGTGTTAGTATGGAGTTTATATGAAGTGTGGAGGAAGCAAATAGTGCAAACACTCTAATACGTGTCAACAGGTGAATAGAGCTGTCGACAGCTCTGTTTTTGGCCTGTCGACAACGTCTAACCGAGAGCAGCGCTGGTCTCACGCTGTCGACAGTCTTCTTAGGCTGTCGGTAGTGGTTTCCAGAGAGCAGCAGTTTGCCTCATGCTATCGATAGCGCTAGGCCTCTGGGCGGTTTCCAAATCAAATTCAGAGTTCGATTTTTTTCCGAATTTAGAGTATTTGGTTTTCTTATTTTCATAAACTCTGTGGCTATATAAAGAAGGGTATTGCCCCTATTGATTGTATCTTATACTTGATTGATTTTAATAAGATTTTTCTCCCATTTTGCTGCGAGAACGTAGGCAAATTGTCGAACCTCGTTAAATCTTATGTTCGCGCTTTCTTCCTTTGATTATTTTATTCGTGAAATTGGTGACTATTCTCTGATGTTGTTCTTGCCCGAGAGATTCCAACAGTGAAGTCCATCCTGTTTCTTTTTTTAAAAAGAAAAAAGGAAACAAAAAAAAAAAAAAAAAAAGAGCCTATCCTACTCCTTGCAATGGATCTCCATCAAAGTAGGGTAAGAAACCCTACTCAAAATGTTATTAATACACACACAGATAAGATACGTAAATCTTTGCAAAATTAAAAGACCTAGAAGATTTGTTATTACATTAAACCTAAGTTAAGCTTTTAACGAACAGTAATAGTTTATGAGGATGAGAAGACTAACGTCGTCATCCATTGAACAGCATAGACACAGCTCTGGAGGATGAACGAGCAACTGGCTCACGCGTTTCTGGAGTCTGAACCTAACATTTTGAACTATTCCACGGGTTGTAATTGGCACATGCAGTGGAAAATCAAAGTCAAGAATGTGCTAGTTGGAGGATACCTAGTTTCATGACCGTAAATGGTACCCGAAAATCCGATCTTATCTTTTACAAATGGATCAAATTCGGATCTAGAGATTAGACCCGAAAAACTTATCGGGTCAGGTTCGAGTATGACTATTTCAAATCCGAAACCCGATAACAAACTCGAAAAGAGAGTAAATGTTATAAAAGGTGTTTATCATCATACATTTCACTATTTTAAATTATAAAAAATTATAAAAATGAGAACTTGATCATAGAATTATAAAAGCAAAGTAGATAAATTTCATTTTACATCTAATGAAATGAAATACACTTAAAAAAATAACTCTCATTGAAATTTTAATTACCTATTTAAAATCCGAATCCGATCCGAACCCGATAAAAAAGACGAGAGATTCAGACCTGAACCCGAATCTGAAGCCGAATTTCTTATCGCGTTCGGGTTCAGATGTGGCACAGATCCGACCCGAACCCGACCCGTTTACACCCCTATCTAGTTTGATTGGTTTTTTTCCTTGATCATAGTGTTGGCTGAGCTTGCAACTTTAAAACAGTGCTTTCTTGACCTAATGGCTATACAACTGCCACATACAGAAAATCTCTTCAACTAAAAAGGCTAGTAATGTTTGAACAGAGCACCAGCTCTCCTGCAAATAATTCTTTCTTTTTTTTTTTTTCCCTTTCTCTTCTGTCAATTTCATGAGGCAGCTAGAAACAGAAGATAATCCAAGTGCTAAGTACTTGCCTGGATGGCGATTAATTGTTTAATTGACTTTTTTTTGGAGTCGTATTGCTCCCTTGCCGTTGTTTTAATTGTTTTAGTTGACTTTGATGCATGATAGTTAGGACGGGTCCTACACTTCCTTAGAATGTTATATAGCATTAAGATTATTTTTTTTTTTCCGATGATTAGTCAGGAGTTTTTATTGACTTTTCAAAAAGGATAATGCAGTGAATCCACCGCGATTAAAAAAATGTTTACGATAGAAGAATATTCCAACAAGTTGGCTTAGACAAGGGACATGAAACAACAAGACTACTTTGATGATAATATTGTTATTTCATGATAGTATTGTTGCTTTCATGATTACTTTGATGCTAATAATTCTATGAGTGAAAGTTGAGACAAGGGCGATAACTGAAGAATTAGAGGGTGGTTGTACTAACACAATTTTTCCCCTTGATTGAATCAGAATCTAGTCTGAAATGGAGGTGGTGTGCTAAATTCAATGGCACTAAGAAGTTTCCATGGTGACTCATGATGTTAGGTTAGTTTGAACCCATTCTCACTGATCTGCTGCTTGCCACGACACCAAGCTGCCGTGCAGTTGGGTTAGGGATGAAGTGAAAGCAGAAAGAGACTCCTCAGAGCAGTTGAACTCCCCAAAGGTTCAACCAAACCGTGTGCAACTACATAAGTGGGTGGAACTTTGACTATTGACGTTCACAATGAAGTAAGCTTTTAGATTGTTAAGCAACGTGGGTGGCACTCGACTGAAGACTAGAAATTTTTGAGAGAAGATTCCTGGCAGGTCATTTTGATTTGGAGAGCAGAGTAGGTAAGCAAGTAGTGGGTGCAGGCTCTTTGCAGTGAGATGGATGGCATTTAATTTTAGGTGAACTAGGTGCAGTGCAGGCTCACCTTCATCTCATTAGTCACTACCCTTACTGATGGTTGATTAGGAACTTATCACTTGGCTATTGAAAAAGTTCGAGAACAAATGGGTTCACTGTCCCTGAATGGGGCTTTGTTTTTAAAGCCCTGGTCTTTCTTCTAAAAGTTATAAAAAAAATGGAGTCACTGTCCACTTGAGGTCGCAGTTGGCCAATACTGGATGTCATACGTATGTATATCCTCTATGCTCGCAGTATATAGAAAGTAGAGATACAATACACAAATGGTTACGGTTATGTCCACTTGAGCTTGCAATTGGCCAAACACATTGTTGTGCACGTGCACCCTTCACAACAACCCCTCTGAGGAATTCACCGAACGGACACTGATGGGGCCGGAGATGTACCAACACGACTAGAAAAGAAAAAAAAATAGAGAAAAGCAATCAACAAGTATTTAACGAGGTCCGGCAACATGCCTACATCCTCGGGGCAAGGGAGAGAGATTTTATTGATTCAACAATCAATACAAACTAATACAGAGGGATACTGAGGAAACTTTCAGGGATACAATACATGAGGGCTCTATCCCTTATTTATAGCCACAGAGTCCCAGGGTATTAGGAAACCCCAATTAAATTCGACCCAAATAGAAAAGGAATCCAAATCCAGAAAGGAAAACCAAAACGCGTATGTCGGTCGACCGACCCATGCCTCGGTCGACCGCGTCGGTCGACCTGTCACAACAAAAACTTGGCCCCTTTCAGTCTGTCGACCGAGCAGTCGACCGGGATACATCCGTGCACGTTGTGCACTCTGGTGGACCGGTCCCTCCTATGGTCGACCAATCGGTCGACCGAGGTCTTCTCAGGCCTGCTACACGCGCCGTTTCTTTTACCGATCTCTGTGCTACCTTCTTCCACTCCTTTCTCCCTACAAACTCCACCTCGGTGAAAATTTTTCAAATCTAAGCAAACTCCAGCGAACACCAATATATTTCCTGACAAAATCGATACATGATCTCGGCTTGAGCGCTCCGAACGAAATCGACACACGATCTCGGCGAAATCGACACACGATCTCGTCTTGGCCAGCACACATACAATTGATTTTCACTAATCTTACCAGATCCAAATTGAGTTTGTCGTTGTCGCCTACAACTCTCACCAAACTCCAACAACTGGGATGAACCACACATGCCTTCCCTACACTTCACCTTAGGAGAAATACCATACGAGCCGACCAACGAACGTGTCTCTTACTCAGCAACTTCATGCCCTCACGAAGAACTCATCATGAGCCAACACTGACTCTCTAACTGACTGGCTCTATCTAGTCCACATGTCTTCAGCTGACAGTCCAACCAGGTCTAAGTAAAGCATACTGAACACCATCATCGACTTTAACAAACTGGATGCACACCCGTCCTATGTAAGCTCAACTGTCTTCTCACCAGAAGATCATCTGTTTATCGAGATCACAACACTTCACCTCTACGTGAAGTCTTAATCAGCTTCTAGAGAACCCAAACAGCTTCATACGAGTTGCATCACCAAAATGTGGATGCACCTTTACAGCTGCCACGTATCTTACCCAAGGGATCAAGCCAACCGTAGTTCATTTGAAATGAGCTCCATCAAGCTCAAGTTAAGCTTGTCACGGTCACAAGCTTGAGATTCATGCTTCTTCACCCACGTGCGTGGTTTTACCTTGGTTCTAATCGCTGCAAACAATTTGACATTCTCATCAATGTCTTCAACCTGTTCAGTATCAACCCTGGTTACATGATCTCTACCCGGTGTCACATCTGGTGAAGTCTTCACTGATACCGAACCAACTGGAGATGGTGGAGTAGCATCAACATCCACCCGCTGCGATAGTTCCTTGGTCTTCGTCCTCTCTACCTGCTGAGAGACGGTAGACTTCAACCTGAAGTCTCATTAAAGGTGACATGCCGACTCAACACGATCTCTTATTTTCGGGGTCCTATAACCTGTAGCCTTTCATATTTCTCTTGACACCCAAAAACACAAACTTTTTTGTTCGCGGATTCACCTTGCCATCTTTGGCACTGAAGTAGGTCGGACTTTCAAATTCCCGCAACAAACCATGATCTTGAGCAGCTCTCCTAGACCAAATTTTCAATAGAGTTTTACCTCCTACCGTAGTCGATCCATTTATGAGATGGCTAGCATACACAATCGCCTCAGCCCAAAATGATTTGTCTAATCGTGCATTAGACAACAACCACTGAACCTTCTCCAGTAAGGAACGGTTTACCTCCTTAGCCAAACCCATGTATACCTTCTGTGAAGTGAGTATCAATACCAGTGTTCTGCTCAAATCGTAGGAATTGATTCATGTATATTTTAACATTACCAATTTGTAGCTCCTTGATCATCCTACCTGTCTGCTTCTCCATTCTTCCTTTCCCACTTCACCAACATATCTAGACCTTCACGCCTTTATCCCATGGGATATATCCAACAATGCCTAGATGAACTATTAATAAAAGAGACAAAGTACATGTGACCTCCAAGCGATACAGTCTTAGTATGTCCCTAAACGCTTACGTGAACACAATCAAGAAGACCTTCTAAGCGGTGAGCACTGGTGCTGAATTTCACCTTCTCTTGTCCAGAACGCCGTGTTCACCCACAAGTTACAGGTAGCAACACCTTCCAACGATCCCTTCTTTGCAAGAGCTTGCAAAGACTTTTCACCTTCTTGTTCAACCTTCATCTTCTAGACCTTTGTGCAACCATCATCTGAAGAATTAGAAGTCTCTAGCTGACCTGTAACTGTACTATGCTTCAAGTAGTAGAGATTATTCCGGGGAACGCCCTTCATAACCACCATTGAGCCTTTGGTCATCTTGAGAACACCATCTTATATAGATACCACAAGACCCAATGCTTCCAAAACGCCAACATAGATAAGATTCCTTTGAGTTGAGGACATACCTCACCTCCTTCAATTCTCGTACTATCCCATCAAACATCTTGATACAGACTGTAACCCATCCCTTCAACATTACACCGATGATCATCACCCATGACTGTGAAGCATCTATCTACCTTATTAAAGCTAGAAAATCAGGTCCTGTTTGGGCACACATGATAGGTAGCTCCGATATCTAAGATCCACTCAGGATTATCTGAGTAATCAATAGTAGGAGTAGTAACAGAGAGAGAATACCGATGAATCTGAATCCGATCCATCCACCTGTGATGTACTGGCTTGAGTACTGACCACCTTCGCGAGATTTATCTCGGTCATCAGCTCCTTCTTCTTTCCTTTGGCCTTCGGACAGTTAACTTTTCAGTGCCCTAACTCCTTACATAAGGCGCACTGATACTTCTTTAGATCTCTGAAGTCTGATCTTGACTTCGATCTTCCCTGATCATCTCTTCCCTTTCTATTGGAACTTTTGCCTCTTACCGCCAATGCCTCTGCTGTTGTACTCCCAGAAGAAGATAGTCTGTCCTGTCTCTTTACTTCATAACTTACAAGAGCAGCAGACACTTCACTGTAGTTAAGAGATTTTCTTCCATTGATCAATGTAAGAGTAAAGGTCTCATACTCTTCCTAAGAAGAGAATTCAATAAGATTACCGTCTTATCCTTTTCATCGATCTCTACATCCACATTAACTAAATCTGTAAGAAGCCTTGTGTAACTATTCATGTGTTCATGATGGAGCATTCTCTCTGCATCTGGAAACGATAAAGCTTACTCTTCAACTGCAACCGTGATTCGACGCTTTTCGTCAGATACTTCTTCTCCAGGATCTCCCACAACTGCCTCGCAGATATCTCATGCAACACATGATACTTGATGTCTTGTGTCAGACAAGACCTGATCAAGCCACACACCGTACGGTTCATCTTGTCCCAATCTTCTTCAGTTGTTGATGCACTTCTTATCCAACCATAGAGTGTCTTTGAGGTTTGATGCCGTCAGCGCATCTATCACCTCACACTTCTACATACCAAAGTTGTTCTTACCATCGAACTTCACCACATCAATCCTCAACGGATGTGGATTTGATGTACTTTCTCTAGCCATCTTCTCAACTGATTCCTCAAAGCAATGCGAAAATAAACGGAGTTAGATAAAACAAACTAGATAAAGACAGGATCTTTACTTCACGCGAAACCCTCGAAGAGTTTCTGAAGCAATCTCTCCTCCAAATTGATTCCTCGAGCAATCTACACACTATTTTGAGATCGACACACGATCCCACAAACAGTCCCAACGCTGCTCGGCCAGACAGCAACTGATGCTCTCGGAATCAACACACGATCTTACACCGAACCTGGGATGCTCTGATTCCACTTGTTGCGCCTACGCCCTCGACAATAACCTTTCTAAGGAATTGACCAGGCGGAGACTGATGCAGCCGGAGATGTACCCAACACGACAAGAACAGAGAATAATAGAGAAAAGTAATCAACACAGTATTTAATGAGGTTCGGCAGCGTGCCTACGTCCTCGGAGCAAGGAAGAGAGATATTTTTTTGATTCAATAATCAATACAAACTAATACAGAGGGATACTTGAGGGAACTTTCAGGGATGCAATACATGAGGGCTCTAACCCTTATTTATAGCCGCAGAGTCTCAAGATATTAAGAAACCCTGATTGAATTTGATCCCAAACAGAAAAGGAATCTGAATCCAGACAGGAAAACCAAAACACGACTGTCGGTCGACCGGGCGGTCGACCGACCCATGCCTCGGTCGACCGCGCTGGTCGACTGGCAATAACAAAAACTTGGCCCCTTTTAATCGGTCGACCGGGATACATCCATGCACGTTGTGCACTCCGATCGACAGCCCAGTCGACCGGTCCCTCCTACAGTCGACCAGGCGATCAACCGAGGTCTTCTCAGGCCTGCTACGCGCCGTTTCTTTTACCGATCTCTGTGCTTCCATCTTTCATCTCCTCTTTCTCCTCTCTCCTTACACACATATAGATAAAAAGTTCACATGGGTTGAGAATTTTTATCCTACTTTATGCATCTCGTGATCAAAAACTGAGGAGCTTGTTACGATCTTAAAAGCCGGTTATAATTGATTTGCTTAATTTTACACTAGTTTTCCGCCGATAATTAGAAGCCACATGAGAAATAGAGGATTACATATATTATGGTAGTTTCGACAGTTACTTGAGTTGCGGTTAGTTTCATTCATGCAAAAGCATTTTTTCAACCAACAATGATACGTGGCATGTTCGCAGTTAGAAAGTCATGAAAAACTCCATCGTTGTTCAAATCACTTACCAATTTAGAAACCTAATCTTACTTGAATTTTATAGTGGCAAGAATAGGATCGAATCGACAGAGACTTATTTCTAAAAATCTAGGTTTTTAAAATCTAAATCTAACTTTTAATCTAATTTGAGAAGTCCTTTAAAGAAATGTGTGATGATTGTTTTAAGAATTCAAGTCTTTAATGCCTTAAAAATATAAAGAAAAAAAAAAAAGAAATACTAACCTTGTGCAAAGACTAAATAATTAAGGTGATGAAGAAAGAAGCTAAGAGATTGGAATGAAGGGAAAAGAAAGATGAAACCTGATGACTTTGTTCCTTATCGTCGCCTTAACGTCTGCCTCCTCCGATCAATGTTGAAGACAGAAGAACTAATAAAAGAAAAGAAGAGAAAACATACATGAGATTGTTGATGAATTCATAAATTAAAACATGCAGTGAAAAGAAGAAAATCACATCACAAAAATAAAGAGAGAAGTAGTAAAAACTTAGACTGTAACACTGCAAGATCTGTATTGAAGAAGACTGATTTTCATTGAAGGATCGTTATTACAAAACTCTTGATCCAAAACTCGCATTACAACACATAACTTTCCTCTCAATTGCTTTCAACCTCACGGTGTGTATTTTTCTCAAGAATACAAGTATCTATAGGAAAACGGGGATAAGAGATAGCATCAGGGGATGGGGGGAGCAAACTCTCCCCAAATTCAAAAGAATTATCGTGGAAACGTGGCTTAGGCCACATTTCCGTAGCCTTCCTTTGGCCTTAGAGCCAGAAGATGGGGGATCTTATCCGTTGTTTCTCCTTATCCTTTTATCCTCTTGGAAGTTCATAATTTGCTTTGAATTTGATGCTCTATATCCTTAGAGAAACCGATTTTGTCTTCAAAAATTCCATTTTTTTCTTTAATTTTTGATGGTATTATCTTATTTGGTAGATCTAGTCTTCAGATAAGATGGCATCTAAATTTAAATTGATCTTTATTGATTGTTTTATCTTCTTTTTACCATATCTTGCATGAATTTAGACATTAAGACAAGTGAGTTGTAGGAATTATTATACAATAAATATAGAAATGCAATAATAATTATGCAATATATGTGTCCAAACACACCCCCACACCTATCTTTTACTCATCCTTGAGTAAAATAAAGAAAAACTAAACTGACCTAACCTAACTCACTTTCGTAGGAATTACAGTTATACTTAGCATGTGCAACAAGCCGTTAGACCTCTAAATTATCCTAAAGGATGAGTTTATCTCGTGAGGGTTTTCAGTGGATTATACCCACAAAATTCATTAAGAAAAAATAAATTTTTAGTATTTTTGAAAATATTTTGAAAAGAAGAGAAAATATTTGAAGTATTTTTACAAGAATTAAGCAATTTATAAGTTATAGGAGCATCGAACTATTCATCCCTATACTTAGTCTGTATTCAAAGATTTGTTATAAATCAAGATTAGAAATAAAATTATGTTCTCATCTAGTCTATTATTTTACCCTAAGTCAACACATCCTGTGACCGTGAAGATTTTGACTAAAGGTTCTTTAACTTTAACTCTTATGTCTTATTTATGTATATTTTGGTGGTAATATTCCTAAGCTTTTTTAGGCTTTCTAATTTGCCCATGTAACGAGTCTTAGTCGATGACTCCCAAATCGGACGGTTTTAGGGCACCAGATAAGAAAACACCCCAAGGACTTAGGACTCAAGCAAACAAGATCACAAAGCTTAAATATTTTTATTTATAGGCCTCTTTTAGGCATGAATATTTATGCTTTATTAGGCATAAATACCCAGCTTAATCAGAGAATTATATGTGTGTGTGTATTATTTTTTCTCTTTTTTTTCTTCTTTCTTTCTTTCTTTTTTTTATAAGGCATAAGTCTTTGTTTTGAACCCTAAGCGTGTAGGTGTATAAAGTATGCATATTTCATTAAGATAAAAATCAAGACTAAATTACTTTGTTAATTTTTTCCTAAGCCTAGAAATCAAACAAATATTCTTATTTCAGCCAAGTATAAGAAATCCTAATTATGATTCTCTTATTCCTTAGAATTAACTTAATTTCTTGAAAAAATACGTCAAAGTATTATTTTTTCTTTTCAAAAAGTTTTTTATTTTTTATTTTTTATTTATTATTTTTATTATTTTGTATTAGAAAACTTAAAAGAAAACCTATGTTCGAACCCTCCCCTACACTTATCTCATGTGTTATCCTCAATGAATGAATGAATGCACAATATGATACAATCATAAGAATGTGAAGGAAGATAGTACCTGATGAGGACGAGTGGATATCATCCATCATTGTCTAGTTAACAGAAAATGCAAAAACTATTATACAGAAATGGATCCTAGCATGTATAGAGATCAATCCTAATAAACAGGATCTTCCAGAAGGATTTTCTCCACTTCTAGGCTTCATGATATGGTTTTAATCGATAGTCATTCACTTGAAAAGTGGTACCATCCATGGTATTGTGGAACTCAACTCTACCATGTGGGTGCATCTTATGAATTATGTAAGGACCGGTCCAACAAGATTACAACTTTCCTGGAAAGAGATGTAATCGAGAATTGTAAAGCAGGACATTCTGTCCTGGCTGGAAATCTTTTCGAGTTATGACCCTATCATGCATCATTTCATACGGTCCTTGTACCATTTTGCATAGTCATATTCATCATTTTATCTCTTCATGCTCATCCAGTTAAAGTTTTCAAGACTCTCTTGCCTTGTCTAGATCAAAATTTAGGCATTTGATCGCCCAATATGCCTTGTGTTCTAGCTCGACAGGAAGATGGAAAGCTTTGTCATAGACTAATCTATATGAAAACATTCCAATAGGTGTCTAGAACGCAGTTCTGTATGCCCATAAGGTATCAATCAATTGAAAAGACCAATCTTTTCTAGTGATAGTTTTCTCTAAAATGGTCTTGATGGCTCTGTTGGAAACTTCTACTTGGCCATTAGTCTGTGGGTGATAAGGGGTGGCTACCCTATGATTGATGCATTATTTCCTCATTAAAGCTTCAAATGTACGATTGCAAAAAATATTTTTCACCATCGCTAATGATTGCACGAGGGAAGCCAAAACAAGAAAATACGTTCTCTTTTAAGAAGTTTACTACAACTTTGTGGTCATTGGTTCTAAATGCTTTGGCCTTTAGCTGTTCTAAATGCTTTGGCCTTTAACCATTTAGAGACGTAGTCAACTGCCGCAAGAATATATTGATATTCATGAGACATAGGGAAGAGACCCATGAAGTCAATGTCCCAAACATCAAAGATTTCGAAAACTAAGATTGGGTTTAACGGCATTTCATTCTATCATGCAATTTTCCCTAATCGATGACAATGATCACATGATTGACAGTAGACATGAGTGTCATGAAATACAGTGGGCCAATAGAACCACATTGCAAAATTTTTGAAGCAGTTTTCTTCCAACAGAAATGACCACCACAGACTGGTCATGGCAGATTGAAAGGATGTTCCTGAACTCAGAGTCAGGAATACAATGTCGAATGATCTGATCAGGATAGTATTTAAACAAATATGGTTCATCCCAGAAGAATCATTTAACTCTAGCTAAGAAACGCAATCGTTCTTGCTTAGTCCATGGATCATGCATCTGTTTCATGACAAGGTAGTTCACAATGTCGGCATATCACGGAACAATTGAAAGGGAAACAGACAATAACTGCTCATCAGGAAATATTTCGAAGACAGGCAGGCACAGATTCGACCACTATCCTAGACAAGTAATCTGCTACAACATTCTTAGCCCCTTTTTATCGTGAATTTCTAAATCGAATTCCTGTAAGAGTAAGATTCAACAAATTAAATGGGTTTAGCATCTTTTTTTGTGAGAAGGTACTTTAAAGTCGCATGATCGGTATAGATTAGGACCTTAGAGCCTATGAGGTAGGGATAAAATTTGTCAAGAGTGAAAACAAATGCCAACAACTCTTTTTCAGTGGTGGAGTAGTTCAGTTGTGCATCGTTAAGAATCTTGCTGGCATATCAAATGACACGACGAAGTTTATCCACTTACTGGCCTAGGACAGCCCCTACTGCATAGTCAGAAGCGTCACACATCACCTCAAATGAAAAATTCCAATCAGGTGGTCGAATGATGGGTGCCGAGGTTAACTCGGTCTTGCGCCTTTCAAAAGCTACCAAACAAGAAGGGGTGAACTCAAAGGGAACATCCTTTATTAGAAGGTCACACAGAGGTTTGAAATTTTTGAAAAGTCTTTGATAAAGCGGTTATAGAACCCAGCGTGGCTAAGAAAGATCGCATCTCCCGAATAATTTTTGAAAGTGATAATTTTGAGATTAGGTCTCTCTTAGTTTTGTCAACCTCTATGCCTTTTTTAGAGACAATGTGTCCCAAGACAATCCCAGATCTTACCATGAAATAGCATTTTTTTCAATTAAGAACTAGGCTCTTCTCCTTGAATCTTATCAATACCAATGATAAACTCTTATCAAAAGTAGACTCATAGACAGAGAAGTCATCCATGAAAATTTCTTGAGATCGTTCTACCATGTCCAAAACGATACTCAACATACACCGCTAAAAAGTTATAGGTGCATTGCATAATCTAAAGGACATGTGATGGTAGGCAAATATACCAAAAGGACAAGTGAATGTCATTTTCTTTTGGTCCTCACCAGCAATGAGAATTTAGTTATATCCAAAATAGGCATCAAGGAAGCAATAGTAAGCATGACCAGAAAGACGTTCTAACATTTGGTCGATGAAGGGCAGAGAAAAATGATCTTTCTAGTCATGGAGTTGAGTTTCTTATAGTCTATGCACACCACCAATCAGTTGAACACGAGTTGGAACTAACTCATTATTCTCATTAGCAACAACTGTGACTCCGGACTTTTTGGGCACAACTTGCATAGGAATGACCCACTGACTATTAGAGATAGAATAAATGATACCCGCATCTAATAATTTCATGACCTCCACTCTTACTATCTCTTTTTAGAAGAGGGTTTAAGTGCCTCTGTGGTTCTTAATTAGTCTCTAATTTTGCATAATTTGTATCACATCTTCATATTAATTTCATATTAAATTCTGCTAATAAAGCTTTGCTTGCTTGATTCTAGGTCCATGGTGTCCAAATGAAGAAGAAGACCCTAAATCACCATTTAATTGGTGATTAAAGGTCTATTAAGATAGCCATTGACATAGGAGGCTGAATTCATCAAAACGAGAGGCTGCAAAACCAAAACAGGGCTCAGAAACTGACAAGGGGACAGACAAGACTGCGCGCGGCTCAAAGCGCGCGCGCGCGACCACTTGATGGCCGCGGAAATGCGGCTTTGGCCGCGTTTCCGCTGCCATACGGCCCGGCGTGCGCCGCTTCGGGCCAGGGTTTGTCCCCTGGCCCCCTCTTCCCTGGTGGCTATAAATACCCTCCTGGGGTTTCCAGAGCTAGATATGCAGAGTTTTAGGAGTAGTTTCTTTTCTATTTTGTAGTTTAGGTAGTGTAGTGTAGTTTTCTTCTTCTTCCTCCCTTGTATTTTCCATTTATTGTAGATCTTATATTAGAAAGAGAGAGTGGTACATGTTGGAAAGTAAGAGTGCTTGTAATAGAAGGTGACAATCTATGAAAGATGCTCTCTTACCTATCTTTGTTTTCTTCTCTCTAATCTCTTTTACATGTGTAGCTAACTTTTCTCTCATGGTAACTAACTACTAACCACTAACTTGTTAATTTCTTTTATGATAATCTACATGAATCTAATAGCCTTGGTTTGGCCTTACTCTTGGCAGAGCCATTGATGGCTCATGATGATGGATCTAACTCTAACTTCCTAACCACTAGCAAGCTAACATTACTTTACTCCATGCTTACTTTTAGTTTTGATGGTCTAAGTGTAGCTTGAACTTGTTTTGTTGAGTTGGGATGTGAAGAGTTACATATGGGCTATGCTTTGTAAAGCTCTTGAACCAAGAACTAGTGATGGCCAATGATACATGTGAGGCAACTATCACTAAGAGGTTAGCATGTTAGTGGAGTCATTAGTAGTTAGTAGCCATGAGTTTTCTTTCTTTTTCACCTTATTTTAGAAATATCAAAAATCACAAAAATCATTCTTTTCTATATTTTTCACTTCTTTGTGTTTCACCGTATACCTCTCTTTTCATTCATTCATTTCTTTTCTTTTCATTCTTTCAAACTTTGAAGAACTTTTAACAAACACGTGAATCAACGGTAAAGCTTCTATTGCTCCCATCCTTGTGGATTCGACTCGTTTTAGCCTCTATGCTATAACGGAAGTATCGAGGAAGCCAAAGCACACACACTTTAAATCTTCATTTCAAAATATACACTTTTGTGCGCGGTTTTTCCTCCGATCAAATTTGGCACCGTTGCCGGGGATGGGAACGGTTTGATTTCATATTTTTGTTAACTTTCTTCTTTGTTTTTGGTGTGCAGGTTAAAGTTTTAGCATTGCAGAAGTCTACACTTGCTCAAGTGTGGTCGGGTAATTTCTTGTACATTCATATACTCTGCTGCTAAATTTTTTTTATTACATGTACATTGTAAATAATTTTAAGAATTAAAATACGAAAATTGGATGTTTTAAAAATGGTTTAGACATTTGCATCTAGGCACGTGTCAATTTTCATTCCAATATACTGTATTTTATTCTTGTGTTGTTGTGATATTGATAAGAGGTGTACATATGGCATTGCATATAACATAGGACAAACACTTCAGTGATTTACTCGCTTTTTTGTGTTCATCTTATCTATATTGCACACTTGCACAAATTAAACTTAAGGGTAACACCCAATACAACATAAGATGGGGAAGTTATCACCCTCCTTAGCCCAAAAATCACCTCCCCACTCATACCTGTAACGCCCCGATCCGGCGGGTACGGGGACGTTACTGTGACGTATATACGCAGGTCAGAAATACCCTCACGTATATACGCTAAGCATCAGTACAGACAAGAATCAGAGTACGGAAACACGTAGCAATATACATTCCAACATAGTATTACAAAGTTATTACAGAGCGTGATATACTGGTACATGTACATTATATCACAGCCAAGTACAAAAGTAAAATTTACAATTTGTACAGGAAAAGGTGCTCACGGGCTGAAGAAGAAGATCCCCGAGCTAGCAGGAAGGATCAGGAACAGAAGGAGCTAGGACAAGTCAGCCTGCTCCGAGAGATAGGCTTGATCTTCAGTGGAGGGCTCCTCTTCAATCCAAGCTTCAGAACCTGAACATGCAAGTTCAGGGGAGTCAGAACTCCCTAACGAATATGTAGGTGGAAGCCAAGTGTCATGTAAAGATAAGTATATGCATGTGTTGATATGATCAAAATAATATTAAGCATCAATAACTGTGTCGAGAGTACATGTACAGCAAGCAAGAAATGGGGGCATAAAATGAAAGTGATAAGGCCTGAATAAATCTATCTCTGCCATTTTTAATATTTATACTTATTACTCGTTCTACCCATATGTCTAGGTATGTGTAATAGCATCCCAGTACACATACATCCACATATGAGTAAATCGAGGCTGTTATTGGAAACCAACGGGGATATCAACGAACAATGTTTACAGTGGGTCCCGTACATGCCCGGGACCACGGTCCAGGACGTTCCATTGCTGGTGCATGGAAACGGTCGCAAGGCCTACAGGAGGGTCTTATAGAATGCCCTTATCAAGATGGTACCAAGAAGGAGGGAGCCAGCACTCCCCTCAGTCGCCTGGAGGCCCACAGGTCAGACTGAAAATTTTAGTTGCACAACATGCCTAGTGCCACTGTAAACACGAACATATATTGATAGCCGCAAATTTCCCCCGACCCGATGCAAGTTGTTCATTTTTATGATTTATTATTTAATTATCAATTTACGGGAAAGCAAGTGCCTGGCAAGATTAGGAGTTAAAGAGTCATGAGTATTGTCATTTCAAGTCATCGCATATAATCCAGGATAGAAAGTACAAGATTCCCGTAAATGTGACAATCTAAAGTCAGGTATCAATATGATATTGCGGGGTAAGTATCCAGTAGTAGAATGATGCATGCATGTGTGCCAGGAAAATGATATAATAATAGTCAATCGTGACAAAGTAGGAAAATCTGAAGGAAGGCGAGAACACTCGCCTAAAACTTCAAGTAACACCGGGAAATCCCAAGTTCCAGAATTTAAGTAACCAACGCGATTATATATTAAAAGAGGAGGAGAAGGATGAATCAATAAAGTGAGGATGAAGATGCGGGAAAGTGGGCAGATGCGGGAAAGTGGGCTGATGCGGGAAAGTGGGCAGACGCGGGAAAGTGGGCAGATGCGGGAAAGTGGGCAGACGCGGGAAAGTGGGCAGATGCGGTAGCAATCAAACAGAGAGGAAGGAAAAGGTGATTTTGTTGGTGGTTGAAGCAAAAGAGATGGAGGTGGTATTGTGATGGTATAAGTGATGGGGAAGTGAAGATGGTGGTGGTCACGTTGGTGTTGTCGTTGCAATTGTCACCTAAATGATTACCGGAATAATTGTAAACGATTACCGGAATAATCAATGGAGAGGTTGCCGACGAAGAAGAGCTCGGCCCCAATCCAAAGGAGGTGGCCGGCCCTAAAAGAGAAGGAGAGAGGTAGATGGTGCAAGTATAGTTCAATTGACAAAATGGGATTTTGCAAACGATGCTTCGGAGGACGAATCTATGGTTCGTCGGAAAGAGGATGACGAGGAGGAGAAGACGGTATGCTTCGTGGTGGCTAAGGTGGTGTAGATGGTGGTGGGGAAGGTGATGAAGTTGATGGAGAGGATGGGTTCCCTTGATGTTTCTTGGTGAAAAGAGGTTGAAGAAGATAGTGTAGTTGTTGGAAATGGAGGAGGAGATGGAGGGGAGAATGGTGGAGGATTTGGTGAAGGAGTGGTGGAGGAGATGGTGGTGGAAATGAAGGAGTGGTGGCCGGCCAAGGGAGTGGGCTGCTGTTTTTGGTTTGCAGGAAATGTAGAAGGAAGATGATAAAAAGTGCAAGAGAGAGAGAGAGGAGTGGGGGTTAATATATAATGGAAAAAATAGTATTATAATGTGTCATTTCCATCTTTTAGATGAAACTTGCGTTTCATTCCAAAGAATGTTGCATCCCCATGACACCAAAGCTGCGTCTCGGCAATATAAGGAGCCAAACGCGAAAATTAAAGCCGCGTCCTGAAGAAAATGCGAAAACTGCATTTAACAAAAGGACAAAAGTTATAATGACTTGATTGGGATTGATTGGAATTGATTAGCAGTGCATTAAATGCAGCATGGAGAGGCGTGAAGAGGATCTCCGCATTAAATGCAGAATCCTAGGTTGGTGAAATTCGCGTCTAGCGAGGAGAGAGGAAAGTGGGAAAATATCTGGATACTATTCCGGTATCTGGGAAAATACCGAAAATTCAAGAAAAGCCCGAAAAATAAAGTATCTCGAAAAGTTTCCCAAAAATTCTCAAAAATAATAAATATTATTTTAAGATTTTTAGTGAAATTGATTTTCAGAAATTCAATCTAGTCTTCAAGATAAAAATCCTGGAATCCACTGTAGACGGTGTCTACACCGGGTAGGCCAGATTTTTGATAAATTCTAAAAATTCTCAAAAAAATCATTTAGATAGAAATCATGATTTTAAGAAATACTGTGAAAGCCGTTTCTAGATTTTCAACTCCGTTTGTAAATTAAAAATCCGAAAGTCGGTCAGCGACACTAGTCGACACCGGTTTTGAAGATTTACAATTAAATTCTGAAAAATTCCAGAAAATCATGAAAAATCAAGAATATTAAAAAATAATATTTGAAACTGAAATTGGTCAAATCTGATTACCAAAAAGGTCAAATCATGCAGTACTGCTATATGAGTAAGAATTTAAATAACAGAAAATAAAATAAAAAAATATGCTCCAAAAATCAGGACATATAACTGTGTACGTATTCTGAGGATGGGGTGTTACAATCCATCCACCTTATCAAAAAATTTCGTCCTCGAAATTTCGATAATGGGGATGTGAAGGCAGACAAGAATAGGGGTAAGGAATTTTACCAACTAAGATGGAAAGAGTTGGGGGTAACGTTCACGAATAATATCCTCTCGTTCCCATGTAGCTTCTCCTGGGGCATGCCTATTCTAAGAAACTAGTACCAATGGTATTGCCCGATTTTTCAATATTTTGACACTTCTATCCAGAATGGCCATCGGCTGCTCTTTGTAGGATAAATCTGGTTGTAGTTCCAATTCTGAGTGATCTAGAATGTGACTTTCATCCTTGACATACTTCCTCAACTGTGATATATGGAATACATTATGTACTCCTTCTAAGGATGGTGGCAATGCCAATCGGTAAGCCACATCTCCCACACGATCCAAAATTTCAAATGGGCCGATGTATCTTGGACTAAGTTTTCCGCGAGAACCGAATCAGATTACCCCTTTGGTTGGTGATATCCTTAAAAATACGTGATCACCTGTTCTGAATTCCAACGGTCTTCTATTAGTGTCTGCCCAACTCTTCTGTCGGCTCTGTGCTGCCCGGAGATGATCTCTTATAATTCGGACTTTATCTGTTGTCTGAACTAGAATATCAGGTCCCATAAGTCTTCTTTCGCCGACTTCATCCCAACATATTGGTGACCTGCATTTCCTGCCATATAGTGCTTCAAATGGAGCCATCTTGATACTGGCCTGATAGCTGTTATTATAAGAGAATTCTACCAAATGAATATAGTCTTCCCATGACCCTTTAAATTCTACCATGCAGGCTCGCAACATGTCTTCAAGGATTTGGATAGTTCGTTCAGATTGTCCATCTGTCTGAGGATGATATGAGGTACTGAATTTCAGACGAGTTCCCAAATTTTCTTGGAGACTTTCCCAGAAATGTGACCGGAATCTCGTGTCTCTATCTGACACGATGCTAACTGGAATTCCATGCAGACGAACGATTTCTTTCATATGTTTATCTGGAAGAACTTCTGTTGACTGACCTACTCTGAAGGGTAGAAAGTGAGCTGCTTTTGTGAGGCGGTCAACGATCACCCATACTGCATTATTACCTTTAGGACTGCGGGGTAGAGCTGTAACAAAATCCATGGTGATATGTTCCCACTTCCATTCGGGTATCGGCAATGATTGAAGAAGTCCAGCTGTTCTCTGATGTTCTACCTTTATTTGCTGACAAACCAAGCATTTTGCCACATACTGGGCTATCTCCCTCTTCATGGCATTCCACCAAAAATTCTGCTTCAAGTCTTGATACATTTTATTTCCTCCTGGGTGTATGGAATACGCCGAACTGTGTGCCTCTGCCAAAACTTTCTGCCGGACTTCCCCTGGTGGTACACAGATTCTTTTGCCAAAATAAAGTGCATCATCCGAATGAATATGGATGTCTGTTCTTAACCCAGCTTCTACTTGAGCCCTGAATTTCTGTAATCTGGGATCCCCTTTTGGGCTTCCTTAATTTCGCTTATCAGGGTTGGTTGAATCTGGAAGGTCATTAGTTGACCTGACTCATCAGTTCCTTGTATTAGCATCAAGTCCAGCTTTATGATTTCCCGAAGCAATTCCTCCTGTTGAGTAAGTTGTAATAATACTCTGTTCTCTGGTCTCCTGCTTAATGCATCTGGGACTGTATTGTCCTTACCAGGATGGTACTGTAAGTCTATGTCATAGTCGGCCATCAATTCAAGCCACCGCCGTTGCCTCATGTTTAATTCTTTCTGTGTGAAGATATACTTAAGGCTCTTATGATCAGTATAGATCAATACTTTGTCCCCCAGAAGGTAGTGTCTCCAGATCTTCAATGCAAATATTACCGCCGCCAGTTCTAAGTCATGGGTTGGGTAATTTCTCTCATGTGGTTTCAATTGCCTAGATGCATAAGCTATGACATGACCATGCTGCATAATACACATCCTAGGCCTGTTCCGGATGCATCACTATATATAACCATCCCTCCTGTTCCCGAGGGAGTCTTCAAGATTGGAGCTGAAATTAGTCTTTCCTTTAATTGTTCAAATGCTGCAGTACATTCCTCTGACCATAGGTATCTTTCTCCTTTTCTGGTGAGCTTTGTCAATGGGGCTGCGATTTTGGAAAAGTCTTGGACAAATCTCCTGTAATACCCGGCTAATCCAATAAAGCTTTTAATTTCTGTTACTGTCCTTGGGGTTGGCCAATCATTTACTGCCTGGATCTTGTTAGGGTCGACTGAAATTCCTTCTTCTGAAACTACATGACCCAAGAAAGCTATACGGTCTAACCAGAACTCACACTTGCTTTCCTTTGCATAAAGTTGTTCCTGCCGGAGAGTCTGTAGCACCATTCTCAAGTGTTCTGCATGCTCTTTGTCGTTTTTTGAATATATTAAGATATCATCGATGAACACCACGACAAACTGGTCCAAATATGGCGAGAAAACTCGGTTCATTAAATCCATAAAGACAGCTGGGGCATTGGTTACTCCGAAGGGCGTGACTAGAAATTCGTAATGACCATAGCGAGTTCGGAATGCTATCTTCGGAATATCTTCTTTCTTCACTTTTAGTTGGTGATAACCCGATTGCAAATCCAACTTTGAAAACACCCGGGCCCCATGAAGTTGATCAAAAAGGTCATCAATTCTGGGTAAAGGATACTTATTCTTGATGGTAACTTTGTTTAACTCTCTGTAGTCTATACACAACCTCTTACCACCATCTTTCTTGTTGGCCAATAGCACTGGAGCTCCCCATGGTGAAGTACTTGGTCTAATCAATCTCTTGTCAGAATATTCCTGTAACTGCTTCTTTAGAACTTCTAATTCAGTGGGTGCCATTCTGTATGGAGCTTTAGATATGGGACTGTACCCGGAATGATATCAATGGAGAACTCAATTACTTTATCGGGTGGAAGTCCTGAGATCTCTTTAAATACTTCTGGAAACTCATTCCAAACTGGTACTCCCTTTTTCTGGATCTCGGCAGCAGTCATCTGTGTTTTACCCTTTGTAGGCTTATGTTCTCCTTCAAATTGGAACTCAGGCTGAAGCGGTATTCTGAAAATGACTTTCTTGTTTCGACAATCAATGACCGCATGGTATTTGCTGAGCCAAGTCATGCCTAAGATTACGTCGTACCCTTTAGTATCCAGCACGAGCATATCCACTGTTAATGTCCTGTCACACAGTTCCACCGGACAATCTACACAAATTCTATTAGAGATGACTACTCCATTACCGATGCTAATCTCCCACTGGTGGTCTAAATATTCAACAGGTATAAAGTTCAAAGCAACGAAACTATCTGATATGTAACAATGAGAAGCGCCAGAATCAAAGAGGGCTAAAACAGGTTTAGAGTGCACCATAATCTTACCTGTTACCACTTCTCCAGAAGTTTGGGCCTCTTCCGCTGTCAAGTTGTAGGCCCGTCCTCTTCCACGACCTGCTGTTGTTCTTCCTCCCCTTGGAGCTGGGCAAAAAACCCGTTGTTGTGGAGGGAGAGGGGCCCTTCCGACTATCGGCCCTGGGTTCCTCTGACCAATAGGTGCAGGAAGTACCGGTAGGGTTCGGTTCACCATCTCAGTTCTCTTATGGGGACAGCTTTCTATTGTGTGATCACCAGATCCACATGCCAGGCATAATCCGTTGGCCCTACGACACTCCTGCTGAGTGTGGCCTGTCCTCTTACAATAAGCACATGTAGGAAGTGGTTGAGTTATCTGAAGAGGGCTGGTCGAAATGGTCTTCTAAACATCGAGGCTTTTGCAGCTCTGACTGGACCTCCTCCGCCCAATTGCTGGAATGGCCTCTTCATGGCCTGTTTCCTCTTCTGATCAAGATTCTTTTTCTCCAGTCCTCGCTCCACCTCTCGAGCTACAGTGAGGACCTAGGAATATGTTTTCAGCTGTTGGGGAATCAAAAGGACTTGAATATCCATTTGTAAGCCCTGCTGAAATCTGCTTGCCCGTTTCTCTTCGTCGGCTATCATATACGGAGCAAAACGACTCAGCCTTAAGAACTCAGCAGCATATTCATCAACAGATCGATTCCATTGTTGAAGTCGGATGAATTGTTCTTCCATCTCCTTCTGAGCTGTAGTAGGGAAGAATCTATCATAAAAGCTCTTAGAGAACTGGTCCCAAGTGATAGGTTTTTTCAGTCTCGCTTCTTCAGCTAGCCACCAGTTTCTAGCTACATCCTTTAGCTGTATCTTGGCGACCTCCACCTGATCTTCCTCTGGAACCCTTGCTGCCTTCAAGAGATCTGTGGTGTCGATTAGCCATTGCTCGGCATCTAGCGGTCTTTCTCCCCCTGTAAATATTGCCGGCTGCAACCACCTGAAGTCTGACACGTTGCCCGGCCTTCGTACTTGAGGAGCTGCTATCAATCCTTGCCGAAGGAGTTCGGTCTGCCATTGTTGATTCTCCACCATATTTTGGATAACCCTTAGAATATCAGCGTTTCCCCTACGGGCCCGTCCTGTGACTGCCCGGAGTTGTTACGTCCTGACCTTCTATCCATATCTATGTTGGTAAAAGATGTCTGGAAAGAGGAGCGAAAGCAAGAGATAGATGGATTTTAGGAATCAGGGGAAGGAATATCAAGAAGGAATGGATAACTTTGTATATTGTAGTTGAAATGTATAACCGAAACTCATGTATTCCAACTGCAAATTAAGATCCTATTAATTTGCAATTAGGTTGTACTGTAGGTGTGAGAGCCTGGGCTCTGATACCAACCTGTAACGCCCCGATCCGGCGGGTACGGGGACGTTACTGTGACGTATATACGCAGGTCAGAAATACCCTCACGTATATACGCTAAGCATCAGTACAGACAAGAATCAGAGTACGGAAACACGTAGCAATATACATTCCAACATAGTATTACAAAGTTATTACAGAGCGTGATATACTGGTACATGTACATTATATCACAGCCAAGTACAAAAGTAAAATTTACAATTTGTACAGCAAAAGGTGCTCACGGGCTGAAGAAGAAGATCCCTGAGCTAGTAGGAAGGATCAGGAACAGAAGGAGCTAGGACAAGTCAGCCTGCTCCGAGAGATAGGCTTGATCTTCAGTGGAGGGCTCCTCTTCAATCCAAGCTTCAGAACCTGAACATGCAAGTTCAGGGGAGTCAGAACTCCCTAACGAATATGTAGGTGAAAGCCAAGTGTCATGTAAAGATAAGTATATGCATGTGTTGATATGATCAAAATAATATTAAGCATCAATAACTGTGTCGAGAGTACATGTACAGCAAGCAAGAAATTGGGGCATAAAATGAAAGTGATAAGGCCTGAATAAATCTATCTCTGCCATTTTTAATATTTATACTTATTACTCGTTCTACCCATATGTCTAGGTATGTGTAATAGCGTCCCAGTACACATACATCCACATATGAGTAAATCGAGGCTGTTATTGGAAACCAACGGGGGTATCAACGAACAATGTTTACAGTGGGTCCCGTACATGCCCGGGACCACGGTACAGGACGTTCTATTGCTGGTGCATGGAACCGGCCGCAAGGCCTACAGGAGGGTCTTATAGAATGCCCTTATCAAGATGGTACCAAGAAGGAGGGAGCCAGCACTCCCCTCAGTCGCCTGGAGGCCCACAGGTCAGACTGAAAATTTTAGTTGCACAACATGCCTAGTGCCACTGTAAACACGAACATATATTGATAGCCGCAAATTTCCCCCGACCCGATGCAAGTTGTTCCTTTTTATGATTTATTATTTAATTATCAATTTACGGGAAAGCAAGTGCCTGGCAAGATTAGGAGTTAAAGAGTCATGAGTTTTGTCATTTCAAGTCATCGCATATAATCCAGGATAGAAAGTACAAGATTCCCGTAAATGTGACAATCTAAAGTCAGGTATCAATATGATATTGTGGGGTAAGTATCCAGTAGTAGAATGATGCATGCATGTGTGCCAGGAAAATGATATAATAATAGTCAATCGTGACAAAGTAGGAAAATCTGAAGGAAGGCGAGAACACTCGCCTAAAACTTCAAGTAACACCGGGAAATCCCAAGTTCCAGAATTTAAGTAACCAACGCGATTATATATTAAAAAGAGGAGGAGAAGGATGAATCAGTAAAGTGAGGATGAAGACGCGGGGTTGCAGATGCGGGAAAGTGGGCAGACGCGGGAAAGTGGGCTGACGCAGGAAAGTGGGCAGACGCGGGAAAGTGGGCAGACGCGGGAAAGTGGGCAGACGCGGGAAAGTGGGCAGATGCGGTAGCAATCAAACAGAGAGGAAGGGAAAGGTGATTTTGTTGGTGGTTGAAGCAAAAGAGATGGAGGTGGTATTGTGATGGTATAAGTGATGGTGGAAGTGAAGATGGTGGTGGTCACGTTGGTGTTGTCGTTGCAATTGTCACCTAAATGATTACCGGAATAATCGTAAACGATTACCGGAATAATCAACGGAGAGGTTGCCGACGAAGAAGAGCTCGGCCCCAATCCAAAGGAGGTGGCCGGCCCTAAAAGAGAAGGAGAAAGGTAGATGGTGCAAGTATAGTTCAATTTGACAAAATGGGATTTTGCAAACGATGCTTCGGAGGACGAATCTATGGTTCGTCGGAAAGAGGATGACGAGGAGGAGAAGACGGTATGCTTGGTGGTGGCTAAGGTGGTGTAGATGGTGGTGGGGAAGGTGATGAAGTTGATGGAGAGGATGGGTTCCCTTGATGTTTCTTGGTGAAAAGAGGTTGAAGAAGATGGTGTAGTTGTTGGAAATGGAGGAGGAGATGGAGGGGAGAATGGTGGAGGATTTGGTGAAGGAGTGGTGGAGGAGATGGTGGTGGAAATGGAGGAGTGGTGGCCGGCCAAGGGAGTGGGCTGCTGTTTTTGGTTTGCAGGAAATGTAGAAGGAAAATGAGAAAAAGTGCAAGAGAGAGAGAGAGAGAGAGAGAGAAGGAGTGGGGGTTAATATATAATGGAAAAAATAGTATTATAATGTGTCATTTCCATCTTTTAGATGAAACTTGCGTTTCATTCCAAAGAATGTTGCATCCCCATGACACCAAAGCTGCGTCTCGGCAAAATAAGGAGCCAAACGCGAAAATTAAAGCCGCGTCCTGAAGAAAATGCGAAAACTGCGTTTAACAAAAGGACAAAAGTTATAATGACTTGATTGGGATTGATTGGAATTGATTAGCAGTGCATTAAATGCAGCATGGAGAGGCGTGGAGAGGATCTCCGCATTAAATGCAGAATCCTAGGTTGGTGAAATTCGTGTCTAGCGAGGAGAGAGAAAAGTGGGAAAATATCTGGATACTATTCCGGTATCTGGGAAAACACCGAAAATTCAGGAAAAGCCCGAAAAATAAAGTATCTCGAAAAGTTTTCCAAAAATTTTCAAAAATAATAAATATTATTTTAAGATTTTTAGTGAAATCGATTTTCAGAAATTCAATTTCGTTTTCAAGATAAAAATCCTGGAATCCACTGTAGACGGTGTCTACACCGGGTAGGCCAGATTTTTAATAAATTCTAAAAATTCTCAAAAAAATCATTTAGATAGAAATCATGATTTTAAGAAATACTGTGAAAGCGTTTCTAGATTTTCAACTCCGTTTGTAAATTAAAAATCCGAAAGTCAGTCAGCGACACTGGTCGACACCGGTTTGAAGATTTACAATTAAATTCTGAAAAATTCCAGAAAATCATGAAAAATCAAGAATATTAAAAAATAATATTTGAAACTAAAATCGGTCAAATCTGATTACCAAAAAGGTCAAATCATGTAGTACTGCTATATGAGTAAGAATTTAAATAACAGAAAATAAAATAAAAAATACGCTCCAAAAATCAGGACATATAACTGTGTACGTATTCTGAGGATGGGGTGTTACAATACAACCCAAGCCTTAATAAAAATTACTAGGCGTTAGCCCCTAGGGACATCTCGGACTCATTTAGGAGATTGACCTAAGGGAGAAGTTGTTAGAATTTGACTCTTGCTAAATCAGTGTCTAAGGTTGGGGATTGAGAGGCGAAACCTTGAAGAACAGTGGTTTGGCATAATTAGGCCCGTTGCTCCGGCACGGATACCTCCCACTGATCTTGCCCCTACCTGGCCGATTAACTCGTGGTCAGCGTCCGACAATATACCCCCCGTGGACAGTCTAACCAGTTAAGAGTCGTCTAGGTCTAAGTAAACCCTAGCATACGCTTGTTTTCTTTTTCTTTGTTGTTTGTTTGTTTGTTTGTTTTCTTTTTTGTAAATTGTGAAATGGATTTAAACAACAATAATTCTTTCAATCATGATATAAATTCATATTTCACTCCGACCTCATTTGACTCGGATAACTCTAACCCGGCTATGTACAACATGAACTAACCATATATGCCGAGTTGGGATTATCCAAATCAATATGACCAATATCCTCAACCATATGACTATAATTTTCAAAATAATTTCAACTCTTCACAGAGTCAATGGGGATTCACCTCCCCCGAGTCAGATTTTCAACCACATTTTTCACAATTTTCACAACATTCATTCCCCAATTCTGCTTCATATCCTCCTTTTCCTGAGCTACCTATTGAAGAAAAATCATCATTACAAAGGGCTTTAGAAGAAGCAATAGAGGCCCAAAAATAATTTGAAAACAATATGGCCTCATCATGTCCACAAAATTTCCAAAATTCATATAGTTCTTTTCCAGAACCAATCAAAGAAAAATCATTGTGGGAAAAAACTATGGAATTCGTGCAAGAGACCGAGCGCATAATGCAAAATACGATTGACTTCCCATGTCCATCAAATGTTCAAGAATCTTACCAATTTGGAAATCCAGCTTCAATTTCATCATACCAACTTAAACTTGACCAATATCCAATTCCTGATATTTTGGCAAGTTATCCATTTCCTGAAATTGAACTTGAAGATGAATGTGAACCTGAGCTTCAAGTTAGCGATTCAAGTCCATTCCTTGAATCAATATCGACTCCTGTAGTGTTACCTGTAATAAGTGACGTTCTTGAGCCAGTTTTGATTCCCATACTTCCTAAATTTGACTCGATCGTTTCACCCATTCACATTCCTTCCATGGACGAAAATCAAGATTCAATTTCATTACATCTATTTAAACTTGCCCAAAATTTTGAGAACCACCTTGACATTTTAACAAGTTATCCTTTTCTCAAAATTGAACTTGAGCTTAAATGTGATCCTGAACCTCATATTAGTAATTCCATTTCACTTTTTGAGTCAATAATGACTCCGGTATCTTTACCAGATTTTTTCTCTATTCCAGAGTCAACATTGAATCCTGTACCAGTACACCGTGAAATGGAATCACCAATCTCTCATGATCACACTTCATTCATGGGAAAAGTGTGTGAACATCACTTCTTTGGTTTGGACCCTATTTTTGAACCAATTTCGACTCTCATTGTTGACTCTCGACTTGATCTGAGTCAACTTCCCGAGTTGGTATCGGTTTTTGTTCCGTTCCATTTGAGTCCAAATCAATCATCTCTCAAAATCACACTTCATTGTTGGACAAGAATGTTGAAGAAAATGACTCTATAATTATTTTTGAAAATTTGAAATTACATGGGGACAACTTTTTAAATAAGATCATTCATTCAATCAAAATTTTATTGGGTCATATTAGAGAGGTCCTTGGTGGATTTTTGGATGATCTACGATATCTTGATTGGGTCGCAACGCTTGGCCCAATCCGACCACCACCAGAGCCACCCCCTTGAGGTAATCTTCCTTCCCTCTCCATTTGTTTCATGTATTTACACATTCACGATGCATGAGGACCAGACATGAGATAAGTGTGGGGGAGAGTTTACTAACGTAGTTAGTTTTATATTTTCTTTCTTTTACACTTCTTTTTCCTTATATTATAAAAAAAAAATCTTTTATATAAAAACTCTTTTCTTTTCTTTTTACAAAACTTTTTGTAACAAGAGAAATAGTTTTTGATTTATTTTTAAGAAAATTAAGATTATCTTAAGAATTAGAAAGACCTAAAATTATGAAATTTTAAACCAAGTCAAAATAATAAATCTTGTCTAAATTATAGGATAAGAAAGTAAAATTGAAAAGATAATTTGATCTTGAATTTTTTACCTTAGATTTATGCACTCCATACTTACGTAATTTTTGGGATTGAAACAAAAACTAGAAATGCCATAAAAATATATATATAAAAAATTATGACAATAAAAATCACTTATTGAAGTTGGGTAATTATGCCTCAGGAAGCATGATTATTCATACCTAAAATGATGAACAAAAAAATAAAATAACCCCCTTGAGTTTTGTGGCCTTGTTTACTCGAGTCCTTAAGTCCGAGGGATGTTTTCTCATCTGGTGCCCTAAGATCATCTGGTTTGGGAGTCACCGGCTAAAGGCTCACTACCCGGGTAAATAAGAAAGCCTAAGAAAACTAAGGGAAGAAAATATATATATATATATATAAATAAAAAATATATATATTAAATAAATGGCATGAAAGTTAGAGTCGATATCCTAAAAATCTTCACAGTCCACAAAGTGCATATTTTCTAAGAATTTTATGAAAGATCAAAGAGTCAATTCAATTTTAAATTCTTACATTTAATTTATAACAAGATTTTTTGCATTTTGACTTAGTTTAAGAAAGAACAATTTCTGGTTACCTATGACCTTAGATCACTTATATTTTCACAAAAATATTTCAACACTTTCTCTATTTCAAAATGTGTTTTCAAAATACTAACATTTGATTTCTTTCTTTATGGATTTTGTGGGTGTAATCCGCTGAAAACCCTCAGGAGACAAAACTCCTCCTCTAGGGGAAACTTAGAGGTTTAACGGCTTGTTGCACATGCTCAGTGCAATCGCGTCACCTGCGAAAGTGGTGTAATAATTCCTTAGTCTTTTGTTTTGCTCGGGACGAGCAAAAGATAAGCGTGGGGGTGTGATTAGTCTCTAATTTTGCATAATTTGTATCACATCTTCACATTAATTTCATATTAAATTCTGTTAATAAAGCTTTGCTTGTTTGATTCTAGGTCCATGGTGTCCAAATGAAGAAGAAGACCCTAAATCACCATTTAATTGGTGACTAAAGGCCTATTAAGATAGCCATTGACCTAGGAGGCTGAATTCATCAAAACGAGGGGCTGCAAAACCAAAACCGGTCTCAGAAACTGACAGAGGACAGACAAGACTGCGCGCGGCTCGAAGCGCCGCGCGCGCGACCACTTGATGGCCGCGCGGCGCGCGCCGCTTCGGGCCAGGGTTTGTCCCCTGGCCCCCCCTCTTCCCTGGTGGCTATAAATACCCTCCTGGGGTTTCCAGAGCCAGATATGCAAAGTTTTAGGAGTAGTTTCATTTCCATTTTGTAGTTTAGGTAGTGTAGTGTAGTTTTTCTTCTTCTTCCTCCCTTGTATTTTCCATTTCTTGTAGATCTTGTATTAGGGAGAGAGAGTGGTACATGTTGGGAAGCAAGAGTGCTTGTAATAGAAGGTGACAATCTATGAAATGTGCTCTCTTACCTTATCTTTGTTTTCTTCTCTCTAATCTCTTTTACATGTATAGCTAACTTTTCTCTCATGGTAACTAACTACTAATCACTAACTTACTAACTTCTTTTATGATAATCCACATGAATCTAATAGCCTTGGTTTGGCCTTGCTCTTGCAAGAGCCATTGATGGCTCATGATGATGGATCTAACTCTAACTTCCTAACCACTAACAAGCTAACATTACTTTACTCCATGCTTACTTTTAGTTTTGATGGTCTAAGTGTAGCTTGAACTTGTTTTGTTGAGTTGGGATGTGAAGAGTTACATATGGGCTATGCTTTGTAAAGCTCTTGAACCAAGGACTAGTGATGGCCAATGATATATGTGAGGCAACTATCACTAAGAGGTTAGCATGTTAGTGGAGTCATTAGTAGTTAGTAGCCATGAGTTTTCTTTCTTTTTCACCTTATTTTAGAAATATCAAAAATCACAAAAACCATTCTTTTCTATGTTTTCTACTTCTTTGTGTTTCACCGTATACCTCTCTTTTCATTCATTCTTTTCTTTTCTTTTTATTCTTTCAAACTTTGAAGAACTTTTAACAAACACGTGAATCAACCGGTAAAGCTTCTACCGCCTACCATCCTTGTGGATTCGACTCGTTTTAGCCTCTATGCTATAACGGAAGTATCGAGGAAGCCAAAGCACACACACTTTAAAACTTCATTTCAAAACATACACTTTTTGTGCGCGGTTTTACCCCGATCAGTTCTCTCTAGGTTTCGGCTTTCTCTTCTAAATGAATTTGATGCATTACCACAGAGGGGCTAATTTCCTTGATGTCTGCTATGATCCATCCTATGGCTTCCTTATGTTCACCAAGAATATCTAGCAACTTCCCTTCTTGGTCCTTGTCTAAATGAGAAGAAATTATCACAGGTAAGGTTTCTGACTCACCTAAGAAGACATGCTTCAACATATCGGGTAAAGCTTTGAGCTCCAACTTTAGGGGAGGGGGCTCAATGATTGATGGAATAAGAACAGATGTTTACACAGATAAAGGTTCTACCTTGGGATTCCATGAAGTATTATACATGACAGGAATAGAGCCAACAATGTGTTGATCTCTGCTATAGATTTATCAATGTCAAAATTTTGTCCAAAATGAGCTAAGCATTTCTCCAATGGATCTTCATAACAAGACTCCTCAAATGTGTGACTGACCAAAATATCAATCATATTGACTCCCTTATGGTCATCCATTACATGTGGTTGGAACTAGTGTGAAAAACGTTTTGCTCAACTGATATATTCTCAAACGATAAGGTCATGACTCCATTCCTACATCTAATTACAGCATCAGCAGTAGTAAGGAATAGTCTCCTTAAAATCACAGGGGAGTAATTGCTTAGATCTCTAACTGGTTCGGTGTCTAATACCACAAAGTCCGCAGGGAAATAAAATTCATCGACCTTCAAAATAACATCCTCAACAATTTCCTTGAGAATCTTACCTATCTAGTAGAAGTAATGTAAGGCTAGTGGGTTATAACTCCCCTAAACTTAATTGTTTGTACGCAGAATAGGGTAAAAGATTTACACTTGCCCCTAAATCTAGCAGACACTGATTCATAACTTGATCTCCTATCTTATCAGAAATAGTTGGACTCCCGGATCCTCATACTTGGGTGCAATGGGTTGCTAGATGAGACAAGATGCTTGTGTAGCAAATGCAACTTCGCGAGACACAGAACATTTTTTCTTGACAGTGGTTAGGTCCATTAAAAACTTGGCATATGAAGGCATCTAATTGATAGCATCTAAGAAGGAATGTTGATTTGGACATTTTTGAAAACTTTTAAAATTTCCTCACCGTGATTTTTCTTCCTTATTAGGTGAAGACGTTGAGAAAATAGGGCCTTGGGCACAAAGGATTTCTCTTGATTGCCAAGAATAACTGGGTCATCTTTCTTTGTTGACTCCTTTAGGTTCTCTTTTTCTTTTTCTTTGATAACATTAGGATTGTTTAGTGGAACTTAAACTTGGTTGTCCACTCTCTTGTCTGACTATAAAGTGTGGATGGCTTGTACTTCACGGTTTGAACCAGAACCAATTTCGAACTGGCCTATAGGAGTATTTTGAGGAGCAAGCTGTCCTCTTGGGTTGGGCACAGTTTGACTAGAAAAATGTTCTTTTTCTCTCTCTTCCTAACAGATGCAGCTAACTGATCTATCTGAATCTCGAGTCGGGCTATCGCCCGATTCTGATTGTGAGATATTTGGGCCTGGGTTTGATTAGTTATTGCTTGACTCTGCATGAATTGTTGAAGAGTGTCCTCTAAAAATGGTTCTTTGATTGGGAGGAATATATGGAGGGACATATGGTGTTGCTTTGAATTATTTTCCTTGTGAAATTAATTATTAGAAGATGGTCTTTGAAATGATGATGATCCACCATATCCTTGTCCTTAAAAAGATTTCCATGAAAGGTTGGGATGGTTCCGCCATCCCAGATTGTACGTTTCACTGAATGGGTTATTGCTGGGGTTGGGCTTGTGAAATGTATTGAGTACATTTGCTTGCTTCACTTTGATAATTGGCAAATCGGGCATTGTGAAAGTACATTTAGAGGGGGGTGAATAGGTGTACTTGCTAATTTAGGGTAAATGATGCGGAATTTAAAAACTAATTACAAAAATATTATGTGTAACTAAGATTGATCCTGAATTCCTCGTAAAGGGCTCTGAAACTACTCCTCGAGATTCCTCTAAACTAAGAGTTGAGGTGCTATTAGAAGCTCTCTTAGTTTAACACAAGTGTGGACACATAAGCAATACCAAGTATATATATGATATGAGCAAGTAATAAATATGCAAGATATAAAGAGAGATAGAGTTGAGAGATAGTTGCTCAAACGCAAATACGAAGATATGCTTCGAGGTTCGGGCTACTGCTCTACGTCCCCGCCTTCACCACCGTGAAGGATTTTCACTACGTCCACATAGGACCTTCTACAATGGGACCTCCACTGAGGAATTTTAACTCAACACTTGGAGTACACAACTCCTCTCTCAAACACAATCACCTCTACACAAGAGGGAAGGCACAAAGCCAAAGCAAAGAAAAATATTTACAACTTGGTGATCCAATGATCATAACTCTCTTGGTGATCTCAAAAGATCACAAACAATTTTCTCATAAAAACAAGATCCTAAAGATAGATTTAGAATTGATTGGCTCAAGTATATGAGAAATCAAAGTGTATGGAAATAAAACAATAAAGAAAATACTTGAGAAACTTCTTGATGGATATATAAAATGAAGAACAAAATAGAATTCTCAATGACCTGATTTTCTTTGATTTTTCAAAACTTTGTAAACAAATAAAAATAAAAGTATTTTTGGTATAAAAACTTCTTTTTAAAACTTGCTAAAAATACTTAAGAAGATGAGAAAAATTGCTCTTCAAAATCTTGGGAGAAACAGGCCAAGGGGTCCCATATTTATAAGATTCCCAAAATATAGTCGTTGGGTCCAAATCAGGCCCAGAGTGGCCTATCGGTCGACCATCCGGTCGACCGACCAACGGTCAAATTTCTGATCGTTAGGGCTGTCGGTCAATCAGCCAATCGACCGCCCCAAGGTAAATTGCCTGTCCCGCCCGGTCGACCGAGGCCAGAACAAAAGAGTGAACTCTCTGGTCGGTCGACCGGTCGGTCGACCAGGGCCAGATCCAGAGAGCAAGCTCTCTGGATCGGTCGACCATTCGGTCGACTAGCCCATAGGCCAAGCAGTGTGCACGTCTATGCATATCGGTCGACCGCCCGGTCGACCGAGAACTGGTCCGGTCGACTGCCAGTGGTCTCAGGCTGAGATTTTGGGTTTGAAAACTTGATCTTTTAAATGCCTATAAAATCTCATAAAATACATAAAATTCACAAAAATAAGTTCATGTAAGTACTTGAAATACAAATATGTTTGATCAAAGATCAACCCATATTACAAACAATTTGAAATATTTGTTAGATACAGAAATTAAGCTTGAAACCAATAATTGTATTTTCAGAAACTCGTTTTATTTTTGTCTTCAAATTTTTTTGAGAAGATTCAAAATGAAAAACTATTTCTCAAAAACTTTTTCAAATACAAAAAACTAGATATAAAAACACTTTTGAAGCATGGTGTGTATTGATAGAATTCAATACGCATGGTAAATGATATATCTATGTTTTTGACATTAAATCCAAAACTAAGTTTTGTTCTAAATAAAACTTGAAATCATGAACTAGAATCATCAAAATAACTTTTTAGACAATATGAACTATCAATGTATATGGATGAAATCCAATATACATATAAATCATGTAAAACTTTTTTTAATTCTATTTATTCATGAAAACCAATGATATATTCTTCAAAATTTAAAACGATTAAACCGAAACCAAAAACTATTTATCTTGTGTGTGTGTACTTGAGCATATCAACACTAGTCTATCTTTACACAAGATCTAATAATAAAAACTAAACTAAACAAACAGAAGTCTTCTTGTCGATCTTCATCTTCAAGATGACTCGATCCAAGTGAGCTCTTGAATCGATACTTGTTTGCTTCAACACTTTGACTGTGAATCTCTTGTTGAAGTTAAATCTCTCTTAAGATCTTCATAAATATTTGGAACTTATTAAACATAAGATCATTAGTAAACTAACATTCATAAGTTAGTCATCATCAAAACTAAAGTGAAGGGCCTCAGGGCCAACACATTATTCAACTAAGTGATCTTGACTATTACAAAGGACACAAATGGGAGACACTACTGGCTTAGATGGTTCGGGAACCAAAGATTGTGCTCCCTTGCTCATATCAGTCTCAAAATTAGGGTTGACTCTATGCTTACCACCCTTGTTGGTGGTAGTTGTGGTGATAGTGGGTTGCTTAATATCAACAGGTTCCCATTCTAAAGTGTTTTCTGTCACCATTTCGAAAAATTGACATACATCGTTGGCGGTTTTACTAGTGAATGATCCATTGCAAATGGACTCAATCATGGTTCTAGTTGGGTAGTCTAAGCCATCATATAACATTTGGATCAAGCCATCATATAACATTTGGATCAAACAGATCTTTTTCAAATCTGTGGTGAGAACACTCAAGTGAAAGATCCTTAAATCTTTCAAAATATGTGAAAAATGTCCCCTCTTGTAATGGATGAAAGAGTTGAAGACTTATGATAGCAATTTTTTGCTTAGAGTGGAACTTCCTATAAAATGGTTCAGCTAAACCTAGCCAAGTGAAAATTGAACCAGGTTAAAGAGAAAGAAATCAAGATTTGGCTTTTTTACTTTAAAGAGAAGGGGAACAATCTAAGTTTTAGGGATTTCTTGATTATACTTCATGGTTCCACAAATATCCTCAAATACCCTAACATGTTGGTGTGGGTTCTCATTGGTCAATCCTTGAAAAACTGAAAGCATTTATATCATATCTGATTTAATCTCAAAATTTGCTGTAAAGGCTAGTAAAGTAATACAGGAAGGTTAGGTGGACATTGTAGGATACATATAATCGTTTAAAGTCATTTGTTGGGTTTCATTTGCATCACCCATTATTGTAGTAGGGTCAGAGATAGTAATGGATTCTAATCGATCCCTAACACGAACCCACTTTCACATGAATCAGGATACTGCCCTGAAGAAGGATTTTCTAAATTCTAGATAAGATTGCACACAAGATGACTCTACTAATCAATTCCAATCAAGTATTTTCTTTATCTTAAATTTAATTTGAAGGTAATCAATTTTCAATCACTAGTTTTAAGAGAATAAAATTCTCCCTACTTAGACAGCTCCTAACTAGGTTGGAAGGATTGTGGGTTTACTGGTCAAACTCGTCAAACAGGTGATTCAGTCCTTCCTCTAGATCAGGTACTACCGCAATGGCTAAGTCACCCTTTTTAAAATAAGGAAGCTCCTCTTCGAAAGCTTAAAAGTGTTCACCGGAGACTTCCCATAATAGTTTCACTTAAATGAGCTTGAAATACTAATGGTCAAGTTCTAATTAATTTTAAATTAGTTCAAACTTAGAAAAAAACTTATATGCAGTTGTGATTTTTAAGCCAAGGACAGGTAATCACTCCCGACCTTATGTGAGAGGGGACAATTCTTAAGATCTTTTTATGTAATACGCACTAATGTAGCATAAGTTCAATCAATAAGCACCTCCAAAACTCTACTAACAGGAGATCGTGGGTAGAGTTAGAAATACTAATCTTTCCGGCAACTATGAAGTAAGCAATAAATTAATTTAGCAATGCATAAAAAAATTTAGGAGCTCCGTCCTGTTGTGCAATTCTTCACTTGTTCATGTAATATCCCTCCAAAAGACTAAACCTTAGGGATGAAAAAGAAAAATAAATAAGAAGAATTTTTTTTTTTGAATTTTGAATTTTGTTAGAGATTTAATTTCTGAAAAAATTTAATTAATTTTTTAATTTTTAAATTTTTTTTATATAAATTAGAAAAAGATTAAATGCTGATTTTCATAAACAAAAATTTTCACAAGTCCCCGACAACGGTGGCAAAAACTGCTCGCGATTCGAAAGTCATAAAAAACTCCATCGTTGTTTGAACCACTTACCAATTTAGAAATCTAATCTTACTTGAATTGTATAGTGACAAGAATAGGGTCGAATCTACAGAGACTTATTTCTAAAAATCTAGTTTTTAAAAATCTAAATCTAACTTTTAATCTAGTTTGAGAAGCCCTAAAAAAAGTGTGATGATTGTTTTGAGAACTCAAGTCTTTACTGCATTAAAAATATAAAAAACAAAAATAAAAGGAATATAACCTTGTGTGAAAACTAAATAATTAAGCTGATGAAAAAAGAAACTAAGAGATTGGGATGTAGGAAAGAGAAAGATCAAACACGGTGACTTTGTTCCTTATCGAGCCTGTTTGGTTGTCGTAACTGGCCGTAATTCGTAAGTCGTAATGGTAAAGTCTTTTACAGTTGTAAATGAGTTGCATGCATGTAAGTTTTATGGTGTTTGATTGGTAATATAAAGTTGTAAGTGAAAAAGTGTATTGTGTTTTACGGTGTTTGGTTGTCGTAATGTGTAAGTCGTAAGTGAAAAAGTTGACGACAAAATTAACTATTTTGTGATATAAAAAGTTTTAATATTGCAAATAAATATTAAAAATGCTAAATATTAAAAAAATTTAATATTAACATAAAAAAATAATACAAATTTGTATGACCACAAAATTAACTGTAACTGAGCTGTAAGTGAGTAGTAATTGGGTTGCAAGTGAGTAGTAATTTAGTTGTGTAAATCTTTTACGAATTACAGTTCAAACAAACGTCGTAGTTGTAATTAGGTTGTAAGTTATTTACAAATTACAGAGTTTTACGCGAAACAAACAGCCCTATCGTTGCCTTAACGTCTCTCTCGTCCGATCGATGTTGAAGACAAAAGAACTAGCAAAAGAAAAGAAAAGAAAATATGCATGAGATTGTTGATGAATTCACAAAATGAAACATGCAATAAAAGAAGAAAATTACATCACAAAAATAAAAGAGAGAAGTAGAGAAAGCTTAGATTGAAACGCTGCAAGATCTGTACTGAAAAAGACTGATTTTCATTTAAGATCATTGTTACAAAACTCTTGATCTAAAACTCGCATTACAATACACAACTCTCCTCTCAATTACTTTTCAGCCTCATGGTGTGTATTTTTCTAAATAAATACATGTATTTATAGAAAAATGGGAATAAGGAATAGCTTAGGGGATAGAGGGAGCAAACGCTCCCCCTAATTCAAAAGAATTGCCCTTCCTCTGGCCGTAGAGCCAGAGGATGGGGGATCTTGTCCGTTGTTTTCTCCTTTATCTTTTATCCTCTTGGAAGTTCAGATTCTGCTTTAGATTTGACGTTCTATCCCCTTATCCTCAGTGAAATTAATTTGGTCTTAAAAATTTCCGTTTTTCTCTTGATTATTGATGGTGTTATCTTATCTGCTAGATCTAGTCTTCAGAAAGATGGCCTCTAGATTTGAATTAATTTTTGTTGATTTGGTTTATCTTCTTTTTATTATATCCTGCATGAATTTCGACATCAAGACAAGTGAGTTATAGGATTACAGAATAAATGTAAGAATGCAGTAACAATTATGCAATATATATGTCCAAACATGACATGATCCTATGCGATGTGGAAAATATGGGTTGTTATTGAAGCCAACATCTACAAAAGCCAAGTTAAGAAGAAGGGCCCCCTTATCAAACAAATTAAACAAATCACTTTACTTTGAAACTTCTCTTTACTTATATACTGTGTTTTTCTTTGGAGAATCATGAGTAGTGTCAATTATAAGTCTTTACTGTTTTCTTTACCGCTTTCAATCAATCTTAACGTAGGCGAGAAACTCCTGAACGGATAGGAGTATGTGTAATTAAGTGTTCTCTGAATTAAATCATAGAGATTTTGTATTTGAATTGTTCTTTTGCATCATCTTTGGGGAAATTGTACGGGTTGGAGCCCACTTTCTTATTTCATGTTGTTAGATTGTCTTACTTATATTTTCATGATAGATCATATTTAAAACTCTTTGTCTATCATTTATTACTTTATATTTGTTGTTTGCATTATTCTTATCGGTTGTTTAGTGTAGTCAGCGGCCGTGTTAGATTCATTTATGGTGTCTGACCGTCATCCTGTGCTCTACTGTAACTTTCAAACTATCTCACTCTCTCACTCCAAGCCTAAACCCATTGAGTTGTACACTTGGATCTGTAAGAAAGTCTAGTTTCTAATGGTTCTTGTTTCGGCTCGATCGATGTTCTGCGCTGATAGTTACAGCTAAAATACCAAAGGTTGGGTAGGCTGTTTAGACTCGGGCTGCTCACATCAGCTAGGATATTTCAAATAGCAGCAGGGAACTTTTTCACAACGGTAAACTTTTTGGCATACTCGGTGGAATCTATCGCCACTATATATGTACAAAGAAAAATATATTTATGAGTTAGATCAGTGTGAATATGCCGAATACATACAAGAGGAAAATCCTAATACCTTGTTATCCATATTGTGTTTGCTAGAGGGAAAAAACAACAAAGAGAATTTGCTGAAAGAAAACAAGAAATAGAGTGTGAATTTGCCAAATGAAAACAATAAAAGGAGCGTAAATATGCTGAAAGAGAACAACAGTGGCAACGTTAATAAGCTGAATGTGTTGAAAGTCAACAACAGTGGTATGAATATGAGCAACAACAACAGCGTAAAGAAAGAGGACAACATGACCACATGAATATGCTAAAAGAGAAATAACAGCATCAGCGTGAATATGCCAGAAGAGAGTAACAACAGCGACGTGAGTATGAGCAGCAGCATCGGGGAGAATATGAGGAATAACGACAGTGTGAATATGTCGAAAGAGAAAAACAATGGTAGCATGAATATGAATAAGAGAAGCGAGATTCTTTATGGCATATCTCTTCAATAATCTTAGGAAACTTGAGGAAAGATTAGCGGCCGACCGGTCAATTCAATACATCAATAAATGGAGGCCGATAAAGTGATATGAGAAAAGTTTCTAAATCTCTCCTTATCCAAAACACTAGGGTCCATGAGATTTAATTGCCTCTAAATACTAATTCTCCCATTGTAGAGGCCAAAGAGGAGAGCATACAGTGGCTTCTAAGTGTCGACCATCATATGCAGAGGCCGAAGAGAATGAATACAATAGCACAAGTGTTGACCATCCTATAGAAGTGGCTAAGGAACATGAGATACAAAGGTTTGATGGGGGGGGAGGGGGGACATGGACGTGATTCCTTTACATGTGCTCATTCTCCTATTGAAGAAGTCAGAGGGCATGATACAAACTGGCTTGTAAGTGTTGAATCTTTCTAGCAACTAGAGAGGCTGATGATATCTAGCAACATGAATTTTAGCAAGTAACTAACTAAATATATTGGTATGAGCCTTGTCATGTATCCAATAACATGGCGAATCAATGTAAAATGAGTGATGATGTAGATTAGCAAGAAATCACTAAAGGTATATCGAAAATTGCTGAGAAAGATAAATTTTTATAGCTGTGTGAAATTGCCGTTGGAATAATTCAAGGTACACTTGCTAAATCTCTTCTCTTGTACACTAAGAGACATAAGATTGATTGAAAGAAGATAGCCAAAAAGGTAACTCCATCGATATTTATGCTTGAGGTAGATGAAAATAATCATAGGCAGCATTGTTCATCATTTGTGGGCTATTAAATATAAAAAATCTATTTTGGATTTGTAATTCACATGATTTGTTGAAGAGACAAATTGGCTTGTGTTTTGACAAAGTAAGTTGACGTATTAATGATTCCTAACACTTTACTAGTCCAACACAGCCCCAAAATTTTCTTCTACAATGGCCGATCTTAATTTACTTTTTAAGAATCTTTCCATTTTGGCTCAATAAAATGAATGCTTCAATTAGTTTTCAGTTTGCCGAGAGTAATCAATAATTGGACGAGTTATTGATCATTTGTAAACCTGAATCTTTATAGCCATCTTAGTTTGGTATATAAAGCCAATAACAACTGAGTTATTTCCCACTGGATTCATATGAGAGCCTTTTCTTATGGTTTTGATTTTGGCTAAATTTGAGCTATGCAATGAAAGTTATGGCCGAAACACTATACTCTGCGAGAAATTTTAGACCGCGACTTGCTTTTATCAAACTATAGAGGGTCCAATTTGCTTTCCATAATAAGTTGATACTCTTCAAGTTATATGTTGTTAGATTTGTATTTGGCTCAATTTGAGCCCTATGATGAAAGTTATGGTTGAAAGACTGCAACTGCGCAGTAGTTTCAAATGATGGCATGCTTTCCCTCAAGTTATAGCGGCTCAATTTAATCCCTCATATTGAGTGAAAACTCAACAAGATATATGTTGGTGGATTTGTATGAAAGTCTAGTTTTCAAAAAATCAAAATTTCGCTCAATTTGAATCCTGTAGCAAACGTTGTGACTGAAAAATCGCATAATGCGCAGAAATTTCAGGCTGCAATGTACTATTTTCAGCTAATAGCAGCTTAAATTTGCTCTCTTTCAGAGCCAATACTCTTCTATCTATATGTCATTGGATTCCTCTAGAAGTCTAATTTCTAGCAGCTCTAATTTTGATTCAATTTGAGATTTATGAAGTAAGTTATGGCCAAAATACTATACAGTGCGCGAAAGTTTTAGATCATGGCCTACTGCTTTCAATCAGTAGTGACTTGAATTTGTTCTTTCTGTTAATCAATAGTGGCTCTGATTTTCTGCCTCAAAATGAGCCAATACTCTTAAAGTAACATATTGTTAAATTCATCTAGAAGTCGAGTTTCCTATAATCTAAATTTAGCTCAAACAGAGCTCTGTGATGAAAGTTATGGGCAAAAGACTGCATAGTGCACAAAAGCTCCAGATTGCAGCTTGCTTTCAGTCAATCTGTGGATAATCTTTCTCTCCCATAATGAGTTGCTACTCTTCGAGTGATATGTTGTTGATTTGTATGGAAGACTAGATTCTAACAAATCTAAATTTGGCTCAATTGGAG
Source organism: Agave tequilana (assembly GCA_038442645.1). Lineage (NCBI taxonomy): Eukaryota > Viridiplantae > Streptophyta > Magnoliopsida > Asparagales > Asparagaceae > Agave > Agave tequilana. The sequence goes on along the minus strand of JAVJIF010031289.1, from coordinate 326,637 downwards.
CCCTATGGTGAAAGATAGCTGAAAGACTGCATACTATGCACAAGTTTCAGACTGCAGTCTACTTTCAATGAAGTCATAGCAGCTCAAATTTTCTAAATCATATTGAGCCGATTATAACCTCTCGATCTTTAATGTACGTATCATAGTATTAGTACTCGACACACTGTATAAAGTTGATTTGACCTTCCTGGTAATCAGATTGAGTCAGTTATAGTTTCAAATATTATTTTCTAATATTTTAGATTTTTTAGAATTTTTTTAAATTTTTTTGGATTATTTTGAAAAATTTCCGAGGTCGATGTCGACTGATAGCGATAATCGGCTCTATAATTTTAATTCAAAAACGGAGCTAAATTTTGAGATTCTGCTTTTACTTTATGTCTTAAAATTATATTAGCTACAATTAGTTTTGGAGATTTTTTGAAAATTATCAAAAATTCGGTCAAACCGGTGTCGGCCTAGTATCGGCGATACATCTCAAGATTTTTAACTTACAAACCATACAAGATTTCTAGAATTTAATTTCACATTACTCCTCAGCGTAATACTTCCTATTTTATATAATTTTTGGAGACTGTTTGGATCTAGTCAAAAGTCGGCCCAATTTAAATATTAATTAAATAAGCTTAGTTTACTATTTCTTTCTTTCTTTCTTTTTCTCCTCCAATCAAATTATTCATTCCCCCCCAAGCTCAGCCACCACCATATTCATCCCACCGCCTCTCTCTCTCTCTCCCCTAAATAAAACCCCCTCTCTATTTCTCTCTCTTTATTACGCTCTTCTCTTTCTTTCTCCTTTATTTTCTCTCTCTAATCTCCTCTCTTCCTCAGTGTTACTCTCCTCCCTCTTTCCCTTTCTCTGTTCCCAGCCAGCAGGCCCAACGGTGGCCGGCGCCCCCACCGGGCGCCACCCCTTTCCACTATCTTTTCCTCTACTCCTTTCTCTTCTTCTTCTTCTTCTTCTTCTTCTATTCTTCTTCTTCTTATTTTCTGTAAATTACTTTTCTCTCTCTATCTCTTTCCCCAAGCTCTCTGCTCTGGATGCCGGCGAGCCGCCCCTGACTGGAGAGCCAGGTCCGCCAGCCGGCTAGCCCGGCCAGGCCGCACCAGTGGACAGTACCGCTGGCCTTTCCCCTCTCTCTCGTTCTCTTTCTTTCTCTCTCGCCCCCTTTGTTGGGTTAAACCCAAATTTTAAACTCGTTAACCCATTTACCCTATAACCCACAACCCATAACTCAACTATTGGGTTTGGGTTTCGGTCTGAACCCAACCCGTTACCAACCCAAACTCATTTCAAACTTAAGAAAGGTAAACTTTCATATAAACCCCTGACAATTTATTATATTTACAAATTAGTCATTTTTATTACATATTTAACCTATTTTTTCTTATATTTAGTGTTCGGGTGATATCTGGAGCATTCGATGTCCGAATTGGACGATTCTGAAATTGCTGCGATCGTGGGAAAGAAAGCTACCTTCTCATGGCCAGTTTGTGAATGATTTTCTTTTATAAGTTATATTTTATTTATTTAATTAATTTGGTCTACTTGTTTATTTAATAAATCTTGATTATCTGTAAATCATTCTAAATATTGTTTAATAAAATGTAAGTATCGATAAATCACTGTAGTTAGAATATACATGATTGTTCTTTAAATATATGTGATAAGATAATCAAAATTTATTTTATTTCTTGACTTATTATAAATAGATGAAATGTCTAAATATCGAGATTAATAAGTTATTAGCTAATAAATTGATAATTAAAAATAGATAATTATATAAAATAATATTGTGTGATATCTATTATATTAATAATATTGTAATCAATCTTGTAATCATTATTATAAATAAGATATCTGATACTCGATTATGTGATATTACCACCGTACTAACCGAGCGACAACACTGAGGCACTACCCTTATATTTCTAGTTCCTGCATCCCAGTTACACGGATATTCTAGGACACGGGACAGGAGACACTGATAGTTCATGTGGATATCTGTTTTGTTGAACACTATTATTGTATGTACTTGTGAACATATGTAACGGTCCCCGTCTTAATATTTTCAGTTATCACAATCATCATGGTTATCCTTAATCCAAGCATGGACCCATCAAGATACAACACTTCAATTTCGGCTAACGTCAGTCCACTTAAGCCTTCACAACATTTTCCGCTCAAAAAGCGTATATGATCTCAGCATGATTTATCATATTTCTAAACATTTATTTGACAACCCGGTAGAAAATATAGCCTACACATTACTATTCCATAAAACTCCACAATATTACACAAGATTCGAGTCAAGCACCTAATAATACAAGCATTTCAATATATTACAGAAGTTCATGGAAAGCACAACATAAGAGTTTTACATAGTATTTCTTAAACAATATATATATATATCAAAAGAACATGCCAAAAGGTGAAAATATCTCCCACTGCCACCTATCCCGTATATTGCCATTAAGTGAGTCCCTTGCCTTTATCCAAACCTAAAGGTGATTAATATAACAGACTGAGCTTGACAGCTCAGTGAGTAAAACAAGAATTATTTGCATGACCTTTATGTATGTCTATTGGAATTTATTATAAATGTAACAATTATAATTTATACTATTTTTGTATATTTTTATGTATTTGCTGAAGTCCTGTCCAAAACACAGAAATTGGTCTTATTAGTTGACTTGCCCATTCACATAGTCGACTAATACTACTATTAGTCGACTTATCTTGATGCTATAGTCGACTGAGCTCTATTCAAAAAAGATATTCATTCTCTATTGGCTGCCTGTGACTTACTTGTCGACTACCCTATCTTGTATAGTCAACTGCTCTTGGTACTAGTCGGCTTATAAACCATCTATAGTCGATTAAGTCTTGACTAAAAAGATGTATACTCTCTGTTTGTTGCTTGTAATGAATTTTAGTCGACTACCCTATCTTGTATAGTAGGCTACTATAGATACTAGTCGAATTATCACCATCTATAGTCGACTAATTCTAGCTAAAAGAAGATTTTCACTCTCTGTTTGTTACTTGTGACTAAATCTAGTCGACTACCCTATCTTATATAGTCGACTAACCACGGTACTAGTCGACTACCCTATCTTGTATGGTCGACTAAGGGTGATTTCCAGAGACTTACGTAACAGAATCTCACATCTATAGTCGACTTGGCCCATGGGTTAGTCGACTAATCAAGTTGAAATTTGCCTATATCAGTCGGCTATCACAGAGTCAAATGTTAAGAAATGTATATAATTTTAACATGTAATTTTCATCTTAACCATATTAACACACTTGTTAAATATAAAGTTGGACTCCCTCTTCGGTCACCTCCGGTTAAACCCGGTCCATTCCTCCTATACGTTATTCAATAAAATATTCTCCCCTTCGATCACCTCCAGTTCAATCTGGTCCTTTCTCCTATACATTATCATAATATTCTCCCCTTCGGTTACCTCTAGTTCAACCCGGTCCCTTCCTCCAAATATGTAATAATCATTTCCTTCATGTAATAACAACATGCAAGAATTCATAAAATAATGTCAACATAAATGATTCTCATGATTTCTACTTTACATGATACCAATATTATAGAAGTCATTAACATGTGTAAATAACAACTTGCTAAGTTAACCATATGTGAGTCTTCTCTAGGTAACCAACACATTATATCATCCTAATATATGTGTAGCCATATATATATGCATAGTATCAAGTATTATATTTATCCATAGAACTATTTCTTCTTAAAAGGCACGTGGTTGACTACCATGTATACACACAATAAAATTTATCAATCATGCACAATGGTAAGCATACATGAAAATAGCTACAACATGATTACCATAAGATTGTTTATAACGTACACATAAAATCTATAAACCATATACATGCATCATCATTCAATTTCACGTTCACTTATAACTTAGCAGTTCTCACTTTATTTCAAGCTTTACACTACCTACTATTATATTAAGATTTGGATATTCTACTCACCCTTGAAGAGAATATCCCCTTATCAAGCTTGGTCACCGGGTATAAGGAGTATACAAGGCCATACCAACATCATAATTAGTTTGTAATTAAAAGAGTATAAGAGGGGGTAGTAGTCTTAAGAATTTGCTTACCTTCTTCAACCAAATTCACCCTCCTAACTTGTTATCCTAGTCCAACCTTGTCTTCAAGAATTTCCCCAAAGGTGATGTTAGATCACCACTTTTTCATGTTCTATTAGGCTTTTGAAGGAGATAAAATAGGTAAAGGAAGCCTTTTTTGTATAAAGGAACTAAGGGAAAGATTTGTGAGAGAATGAGAGGGAGAGAGTGTGTGTGTAGAAAAAGAAAATGGAGGGGGAAATGGTGTTGTTGGCTGTTGTCTTGGCCGGCTGCAAGGAAGAAGAAGGGAGGAAAATTGTGGAGTTGGAAATGAAAAGAAGAAGAGAGTGTTGCTAAATGAGAATTTTCTCTTCATTTTCCCCTATTTATACTTCCCTTCTCTAAATGATATCATGCCAAGTGCCCCCCTAACACCATCTCTCTACACCTATAGCATACTCCTATAAGTAAGGTTCTCATCCCTCTCCCCTTCATGAAGTACCTGTACCAACAAGTATGGTGGGGGTATGGGAGAAAGTCAACATGCATGTGTGTGTATTTAAATCCATATACATACATACTAATATATGTATGGTATAATGTATAGTATAAGTATCTTATATGAATACTTGTTTCCACATTACTTCCCTAACGCATTCAAGTGTATAAAAATAGGTGATTAGTTAAGGAAAGTGTTACAACATATCACACATATTTTGTAGTGTACCGATATTATTATTTTAATCATGTCTCACCGTTACACAAATACTATTACACATGACACTATTTGTGTCTTTTTCATGTTCCACTAATACACAGATACATCATTTCACTGGATACCATCATTTCATATATTTGTATAATCATTCCTTGGATGCTCTGTACACGTTATATCATGATCGTACATCACTGTTACATGTATTCACTGGTATACATGCATTGATTATTTTTTTATTCTTGTCATGTGGATTATCTTTCATATTACATGGATTATTGCTACATGTATATTACTGTATTCCCGTTATATGATTGTTTCCCTTTATTCTCGTTACGGGACATGTGAGCTATTCATAGCGATGTGTGGAACTAAGTGCTACATGAGTCCAAGCTACGGGGGCCACCTCTAAAATCCCATATCTCTTGTTTTCGTTTCCCGTTATTTTGTTTCATGCTATCAACAGAGCTCATGTCCTACTATCGTGTTACATGTACCATGCAATATTCTTTTTCCTGATACATTATGTACATTAAATGTATTAAATATAATATGGGGTTGGGGAGACTTGATGGTTGACTAGGTCTTGTTGGGTGGATGTGCGGATCCATTGTTAGTCTCACTGCAGGGGACATGATAGTGTTGGCTACCGCATGTATTGTATATAGCTATTGAGCTTCTTGTTTCTTACTCCTCCCCTAGTGGGTAGCCCTGGTCTCAGCTACCAGGGGTTTGTTTAAGGTCATTGTCCCAGGTATGCACGTGATACACTCGCCTGACTAGAACTCATCGACCATTGGATTTCCAATTAACATATTAATATGATATAAACAATAGTAACATCGAGAACGCTTGTTATTTGATCACTCTCTCGTTTGGGTAATGGTACCCGTATGCCATGTCCGGATGGGTTCATCTGGAGTGCGGGCTCCTGTATGAACTGCCGGTGGTATGGGAACTGAAAGAGATTGATTAAAATATTAAGTGCTACTGATTGTTATTATTGTATAAATAACATAACTTGCCCGATATGTGTATATTACCGTTCAGTTATACTGATTGCTATTCCTGACAATGTATCTACTATCATGTTATCTGTTTACCTTGTTACACTGTCAAATATTTGTGCACTTCATGTGGTGACACACTATTCATGCACATGTATACTCCACATTGCATGTATTCTGTTCATGTATATCCTAGGGACACTGTTACTGTAGAAACATAACATTGTAGTATAGTTAATCTACATATTCATATCTTCATATTCATATTCTTCACGACATCATTTTGCTACTGTTATTATTAGATTAAATAAGAAATATAAAGTAATTATACTAAGTAATTATACTTATTACATGTTACTTATGTACACTGATATAATTAGGAACACTTAATACTGTATCATAACACGTATAATGATAATAACATATAAATGGTATAACTCATATTGATTATAATAACACAATGTTAAATAATTAGGTAATATATATTAAGCTCTTCTCGATAATATTAAGAGACATTCATGTTATATAATTGGATAGTATCATGGAGGTGACACCGTTGACATGCCAAGCATTAATAATGTTACAGTGCTACAACAACTCTATATATATACATTGATTGTTAGTATATGTATATTGTATCACTAGGAATTCGACAGGTATTATATAATATCGTGACTGTATTACTATATTAGTATATATATTACTTCTCTCTTCATTTTACCGCTCACTAGGTCGCTTTCTGACGACCTGGAGTTTACGTGCTCAGATTGGAGATCTGAAATTTTATAGCACCTGAAATTTTTCGAGATATGATCTTGAGATTGTCACTCTTTCCTATTCATAGGTATCTTTATTATTTGTTTCTATTTTCTCATATATCCATGTTTCCATGTTTATTATGATTTACTGACCCATTTTTGCAGGTATTCTTATACTTATTTAATGCTAAAATATTATTGTGTATGTTGTGTTTGTTTTCTGTACTGAGGCTACGTAGAACATTTTCACTCTGTATATGTACGTCGTCGTAGCGCCTCCGTATCCTCGGGATCGGGGCATCACACCGATATTCTTCAAGTTATATGTCATTTGATTCATCTGGAAGTCTAGTTTCTAGTGGCTCTAATCTTGGTTCAATTCAAGTTTTTTGAAGAAAGTTATTGTTTGGTGAAGGAAAAATTGAAGATCGAGAAGTAAATTCTTTATTTGATAGTAAAGAAAGTTACAGGGGATCAATAATCCTCTTACAAGAGAGGAAAGATATTCACGCTTGAATCTCCCCTTTATTTAGTGTCGGGTTCTTGATGTGGCGGTGGAAAGTGAATCTTGTTTTCTGTTGACCAGGTGAACATCAGAACCTTTTGAGAATTCTCCTTGAATGATGACGAAGTAACGCAGCTTCTGTCCACTAGGGATCTCAAAGAGATTATAGGCAGCAAACGAACTTGTACGCAGCAAGTTGTTAGAAGAGTTGAACTCCCTCTCTCTTTTTTATATCTCCCCTGTATATCTGTCTCCTCCACAGCAAACTGGGCTATTTATAGAGGTTTCAGGGGGTGAACGTGTCCCCTAAAAACACTCTATAATGGGGTTTAACTTCCTCATTATGTGGGCAATAATTGACCCAGTAATGAGGGCAATTATAACTGAGACGCGGGTTTCGAGCCTCGCGTCTTGCTACTGCAATAATGCTGAGACGCGGGTTTCAACCCTTGCGTCTTGGTCCTTGCAGTGCTGCTGAGACGCGGGTTTCAACCCTCGCGTCTTGGTGGTGATGATTAGCCTTGCATCTGGAGTTCGGATTCTGCTTTTTGATGACTTATCTTTAGTGATTTTTAGACAGCCTACAGAACCCCCTCTAAAGTTTTCAATATTCCGCAGTTAACTGGGACGGATTTCGAAATACTTTAAACTCTTATTGAATTCATACTTCTCATGATTGGACTGACAATCATTTGAGATACCCTAAGCTTGATCTTGTCTGGAGTATGGTCTTCGTGAATGTACTGTAAAACCCTTTGAAGCCACCAGAGATGAACGTGGTGAGTGTCTAGATACGCAGTCCAGACCTCCTCAATGCTCTGAGCTGGTTGTTGGTGTATTTTGAACCAGGGGTGAACAGTAGCCTGCTTGTGCCAGTGTACTGTTGAACTGATTTGCAGAAGTAAAAACTGAATGTGTAACACCCGGATTATTAAATCTCGATTGAATATTTTAGTTTCAGGATTGTTGGGATTAAATAAAATAATTAAAAATGATGATTTGATTTATTAGTGTGAAGAGGATTTTGAATTTATTTTAGATAAATTATGGAGTGAAATAGGTTGGATGAATTTATATAAATATATGTATATAAAATCATATGTGAATACAATAATGTACTTGTATAAATATATGCATGCTTATACAAGATATTTATATATATAAAATACAAGAATATAAAATGAATGAAGAGTGAGTGGAGAGTGAGGTGGAGAGAAAGTATAGAATTAAAAATTGTGTCTGTGTAGGTGGCTTGCTTTGAAGAGACAGGAGTTGGGATTTGTTAAACTAAGTGAATATATAATTATATATATAAATATATATTATATAAGAGAGAACTATTAGTCTTTCCCCCTTTTCCCATCTCCTCCATGAGTTCTCAGATCTGAACGATGGATCCTGGAAAAAAAAAATGTCCCTCTCAATCTCTCCCCAACTCATAATCTCTCTTTCAAAAAGAATCTCTCTCTCAATCTTTCTTCTTTTATCCCTCCCCTCCTCTGATTCGGCACAGCAGGAGCAGCAACAACTGCAGCAGCAGCGAGGGGGGAAAGGAGAATCGCGGGCGGCGCGGCGGCGGGCGCGGCGGCGCACGACGATGCGGCAGCGGGCGCGGTGGCGCACGACAGAGGGCGCGGTGACGACCTGAGGCTAGAGGAGGAACTCGAAGTGAGTGGGTCTCTACTGATTTTTTATTTCATTCCTATTTTTGAGATCAATTCTTGATTTTGCTGATGCAAGTGTAAATACTTGATTTTTCCTCAATTACTTCGTGCCCATGTCTTCAACCTCTTCTTTAAGTGGAGTTTCAGGAGTTTTAGGGCTGTGCAAATGCAATTGCTAATTGAATTGTGTTAAGATTTGTAAAAATTATAAGCTTTATTAACATAATCTGCAGGTTATTAGGCAGTAAATGAATAATTCTCATAAATCCTATCATATAACAAGTCCTGATGTCGAACAATGCCATATTTAAGTGCCAAATATACCATTCAAGGGTGGAATTTGAATTAGTTTTACTTTGAAGCTCTGGCACTTGAAACATATGAAGGATACATACATGTATTGAGTGCATGTTCCTTGCTCCATTTGATGTATCCCCGTACGGGTCGTTCTCGAGACTGCAAAGTTACCAAGCAAAATTATTCTTAAATGCTGATATCTATAACTTTCCTGATTCAAAAGATTATGATTGCTCCAGTGGATATTGGTATATATGAGAAATTTGTTTAGAGACATCAAGTTGTAGTGTCTTAATTAACTATTCTAGTGGTCTAAACTCATGTTACAGATGAAAAGTGTTAAATGCACACTTGGGCGAGCTCAGAATCGCGCACACTAAATATTATGCAAGAAGCATATCCATATGCAAAGAATAATTATAACCAAAGTCTCAGACAAATAAGTTTACGTAGTTTGGAATAAAAAAATTGATTAATTACTAGCAGTTTGTTATAACATTTGTTAAGGATCGTAGTAGTGAATTTAATTTGCTGAGACCAGCCATTACATAATCAATGTTTATGTCGATAATATCTGAGATTACATATAAGAATGAGCTTCCCTACCTTTATGCTTCTCAATGAACAATAGGATACTTCAAATTATACCTATTGTTTAGGCATATAAACTCCTAAATATTAAAAAAAAAAAATAGAGCAAATAAAGTAAGAAGATACAATCAGTGAGAACAAGCCCATCAATTATATGAGTTCAGAGCCCCCTTAGCTTGAACCAACGGTTATTAGATTTGTATATATTGACTATAGTACCCACAATCTAGTAGAGATGTTAATCTTATTTATTGGTCAACGGAATTAGCACTACCGCTCACTGGACGATCTATTAAGCTGATATTTTAGTTCATGAATAATGGAAACAACACCGTTAATTAGCAATAGTGTTACCGAGCAATTCAGTAAAGATATGAATTGAGTTTAGGGACTAACGATTGTATCAAATGGGAAATCACAGCGGAGCATTCCATGAAAGATTTTAATTACCGTGAGGCTTTATCAGTGGAACGATATCTAGGGAGAAGAATTCCATGGAATGGTCTAATAAAGATATTAATTGAAAATAGTACCACAGGACATTAAAAAAAATGTAAATTTAGTTAATGTTGTGCATTAGACTATGAAAGAAGAAATTATGAGACTTGTTGGGAAAATTGCTTCAAAGTCGACTCATCTTGTTGTTTCTGATACTAGGTCTACAATTTATGTTAGTTTAAAGAATGTTCCTGGGGAAGAAATTACAGTAATGTCACCATTTTAACATATTTATTGGGTTAGTAATAACAGTGTCGAGGACTTTTTGGAAGAAATCAATGTTGGTAAGCCTTCGAAATTTTACACTGAGATTGCTACCATATGGAGCAAAATCTTGGGGTATAAAAAGGGGAGTTAGTATCTTATATTCCCAAATTCTTCATCTATTATCCATAGTGTAAATTATTCCATAGACTCGTACAAATCGGTTGATCTCTCTAAGTTCTATTTTCTAGAGGATTTTCTATTACGTCTTCAAATCAACATATAGGGTGTTTATGTTCGATTCAATGGCCTCATTGCTTAACTTTATTTCAATTCTTTATGAAGACTTAAGTCACAGATGCCACTCGCTCCACTCAAAAAAAAAAAACAAAACAAAAGAAATTCCATTACTCTTCGATTTTCAAGAGTAGTGATGGGGAGATAAGTTGTGTTGATACTAAGGTAGAAAAGTAAGCCTTACATAAGGATCAATAGAAGAAAAAGAATTAATAAATTTAGTAGAAATTAAAGGGCTCCAAATAGTTTCTGCAAGAATTGAGCGAGCAACATCAGGTATCAAAGTAATCGTCTAACTGGAAAATGGGTAACATTTCCTTCTTCCGTTTAATTATATGATCTTAACTTATAGAATTAGTTATTAATATTATTGGTGAAAACTAGTTGATCTAGATGATTTCAACTGTAATTAACTAAAATAAAGTGAATGAAGAAAAGATGATCTACTAATACTGAGATTAAAAGATTGTATGTGAGATTGTTGTGTGCATTGTCAAACCAAACCTAATCAAAATATTGGAGATTATTGCTAATTATGTTTACACCTAATCTATGTGGATATTAAATCAGAATCGGATGCAGATATTGATATTTATAATTCATTCACGAGCATGTAATGATGTATTGATACTTTTTATGATATATTAGGCTTCATGACAGATATGAATATCAAATACATGAATATGATTGGGTATAGCACATTGACATCTATGTGACTGTTGTTTGATGCTATGACTATGAATTTGTATATGATGTTTGAATATCTGTATACACTGGGAATTGTATGAACTTTACCGCGTGTGACATATTAGAGATATACATATACAAGATATATATCTGTATATATGCAAGTAACATGATCTAGACCGAATACTGATAACATGAATGAGAACTCAATCCATATAAATGAAGTGAATGGATTACTACAGTGTTAACTTATAAATTTATATATACATGTATATAAAATGAATCACATGCAGTTATTCGGAACTAGAATTGATGAGCTGAGAATCAAACTATTATAATTTGTTGATACTTCGTATTATGATGAATTGTTTGTTATCTGTATGATGAATTGCATGTTATCTGTATGATGAATTGCATGTTATCTGTATGTATGCATATATTTGTGCCTTTTGCATTCATGCACAGAGAGGATGGGGCCGAGCGGGAGCCGGTGGGAGGGGAAAGACGGTGTTATTATTTTATATATCTATATAACGGAGGAAGGGGCCGGGCGGGAGCCGGTAGGAGGGGGAAGACGGTGTGATTGCTATACGATACACACACACACACACAGAGATATATATATATATATATATATATATATATATATATATATATATATATATATATATATATATATATATATATATATATATATATATATAACGGAGGAAGGGACCGGGCGGGAGCCGGTGGAAGGGGGAAGACGGTGTTATTGTTTTATGTATATATATATACGAAGGAAGGGCCGGGCGGGAGCCGGTAGGAGGGGGAAGACGGAGAATTTTCACACTTCACTTGTGGATTGTATATGCATATGAATAATATATAATGGGTATCTCATTAAATATGACATGTGAATTTGTGTAGTATGATGTGATATTGTGATATGTCAAGTGTGATATGACTATATGATATACAAGTATGTTTGTGATACATGTGCTATTCGGGACATAAACTATATTTATGACTTAGTTATTATGTTTGGTGTATCACCGTGTTTGGAATACAAGATACGTGGGTAATATTTGTTGCATATACATAAGATGAATTTGGTAATAAGTTAAATAACTAAACAAAAAAAAATTGTTCTATACAACCCATAAATCCTATCACATGTAGAATGAGAACTTAAGAAAGTGTTTAGAAATTCATGACCAAAAGAATCAGACCGTTCCCGAAGATCATGGAGATAATTATCTTAATTGTTATATCATGAGATGTTGTCAATTTTCTGCCTCTCTTGTTCATTCAGATTTGTCCTATTGCTTGAAAAATCGTGCTCATTATTGATTATGTTCATTATTCTTTGATTTCTTTCTAACTCTACTCACTGAGCTGTCGAGCTCACTCCCTCCCAGTTTCATGTTTCAGGTTGCGGCGAGATGGAGGCCCAGCTTAGGCTTTGGGCGTTATGAGGAGAAGTTTCATGCTATTAAACTTATTACAGTTATAGTAATATGTTATTACTTTGAAAGATTTTATTGAACATACTTATAACTTTAGTTGATATGTACTTGTAGCATGTATTATTCTTATTAGATATATATTGATGTATAGATGAGATAGTTTGTAATGACTATAATTAAGTTGGAGATAAAAATTCTGAGTTATGTTGTGAATACTGAGAGGGGTACTCTCGAGCACATATTACAGTGAATGTTAGTAGCGAGATCTATCTGATCTATAGACTTGATAAGCAGGCGATGTCAAGCCGAAATCTTATTATGACTGTGTGGTTAAACTTTGAGTTGATTATGTATTGGATTGAGATGAGTCGTGTAGGCTGATATGGGTGTATTATGTATTTGGAGTAAGTGACTAAATACAAAGGAGACGCTGTCGAAATTTTAAGAAATTATAGACGATTATGATAATCTTTTGATTATTAAAGATGTTTAAGTCAACTGAGGTTATTATTATCTGGGACCGTTACAGCTGGTATCAGAGCGTAGACTTAGAATACGATTTTGATCTAGAATAGTTGCCGTAGGAAAAGGATAGATTCCTACGATTGATTCTAAGATTGATATGTAAGCATGTGTTTATTTGTATGTGAATGTGATGTTTGATGTGAATGATTTAAGGGGGTAGTTCTTACGTATATGATTAATCTTGAAACGCGGGATATATAGTCACTGCCTTATGTCCAAATTATGGTACCCACGTGCCGTAATTCTGATGTGCTCTGCTGGGGGTGCAGGCTCTCAGTATGAGCTGCCAGTTGTATGGGACACTGGAGTAAGGGAATGATTAAAATATCAACCGAGTCAGGATTTAGTCAATCGTAAGAACATAATATAAGAGGTTTTGCATTCCTAGCGTTCCAAGTTTCGAGGACGAAACTTTTGTAAGAGGGGTAGAATTGTAACACCCTGATTATTAAATCTCGATTGAATATTTTAGTTTCAGGATTGTTGGGATTAAATAAAATAATTAAAAGTGATGATTTGATTTATTAGTGTGAAGAGGATTTTGAATTTATTTTAGATAAATTATGGAGTGAAATAGGTTGGATGAATTTATATAAATATATGTATATAAAATCATATGTGAATACAATAATGTACTTGTATAAATATATGCATGCTTATACAAGATATTTATATATATAATACAAGAATATAAAATGAATGAAGAGTGAGTGGAGACTGAGGTGGAGAGAGAGTAGAGGGTTAAAAATTGTGTCTGTGTAGGTGGCTTGCTTTGAAGAGACAGGAGTTGGGATTTTGTTAAACTAAGTGAATATATAATTATATATATAATTATATATTATATAAGAGAGAAATATTAGTCTTTCCCCCTTTTCCCATCTCCTCCATGAGTTCCCAGATCTGAACGATGGATCCTGGAAAAAAAAATGTCCCTCTCAATCTCTCCCCAACTCATAATCTCTCTTTCAAAAAGAATCTCTCTCAATCTTTCTTCTTTTATCCCTCCCCTCCTCTGATTCGGCACAGCAGGAGCAGCAACAACTGCAGCAGCAGCGAGGGGGGGAAAGGAGAATCGCGGGCGACGCGGCGGCGGCGGGCGCGGTGGCGCACGACAGAGGGCGCGGTGACGGCCTGAGGCTAGAGGAGAAACTCGAAGTGAGTGGGTCTCTACTGATTTTTGATTTCATTCCTATTTTTGAGATCAATTCTTGATTTTTCTGATGCAAGTATAAATACTTGATTTTTCCTCAATATCTTCGTGCCCATGTCTTCAACCTCTTCTTTAAGTGGAGTTTCAGGAGTTTTAGGGCTGTGCTAATGCAATTGCTAATTGAATTGTGTTAAGATTTGTAAAAATTATAAGCTTTATTAACATAATCTGTAGGTTATTAGGCAGTAAATGAATAATTCTCATAAATGCTATCATATAACAAGTCCTGATGTCGAACAATGTCATGTTTAAGTGCCAAATATACCATTCAAGGGTGGAATTTGAATTAGTTTTACTTTGAAGCTCTGGCACTTGAAACATATGAAGGATACATACATGTATTGAGTGCATATTCCTTGCGCCTTTTGATGTATCCCCGTACGGGTCATTCTTGAGACTGCAAAGTTACCAAGCAAAATTATTCTCAAATGCTGATATCTATAACTTGCCTGATTCAAAAGATTATGATTGTTCCAGTGGATATTGGTATATATGAGAAAATTTGTTTAGAGACATCCAAGTTGTAGTGTCTTAATTAACTATTCTAGTGGTCTAAACTCATGTTACAGATGAAAAGTGTTAAATGCACACTTGTGCGAGCTCAGAATCGCGCACACTAAACATTATGCAAGAAGCATATCCATATGCAAAGAATAATTATAACCAAAGTCTCAGACAAATAAGTTTACGTAATTTGGAATAAAAAAATTGATTAATTACTGGCAGTTTGTTATAACATTGTTAAGGATCGTAGTAGTGAATTTAATTTGCCGAGACAAGCCATTACATAATCAATGTTTATGTCGATAATATCTGAGATTACATATAAGAATGAGCTTCCCTACCTTTGTGCTTCTCAATGAACAATAGGATACTTCCTATTATACCTATTGTTTAGGCATATAAACTCCTAAATATTAAAAAAAAAAATAGAGCAAATAAAGTAAGAAGATACAATCAGTGAGAACAAGCCCATCAATTATATGAGTTCAGAGCTCCCTTAGCTTGAACCAACGGTAAGATTTGTATCTATTGACTATAGTACCCACAATCTAGTAGAGATGTTAATCTTATTTATTGGTCAACGGAATTAGCACTACCGCTCACTGGACGATCTATTAAGCTGATATTTTAGTTCATGAATAATGGAAACAACACCGTTAATTAGCAATAGTGTTACCGAGCAATTCAGTAAAGATATGAATTTAGTTTAGGGACCAACGATTGTATCAAATGGGAAATCACAGCGGAGCATTCCATGAAAGATTTTAATTACCGTGAGGCTTTATCAGTGGAACGATATCTAGGGAGAAGAGTTCCATGGAATGGTCTAATAAAGATATTAATTGAAAATAGTACCACAGGACATTAAAAAAAATGTAAATTAAGTTAATGTTGTACATTAGACTATTAAAGAAGAAATTATGAGACTTGTTGGGAAAATTTCTTCAAAGTCGACTCATCTTTTTGTTTCTGATACTAGGTCTGCAATTTATGTTAGTTTAAAGAGTGTTCCTGAGGAAGAAACTACAGTAATGTCACCAATTTAACATTTTTATTGAGTTAGTAATAACAGTGCCGAGGACTTTTTGGAAGAAATCAATGTTGGTAAGCCTTCGAAATTTTACACTGAGATTGCTACCATATGGAGCAAAATCTTGGGGTATAAAAAGGGGAGTTAGTATCTTATATTCCCAAATTCTTCATCTATTATTCATACTGTAAATTATTCCATAGACTCATACAAATCGGTTGACCTCTCTAAGTTCTATTTTCTAGAGGATTTTCTATTACGTCTTCAAATCAAAATATAGGGTGTTATGTTCGATTCAATGGCCTCATTGCTTCACTTTATTTCAATTCTTTATAACGACTTAAGTCACAGATGCCACTCGCTCCGCTCAAAAAAAAAAAAAACAAAACAAAACAAAAGAAATTCCATTACTCTTCGATTTTCAAGAGTAGTGATGGGGAGATAAGTGTGTTGATACTAAGATAGAAAAGTAAGCCTTACATAAGGATCAATAGAAGAAAAAGAATTAATAAATTTAGTAGAAATTAAAGGGCTCCCAAATAGTTTCTGCAAGAATTGAGCGGGCAACATCAAGTATCAAAGTAATCGTCTAACTGGGAAATGGATAACATTTCCTTCTTCCGTTTAATTATATGATCTTAATTTATAGAATTAGTTATTAATATTATTGGTGAAAACTAGTTGATCAAGATGATTTCAGCTGGTAATTAACTAAAATAAAGTGAATGAAGAAAAGATGATCTACTAATACTGAGATTAAAAGATTGTATGTGAGATTGTTGTGTGCATTATCAAACCAAACCTAATCAAAATATTGGAGATTATTGCTAATTATGTTTACACCTAATCTATGTGGATATTAAATCAGAATCGGATGCAGATATTGATATTTATAATTCATTCACGAGCATGTAATGATATATTGATATTTTTTATGATATATTAGGCTTCATGACAGATATGAATATCAAATACATGAATATGATTGGATATAGCACATTGACATCTATGTGACTGTTGTTTGATGCTATGACTATGAATTTGTATATGATTTTGAATATGTGTATACACTGGGAATTGTATGAACTTTACCGCGTGTGACATATTGGAGATATATATATATATATATATATATATATATATATATATATATATATATATATATATATATATATATATATATATATATATATATATATATGCAAGTAACATGATCTAGACCGAATACTGATAACATGAATGAGAACTCAATCCATATAAATGAAGTGAATGGATCACTACAGTGTTAACTTGTAAATTATATATTTACATGTATATAAAATGAATCAAATGCAGTTATTCGGAACTAGAATTGATGAGCTGAGAATCAAACTATTGTAATTTGTTGATACTTCGTATTATGATGAATTATTTGTTATCTGTATGATGAATTGCATGTTATCTGTATGTATGCATATATGTGTGTCTTTTGCATTCATGCACATTGGAGGAAGGGGCCGAGCGGGAGCCGGTGGGAGGGGAAGACGGTGTTATTATTTATATATCTATATAACGGAGGAAGGAGCCGGGCGGGAGCCGGTAGGAGGGAAAGACGGTGTTATTGTTATACGATACATACATACATACATACATACATACATATTATATATTATATATATATATATATATATATATATACATATATATATATATATATATATATATATATATATATATATATATATATATATATATATATATATATATATATATAACGGAGGAAGGGACTGGGCGGGAGCCGGTGAAAGGGGGAAGACGGTGTTATTGTTTTATGTATCTATATATATACGAAAGAAGGGGTCGGGCGGGAGCCAGTAGGAGGGGGATGACAGAGAATTTTCACACTTCACGTGTGGATTGTATATGCATATGAATAATGTATAATGGGTATCTCATTAAATATGACATGTGAATTTGTGTAGTATGATGTGATATTGTGATATGTCAAGTGTGATATGACTATATGATATACAAGTATGTTTTGTGATACATGTGCTATTCGGGACATAAACTATGTTTATGACTTAGTTATTATGTTTGGTGTATCACCGTGTTTAGAATACAAGATACGTGGGTAATATTTGTTGCATATACATAAGATGAATTTGGTAATAAGTTAAATAACTAAACAAAAAAAATTGTTCTATACAACCCATAAATACTATCATATGTAGAATGAGAACTTAAGAAAGTGTTTAGAAATTCATGACCAAAAGAATCAGACCGTTCCCGAAGATCATGGAGATAATTATCTTAATTGTTATATCATGAGATGTTGTCAATTTTCTGCCTCTCTTGTTCATTCAGATTTGTCCTATTGCTTGAAAAATCGTGCTCATTATTGATTATGTTCATTATTTTTTGATTTCTTTCTAACTCTACTCACTGAGCTGTCGAGCTCACTCCCTTCCAGTTTCTTTTCAGGTTGCGGCGAGATGGAGGCCCAGCTTAGGCTTTGGGCGTTATGAGGAGAAGTTTCATTGCTATTAAACTTATTACAGATATAGTAATATGTTTTTACTTTGAAAGATTTTATTGAACATACTTATAACTTTAGTTGATATGTACTTGTAGCATGTATTATTCTTGTTAGATATATATGATGTATAGATGAGATAGTTTGTAATGACTATAATTAAGTTGGAGATAAAATTCTGAGTTATGTTGTGAATACTGAGAGGGGTACTCTCGAGCACATATTACAGTGAATGTTAGTAGCGAGATCTATCTGATCTATAGACTTGATAAGTAGGCGATGTCAAGCCGAAATCTTATTATGACTATGTGGTTAAACTTTGAGTTGATTATGTATTGGATTGAGATGAGTCGTGTAGGCTGATATGGGGTATTATGTATTTGGAGTAAGTGACTAAATACAAAGGAGATGCTGTCGAAATTTTTAAGAAATTATAGACGATTATGATAATCTTTTGATTATTAAAGATGTTTAAGTCAATTGAGGTTATTATTATCTGGGACCGTTACAGAATGTAAGTCTTGTAGACGCAGGGGTCATATTATTTTCGAGACGCAGTCCTTTCTTGGAATGGGGACGCATCTATTAGTTTGCTGAAGAAACGCAGCTCTTGGAGGGATGCGATTTTTGTTAAACACGAATCCGTATTTTAGGCGCATTGCCATCTGTCTAGCAAAATTGAGGGGACATCTTTCTTTTGGCGCGCGAATTTTACGTTGCATTTAATATGCACGCCACGCGTCAGGCAGGGATTAGGTCTCGAGCCAAGCGCCGCGTATTTCTGTGAATCACTGTGCGTATAAAAGACAACAGTCTTTCAAGAGTCATCAATAAACTCTTCTTCTTCTTTTTTGTATTTTCACCCTCCTCTTTTTTTTTTTGCAACACTCCATTTGTCAAGAGTGTCTGTATTACTTTTATCGTTTTTGAATCAAATAATAAAAGTCTTCAAAGTTTTGTTTCATCTTTATCCTTTCAAATTCCTTACTGGCTGTAGGTGAACTCAACTGTAATTCTCGACTGTTTGTGAAAACGTAGTCTTTAGTCGACCATGAATAATAAACTCAGGCTGAACTGAGTTCTTGAGCGAGACGTGGCTCTCATTTGTAGTGGAGACGTGATTCTGAGAAACGCGACTCTGACTCGTTAACGGAGACGTCGTTCAAGCTCCCCAAGGATGACGCGTGGACCTTTCTTTTTGATAAGGACGCGACTTTATGGAAGGATGTGGATCCATGGACGCGGCCCTTGATTCTGTCAGGATGCAGAACTCAAGATGTAGTAGAGACGCGGTCTTAGGCTCCTCAAGACTGACGCATGGATCTCAGCTAGTTGACGGGGACGCGACATTGACTCAATAGAGACGCAGATCTGGTCCCTTGATAGGGCGCAGGCTCAGGCCGCATTGAGTTTATGATGGAGATGTAGCTTTTATATTACAATGGAGTTGGAGTTTCTGGGCTCCTTGAGAGTGAAGCGCGGGTCTTTGCTGATTGGTGAGGACGCAAGCTTCAGGACGCAGCTTTTAAGTTTTTGTAAATGTATGTGAACTCAAGACACAACCTCTAAATGGACCCAATTCTCTGAGGAGACGCGGCTCTGAACCACTCCAAGAGACGCGGTCACGGATCTCTTAGCAGGAATGAAGAGAACGCAGCCTTCGGGTCTATGAAAGGACGCGGGTTTCAGGACGCGACCTTTGAGTCTGCGCTTGACGCAACCTCCCAAGTGTCACATGCAACCCGTCTTAAAGATCTGGTTAGACCTTTAAATGCCAAGTCGGCGTGATGATTGGGGATTTGTGTCCTCCGATATTTCCCGAAGCGGCAATCCACGCGTCAGCTCTTTATTGGGCTTTGACGTTCGTACAGGAATTAAGGCTAATGGCTCTGATTTTTATGCCATTAATTACAGGCCTTATGCCTCGCCTATAAATAGGCTTTGCCTCCCTTAATAATCCATTGCTTAAACTGTTCTCCCTTGAGAGCATGCGTTCTGAGGGTCTTCGTCTTAACTTGTCCTTCTTCCCTCAAGGGGGTGCATTCCAATGGACAGCGAAAACTCAAAACTTTCATGCTTTCCTTTAATCTTTCCTGGAGATTATCACTGTCAAGTGATTTCAAGATCAAAAAGCATCCCTCTCAGTACCTTTTATATTCGCGCCTTGATGCATAAAGTTCAACCTCTAGAGGGTTCTTCGGGGGTAGAGACCACTTGTCGTCATGAAATACTCAATCCCGCTGAGTTTCTGCTTTCCTATCCCTTGAAGAGATTTACTCTCTTGACCTTCTCTTGAAGTCTGACTGGTGCGCCCATTATTTGGAAGTCGCCTCTTTTAGACTTCTTGATGAAGCGCGAGTTGATTGATCTTGAACTCTAACTCAAATCCTTTGAACGCAAGTGTGATGAGCTCTGTACTTGGACTTTGAGACGCGAGCTTTGCATATAAGGCTCGCGTTTGAGGTTTTTGGCTTTAAAGAATTTTAATTCTTCTCGAGGCCTCTGGACTTCGATGTGGCAATCCTTGTTTCCCAAACACGGGTGTGGCAACTTCTGCATCTGGTCCACTTTGCGTCTTGTATTTTGGACGCGGGTCTAAAACTAGACCGCGTTCAGACCTGTGCGCGTCTGAAGTCCACAACTTCAACCGCGTCTGCTCTTACAGTCTTGATTTAGCAGAACTTTAACCTTCAGGTTTTTATTTCTTGCAGGTTCTGGCAGCTTCAGTCAGTCTTCTGCATCTTTACTGAGCCCTTGGAAGAATATTTTAACCACCGAACTTGTTCGATGGTCGAGCACTGGAGAAATCAAGGCTCCTGTTCATGGGCGACGAGGATTTGCGCGACTGATGACATCCGTCAAGACCTCATTGGACATGATGCACCAGAGTGCCGCTAGGTTTGTCATGGTCACAGTGGGTATGGTGGTGGATATTGTCCTCTTGTAGGTCACGGAAAAGAGGACGTCACTGTAAGGTCTCGGATCATCCCTTCACCAATCTTACCCCCAGAAGTGACATCGACGAAAAACTCATGCTCATTAGATGACTTTCTGGTGGTGGAGATGTTCATCAGTGAAGGATCATGGCCTACACCAGTTGGTCGGGTGAAATCAGAATATTCTTCTGCATTTCGACCTCAAGAAACATCATTGTTCTTGGTCAGCAATGAGCTTCTTCAATATTTACATCATGCATCATAATGTAATCAGCATCCGATCGTCTTAACATTGATCAGTCTTTCTTCGACGCTCTTCCAAACATCTTGTATTTGGAGTAATGTAAATGTCTTAAGGAGTGAGTGCAACCTTTTACAGAGAGAGAGGGACTTCTTTGTACTCCTTTATTGTAACACTCAATCTTATAATATAAGAGAGCATCTTGTATCACTTTCATATGTTTGAATATAAATAAAAGTGACACTTTTCTTGTCTTCTTCTATTGTCTTGAATTCCTTTTTCGCATTGAAAATCAGACAAATAGAAGTAAAGGATCTTTGACTTGCTAAAAATATGTGATAATCTTAACGAGTCAAAGTTTGAAAAAAATCCTGTTTCAGGAATTTAAGAATGCCGTCAGAGGTGTGATATTAACTTGACAGGAGTAAGATGGTTCTTGTGGACCTACCAATCTATCAATGAGAATGACAAGTGAAATTTGTACCTCCACGGAGGATGAGTTTCATCAGAGGTTTGGTATTAACTTGACTAAGACTCAGTTGGGGATTTAATGAAAATACTGTTAATGGTGTAATGTTAACCTAACATATTTTTAAGTGGACTTGTTATTATGTAGACAAGAATAACAAGTGAAACTAGACTCGCGGGGAATCTAGGAGAACCTTTACCGTTAGAGGTATGGTATTAACTTAACGGGTTGAATTAAATCTTGTCAGAAGTGTGATGTTAACTTGACAAAGGTGTGAGTCAAAGGTGTGATATTAACTTAACTCAAGAGTGTTTCTGCTTCATTTGGAAAAACTGAAAGTGTCACATAGGTGTAATGTTTAACTTGGCAGTGAGAGTAATGCTAGAGGTGTAATTTTGAACTTGGCATTGATCATCTCGACTTCAACAAGGAAGTCCGAGGAAAATCATGGTCATAGGTGTATTGTTGAACTTAGCAATGAACTGGACGCTAGAGGTGTGATCTTAAACTTAGCATCGCTCATCTCAGTTTCGATATGGAAGCCTGAGGAAAAGTAACTGTCAGAGGTTTAATATTGAACTTGACAGCAACTCAATCACTGTTAGAGGTGTAGTGTTAAACTTAACAGTAATTTGTCAGAGGTGTAATGTTAACCTGACAGTGGTTGATTTGCGATATGAGCAATTTTGAGGACTTGTCATTGTATTGATGAGAATTGACAAGTTAAGTTTGAAGTGTCAGAGGTTTAGTGTTAACTTGACAGTGGTTGATTTGTGATATGAGCAATTTTGAAGACTTGTCATTCTATTGATAAGAATTGCAAGTGAAGTTTGAAGTGTCAGAGGTGTAATGTTAACTTGACAAATTTAAAGGCTTGCTACTCCATATAGAGTTGAGACAAGTAAGATTTGTACTCGCTAGGGAGTATTGAAAATTTTCATTGCTAGAGATATAGTGTTAACATAGCAATGATTGCATTTGTGGACCCACCATTCCGTGTATGAGAATTGGTAAGAGATTTTGGAGGAGAGAGTGGAATCATGTCCACTAGGATTTTAGTAAACCCTCAGCTATCAACGGATTTGGTGTGCCTTTACCAACTACCATTTGAGTTGGGCTAGCCATGCTATTCACCTCAACATGATGAGTTGTCGAAAACTTATGTTGAGCTTAAAAGCCAACATTTTCCTCTATTCTTAACCGTCGGAGGCTTCGGATGCTAATCAAGAGAGTAGCTAATACTAAAACTCAAGTTTTGTATTTTGTTTCTTTCTCAATATTTACATCATGCATCATGATGTAGCCAGTACTCAATTAGTTTGACACTGATCTACTGTGATGTGATCTAGAAAAAGAAAGAAGCTCTTCTTCGTTTTGATCAGAGGTGTAATATTAACTTGATCGGAGGAAGAGTGCTATCAAGGGTAGTACTTCTTCAAGAATTTACCGTTGATAGGCATCATGAGTGTATCACCGTTATGAGGCGATGAGGCGATATGCTCCATTTGAGTAGACTGACTCCATTACAAATGGTCCTTCCCATTTGGGTTGAAATTTTCTTTTTATCTTATATGTCATTACCATGGGTCTTTTGACAGCTAAGACAAGGTCACCTTTCTTGAAAGTTCTCTCCTTAACTTTCTTGTTGAAGGCTTTGGTAATCCGGGCTTAGTAGAGCTCGATTTGCTGTTGGGCCTGCAGACGTTTATCGTCTAAAGCCTCTAGTTCATGGAGTCGCAGTCGATACTTCTCCTTATTTGTCATCTCTGTTGTCAGGGCGACACGTAGAGATGGAATTTGAATTTCTAATGGAAGTACGGCTTCACACCCATATACCAAAGAGAATGGTGTAGCTTTCGTTGGGATTCAGACTGTCGTGCGATAGGCCCATAAGCATTCACCTAATTTGTCGTCCCAATCACGTTGGCTTTTCGAGACAAATTTCTTAAGAAGCTTGCTAATAGTCTTATTGAAAGTTTCTGTAAGGCCGTTAGCGGCCGGGTAGTATGCTGTTGAGGACACACTCTAGATCCTGAACTTGTTGTTCAAAGCGCCTGACCGTCTCCTCAGGAGTATTTATCATGTATATGAAGGCTTCCTTCTCTATGGAAGAGTTTGAAACCTGTGACTTTGCAACGGCGGAATGTGAGTCATTTACTTCAATTCCCTGAGCCAGGGCGCTGTAATTGATCGTGGCAATCACTCCAGTTCGAGTGCGAGTATGTCGATACACTCCTTCTGGTTCCGTGTCAGACTCGTCGGAGCTAACCACTGGTTATTTTCCCTTACTTCTACTTGTCATGTTTGCAGTGATTTCAGGGTACTCTGTGTTAGAGAAGGTGCTCCTCCTGTGGGAGCGATATCTTTTGGTTGATCGGGGAGTTAGAGTCGACTGTCTGAATATAGACTGTCGGCTTGCACGTGAACTGTAACGACACTCAGAGAGCATTGTGATAAGCCGTTTACAGCAACACGATGGAGTGATCAAACTGGCACTCCTCTTCTTTGACAAATAATCTCTTAAATCCGTGGGAGGGGGATCGAAGAGATTAGCCTCGGATTATAGAGGACTTTTTAGCTTGTGAGAATTATCCTTGCTCGGCAAAGCTGAGACGCAAGGTTCTGAGACGCGGAGCTCACGTCCTGTAAAATGAACGCAGCTCTCACGTTGTGGCTCTGAAACGCGAGTCTTGCGCCTCTGCTGAGAAGTGACGTGACTTTTGTGTTGCCTATTGTCACATCTGAGTAGAGATGCTTGAGAAACGTAGGCCTTCTGGGACCCGCGTATAAATGTAGAGGCGCGGGTCTCGTGTCTTGGATGAGGAGCACGGACCTCACATTGCTGCTCGTGGCGTTTGGGAAGCGGAGCTTCAGAAACGCAAGTTTGGTGAACCTCACGTTTAGGTTTTCAAACGCGGACTTCACGTGTCTGACATGATTCAGAAGGGACGCGGGCTTGAACCTCGCGTCCTACCTCTGTTGGGCAGACAGTTGTTCCAGCTTGTAGTTGACGCACACATCATCTCTGTCGCCGCTCAACATTCTAGTTACGTCGTATGGGTTGATGGGAACCCCCGGTAATCTGGCGCTGAGGAAGGGGATGGACGGGCTGAACATCAGCAACGTTAACCACACGGGTCTCCAGGGAGACGTTAACGCGGGCGTTACGCATGATGCGATTAGCCACGACATCCTTTTTGCCAGTCGCGTCTGAGGGGATCTCAGAGCGAACTCGAGAGCAAGTCCCCGAGGAGACTTTGCGGTAGACCCGCGCCTTAGGGCTCTTAGAGCCGGAAGAGAGGAACTCTTCATACTTTGCCTGGTCGAACTCCACGACAAGTGATTCGATCGTTTTTCCCATATAGGTGATGCCACCTTGCGCCACAACTTGCTCGTCGGTAGAGAAAGTAGTCCCCAGCAGAGTCGCCATCTCTTGTTTGGTGGAGGAAAAATTGAAGATCGAGAAGTAAATTCTTTATTTGATAGTAAAGAAAGTTACAGCGGATCAATAATCCTCTTACAAGAGAGGGAAGATATTCACGCTTGAATCTCCCCTTTGTTTAGTGCCGGTTCTTGATGTGACGGTGGAAAGTGAATCTTGTTTTTCGTTGCCTAGGTGAACGTCAGAACCTTTTGGGAATTCTCCTTGGATGGTAGACGAAGTAACGCAGCTTCTGTCCACCAGGGATCTCAAAGAGATTGTAGGCAGCAAACGAACTTGTACGCAGCAAGTTGTTAGAAGAGTTAAACTCTCTCTCGCTTTTTTTTTATATCTCCCCTGTATATCTGTTCCTCCAAGTAAACTAGGCTATTTATAGAGGTTTCAGGGGTGAACGTGTCCCCTAAAAATACTCCATAATGGGGGTTAACTTCCTCATCACGTGGGCAATAATTGACGCAGTAATGAGGGCAATTATAACTGAGACGCGGTTTTCGAGCCTCGCGTCTTGCTACTGCAATAATGCTGAGACGCGGATTTCAACCCTCGCATCTTGGTCCTTGCAGTGCTACTGAGACGCGGGTTTCAACCCTCGCGTCTTGGTCCTTGCAGTGCTGTAGAGACGCGGGTTTCAACCCTCGCGTCTTGGTGGTGATGATTAGCCTTGCGTCTGGAGTTCGAATTCTGCTTTTTGATGACTTATTTTTAGTGATTTGTAGACAGCCTATAGTTATAGCCAAAGTACTATACACTGGGCGGAAATTTTACATTGTGGTCTGCTTTCAAGCAAGACATAGCAGCTCGACACTCTTTAAAGTTTATGTCATTGGATTCATCTAGAAGTTTAGTTTTCAGTGGCTTTATGTTCGGTTCAATCCAAGCTCGCCAAAATATTATACGGTGCGAGAAAATTCTAGACCATGGCCTACTACTTTCAATCAATGACAACTCAGATTTGTTCTCTTTTTCAATCAATAGAGGCTCAAATTTGTTCTCTCCTATCGAATTGAAATGTTTTAAGATATGTACCGTTGAATATACCGGTGTGCTCAAAAAATGATTGATAATAATTATCAGTCAAAAGATACGACGTGAAATACAAGTTATGCCCCTTCAAAGTCCGCTTTAGCGTGATTCAAACCAGTTTTACGCCGATAATTGGAGGCCACATGAGAGAGAGAATGACACATATTGTGGTTGTTTCAGCAGTTACTTGAGTTGTGGGTTGGTTTCATTCATGCAAAAGTGGTTTTTCAGCCAACAATGACACGTGTCACGATCCTATGCGATGTGGAGACCATTGATCGTTATTGAAACCAATATCTACAAAAGCCAAGAAGTCAAGAAGAAGCCCCCTCCTCAAACAATGACAGAAATTAAATTACTTTGAAAATTTTCTTTACTTTTTTACTGTGTTTTGCTTCAGAGAATTAGGAGTAGCATTAACTATAAGTCTTTTTCTGCTTTCTTTTCTATTTTTAATCAATGTTGGCTCCGGCGGGGAATCCCCACATGGATATGAGTAAGTGTAATTTAAGTTTTCTCTGAATTAAATCATAGCATGTTTGTATTTGAATTGTTCCTTTGTATTGTCTTTAGTGGAATTATATAAGTTGGAACATTTCTTATTTCATATTGTTAGATTGCCTTATTTATATTTACATGTTCAATCATATTTGTGATATATCTCTTTATGTATCATTTATTACTTCATATTTGTTGTTTGCATTGTTCCTATCAGTTGTTTAGCATAGTCTGCGACCGTGTTAGATTCATTTAAGGTATCTGATGATTAGTATCCAATTCTGTATCTGCATATCTTATTTTTCTACCGATTATGACTAAAATATCGCTTATAAACCGTGTTTTAATCTATTTTACAGATAATCAAGAGTTTAAAGATAAACTCAGAATAAGAGCCTAATTAAATCAATTTTGGGTAATTAAATCACATTTCTTGGAGACCAAGTTAGAAAGCTTTTAGAAGATACATTGGATCCAGAAATTGAGAATGAATCTGGAGAAATACAAGTTCAAATTACTAAAAGCCAAAAATTCACATAAGCTCCTAGAAGCGAGATGGACCAATTGCCAAAAGATCAGGGATTGGATCCCTGATTTTGTCGTGTTTTCTCTGGGTTTCCACGGTACTTTGGTGGGCCCACGTGTCGATTTTCAATGCGTGACTTCATCTTGTCATCCAGAGTCTGTATTTGCCTATAAATACTACATTTGAGGGCCAGAAATGAGGTGAGAAAACTGTGGGCTAGGGTTTCTTCTTCTTAGTGTAGTATAGTGTATTGTAGTTTTCTTCTTCTTTTCTTTTATATTTTGTTTTCTCTTTTAAATCATGTATTAGAGCAGAGTTGATTCATGAGAGAAAGAGAGAGATTGATGTAATAGAGAGTAACAATTTATGAAAGCTTCCTACTTTTCTTCCATAGTTTCTTCTCTAACTTTTAACATGACTAGCTAATTTGCTTCTCATGGCAATCTAACTACTAGCCACTAATCATCTAACCCCTTACTTGATAATTCACATGAATCTAATAGCCTCTACAAGTCCTTACTCTTGCAAAAGTCATTGATGGCTTATGATGATGAGTTCTAATATCTAACTTGCTAACTTGCTAACAAACTAACTCTCTTATTTCATACTTGCTTCTAGCAGTTTTGATGATCTAAAGTTTGTATTGGCTTGCTCTTGAGGCAAGTATGAATGTGAAAAATCATCCCATGTGCCATTCTATGAAACAACTCTTGAAGAAGCAAAAATTAGTGATGGCCAAGGATTCATGTGAGGCAACTATCATTAAGAGCTTAGCATGATTAGTGGAGTACTTAATAATTAGTGGCCATGAGTTTTCCTTCTCTTTTACTTTGATTTTAAAACCCATTTCCAAAAATACTTTATCATTTTCTTATTATTGTTTTCAGCACCTTCTTAGTTCACCATTGATTTCATTTTCTTCACCATAAGTTCATCTCTTTTCTATTTTGTTTTATAAACCACTTTCTAAATCACTTCTTATAGTTTTTCATTTCGCTTCTTTCTTGTTATACTTTGTTTCTACTTTCTTGCTGTTACTTCACCGATTCCAAAACCACTTCTTGATTCCTCTCACTTCACCGATTCCATCGCCTTCTCCACCTACCACTTTTAGCTTTCTTTTTTTTTTTCTTTTTTCTTTCTTTAACAAAGAAGAATTTGTTAACAATCTAACGTGAACACGAACTGTTAATACTTTTATCGCCTCCCATCCCTGTGGATCCGACCCGTATAGCCTATATGCTATAACGGAAGTATCGAGAAAGCCAAAGTACCATACTTCAAATACTGATTTGAAAATACATGTTTTAGTGTGTAGTTCCCCTCTGAACAAAATTTGACGCCGTTGCCGGGGATAAAAATGGTTTGAAATCACATTTTTGTTAACATTTTCTTCTCAATTTTGGTGTGCAAGTTAATTTTTTATAGAAACTAAGCACTATAGAACTAGAATATTGCTTGCATCTCTCTGCTCTAGAAAGCAAGGAACTTGGATCATAAAGGAAGCCACGGAAATGCGGCTTTCATTGGCTTGGCACGACAAAAGTAAGGGTTCAAGACCTTGGATTTTGCAGAAGTAAAATTGCTTCAGTATTCTGCATGTTACTGCTATCTGTTTTCTATATTTGGTTGCTTACACACTGCAATATTAAACAACAAAAATAGTTTATCGGACATATTAATACGGTTTAGACATTTACATTTTAGGCATGTGTCAATTTTATTCTAATATATTGTATTTTATTCTGTTGTTGTGATCTGAACTGAGGTGTACATATTGCATTATATATAGCATAAGACAAACACGTGGGTGATTTATTCGCTTTGTGTGTTTAATTCTTGTCTATATTGCAAACTTGCACAAATCAGACTTAAGGTAAAACCCAATACAACATAAGGTGGGAACGTCATTACCCTCCCTTAGCCTAACAACCATCTCTCTACTCACATAACCCAAGCCTAAATAAAAATTGATAGACGTTGGCCCTAGCGACATCTCAGACTCATTAAGAGATTGATCTCAAGGGAAGTTGTTAATACCAAACTCTTGCCAAATTGCTATCTAAGATTGGGGATTAAGAGGTTAAATCTCGAAGATTCAGTGGTTTGGCGTAATTAAGGCTCATTACTTATGCATGGGTACCTCCCACTGAATTTTGTCCCACCTGGTCAATTAACTCGTGGTCCGATACTGTAATATCCCTCTCTTGGACAGTCGATCAGTTAGGAGTCGTGAGGTCTAGGTCAACCTTAGTATAGGCTTGGTTTTGATTTTTTTTTATTTGTTTGTTTGTTTGCTTTTTCTTTTTGTTTATGTTTGTTAGTGAAATAGATTTCAGCAATAATTCTTTTAATCCTAATATAAATTCATATTTCACCCTGATCTTATTTGACTCGAATAAATCAAACCTGGCTTTACACAACAAGGATAAACCAGATAAGCCGGATTGGATGTATTTGACTCAATATAACCCATACCTCCAATCTTATGACAAAAACTTTCAAAATAATTACAACTCTTCATAGAGTCGACGGGGATTCATCTCTCCCAAGTCTAATTTTTAACCACTTTATCCACAATTTTTACAATATTCATTCCCGATTTTGTTTACTATACTCCTTTTTCAGAATCACCGATTGAAGAAAAATCCGAGTTAGAAAAGAGTATAGAAGTTTAAGAATCCATGCTCGAACCCCAACAACAATGTCAAAATGCACTCGACTCACAATCTTTCCAACACCAAGCTTCATATACTTCTTTTCTACAAGAACCAATTGAAGAAAAATCCGAGTTAGAAAAGAGTATGGAAGTTGTACAAGCCATACTTAAGTCCCAACAAAATAAGCTCAAATCACAATCTTCACAAATATTTTCACACCATGCTTCATATACTCCTTTTTTACAACAACCTATAGCAGAAAAATCAGAGTTAAAAAAAGTATAGAAGCCATGCAGGAGGCCGAGCGACAATTTCAGAAAATGTTGACCTCCTCAATTTCACAATATTTTCAAGATTCATACTCTCTCACTCTTCAAAATAAACAACCATTAGTCTTGGACACGAGTATACAACTCTAGCATAAGTTCGAGCAATAATCACAAAACTTAGACTCACCATGTCAGCCTAAATTTCAAGATTCATACTCATCCTTTTCAGTTTCACCTACTCAAAATAAAAACCATCAATCCTAAAAAAGAGTATGAAACTCTTGCGTGTGTCTGGGCAATAATCTCAGAACATGTTGGACTCACTATTTTTTCAGAACCAAGCTTCATATAATTCTTTTTTAGAATATCCAACTGTAAAAAAATGGTCTTTAAAAAGAGTATGGAAGCCTTGCGTGAGTCTGAGAAACAATCTCTGTAACACCCTGATCCCCGGTGTACATATTACCGTATCAGTACCCGATACGACGTATAAAATTGGTTTGACCTCTGTAGTATTCCGATTGAGTCGATTTCAATTTCTAAAATTATTTTCTAAGATTCTAGATTTTTCAGGATTTTCTGGAATTTTTTTCTGGATTATTTTGGAAAATCTCCGTAGTCGGTGTCGACCGATACCGATAACCGGCCTTCCGATTTTTATTTCACAAATGGAGTACAATTTTGAGAATCGGCTTTCACTGTATGTCTTAGAATCGTGTCCTCTACGTTCGGGTATTTTGGGGATTTTTCTGAATTGATCGAAAATCCGGGCAAAACCGGTGTCGCCTGTATCAGCGACAGCTTCCGGGATTTTTAATTTGCAAACCGGATCGAATTTCTGCAAACCGTCTTCATATTACGTCTCAACATAATATTCTCTATTTTCTGTAATTTTTGAGCAGCATTCGGAGCTAGTCAATTTTTGACCATATTAAAATATTATTAAATTATTGTTTTAATTTTCTTTTCTTTTCTTTTCTTTTCCTTTCTCTTCTCTTCTCTTCTCTGGCTGCGTCCAGAGAGTTCCCACCGCCATTCCCCTTCCCTTTTAAAAATCTCACTCTCCCTCTCTCTAATTAACAACTCTCTCTCTCTCTCAATTTCTCACCCTCTCTCTGTCTCCCTCCATATCTCTCTTTCTCTCTCTGCGGACCACCAGCAAGAGACGCCGGCGGCACGCCGGAGGTTGGCAGGCCAGGCCGGCGGTGCCGGAGGCCGGCCAGGCCAGCCGGCGGCGAGGGAGGCCGGCCACCAGGCCGGGCGGCGCTGGTGGGGGGGCGTCCGCCCCCAACCTTTTCTCTCCTCCTCTCTGCAGAGTACCCCGGCGGCCATAGGCGCCGGGGCGGCGCCAGGGTGGCGCCGGCGCTGGCGGACGGCCGCGCCGGCGGAGCGGTCACGCCGGCCGGGCAGCCAGGCGGCGGGCGGCGGCCTCTCGTGGCCGGCAGCAGCAGCTCAAAGCTGCTGCTGCTGCTGTTTCTATTGGGTGAAAACCCAATTGGTTTGGGTTCGGGTTCAACCCAAACCCGACCCAGTAGCACCCAAACCCGACCCGAAAGGTAAATTGTCTTTTAGCCCCTGAGAGATTCTAAATTACTTTGGGGCCCCTGCACAATTACAAATAGCCCCCTGGATAATTTCTGTTATTACATATTTAACCCTATTTGTTCTGATTTAGTATTCGAGCGATATCTGGAGCATCCGGACTCCGATTCGGGCGATTCTGGATCCGTTGCGATCGTGGGGAAGAGAGCTACAGTCCTATGGATAGTTTGTGAGTGTTTTCTTTTTATAAATTATATTTTATCATGATTAATATCTTGATTGGTTGCCTAATTAAGAATAAAATATGATTATCGGTAAATCGTGATAATTATTGTAATCCCTGCAATTAAGGCATAATAAAACCTGATAACTAGTTAGTTAATGAGATGAGGTAATCAACAGACATAGACAACGCGGACACAGTCATCATACCTGCACAGGCACTGATACTCGAGCCACTATTTCACCATCTGCTTGGACACGATTATCACATGTATTGTATCACAGTTACGTTACATTTATATTGATCCACCGATACGCTATAACACCACACTGTTACTAGGCATGCATGCTAGACACTGTTCCTACATATATTAGTACTACGCATATTTATGGCTACACAGATACTGTAGTTCACTGTACATGATATTAGACACTGCCCATAGGTATTACTTGTACATATTGCACAGTTACGATGACACGTCTCCCGTTCGTATTCATGTACACCACTTCACGAAATACCGTTATGTAATGTATTGTTATCCTCGTTACATGGATTCTCGGCATATCACTGCACGGGCTACTGCATTTCATATTAGCATGATCATCATACACATTCATATCATACTTACATATTACAGTTGCACATACCTGTGTTGTTTCTATCTTCTTGTTATATGGATCACCATGATTATTACATGTATTATTGTTCCATGTTCCCTTATTCATGATATAGGATTGGTTCTTGTTACTGATATGGATTTCCCGATACTGGACATGAGAGCTGTTGATATGCGATATGTGGAATCCCACATCTATTGTTCTTGTTACATTGTTCTCGTGATATTGTTCATGTTATATTGTTCCCGTTTCTCGTTATATTGTTCTATGCTATCAACAGAGCTCATGTCCAGTTATCATGTTACCCGTATCATGTACTGTATTGGTTCTCATTACATTGTATACATGACATATCAGATCATAAAGCTAACTGGGGTATGGGGGAGACTTGACGGTTGATTAGATCTTATCGGGTGATGTACTGGATCCATATTGTTTTCCCACTGCAGGGGACGGTAGGAGGGCTGCCTACCATTGCTCCATGAGCTCTTGTTACTTGATTCATGCTCCCCTCTTAGCGGAGGGCCCTGGTCCTGGCAGCCAGGGGCTTGTTTAAGGCCGTGATCCCGGGTATGCACGGGATACATCCACCCGATAAGAACTCCTCGACCATGGGTTTCCAAGTAACATAATAAAACAGTATACACAATAGTGACGTCGGGAACACTTGTTATTTGGTCACTCTCTCGTTTGGATAATGGTACCCGTAGGCCATGTCCGGATGGGTTCGACTGGAGTGCGGGCTCCAGTATGAACTGCCAGTGGTATGGGACACTGGAAGAGATTGATTAAAATACCAGGTGTTACTGATCGCTACTATTGTATAAATGACATGACTTTGACATGACCTGCCTGCTACATGTTTAGTTGTACTTGTTACTGTTCCTAATTATTTATCTGCTATCATGTTACATGTATACATTGCTACTGTTCCTGTTTCCTGTTACACTATCTGTAGTGTACTTTGTTACATTACTTGGTATATGTTATACTGTATGTAGTGGAATACTATGCATGTTCTGCATTGCATATATTTTATTGTTGCAGACATATGCCCATCTGCATGTTCACCTCCATCACGTCACCACTATCATGTTCATGTCTATTACGTCACCACTAGACGACATTAGTTATTATATAAACTGGACACGACTATAGATATGACCTGATGATAACCGGCTAGGTAGAGATGGTATTAAAATAAAACATGTTTATATATATTTGTACTGTTTCGTATATGCGTATTATATGGTATCACTATTATCACATCTTGTATTATATATTAGTATCATGGTTGTAGTACTATTGTATATATTACTACCTCCTCCTTCATTTTACCACTCACTAGGTCGCTTTCTGACGACCCTGGGTTTGCGTGCCCAGATTGGAGATCCGTGTACCGAGAGTGCCTTGGAGTCACACAGGAGATTCCTCATCGGGACTCGTCATCGGTACTTTGGTCATTTATTTCTGTTATCTTATTTGTCCCTATTTTTCATATCTGTTATGATCGCTGACCCTCTTTTTGCAGGTATTCTTGTACTTATTTCCTGCTGGACCCCATGTATTTATGGAGGTTATGTACTGTACTGAGGCTTAACGTACTCGTGAGCGTGTTTTCACCTCGCGTATGTACGTCGCCATAACGTCCCCGTACCTACGGGATCGGGGCGTTACAATCTCAAAATTTAATGGACTCACAATTTCACCATACTTTCCAAATCGACTTCCATACGCACCTTTTCAAATGAATCAATTGCACATAGTATAGGAAACATGATTCAGGCTCAAAATTCTGTTACCCAGCCTATCAGTAAATTAGACTCAATAATTAGTGAATTGGTCAATCGGAGTGAGAAAATTTTCTCTTGTTAACTTTTGACCAATCCTTATATCTCTAACTTTATCTATTGGACCCATGAATTATGTTGTTTTAGAAACTAAGATTCAATTTCATCATACACATTTGAACTTGACCAAAATCAAAAATTTGAGAACCGCATTGACATTTTGGCAAGTTATCCATTTCCTGAAATTGAATTTGAGCATGAATGTGATCCTGAACCACAAATTGGTAATTCAATTTCACTTCTTAACTTATATTGACTCCGGTTTCTTTACCCGATTTCAATCCTTTTCCCGAGTCAGCATTGAATCTTGTGCCCATTCATCATGAAATTGAATCACCAATTTTTCTAGATCAACATATTGAACTTGACCATTACCATACTTTTGAAAGTCTTATTGACAAATTGACAGGTTCTCATTTTTATGAAATTGAACTCAATGAAGAATATGACGCAATTCAAACCTCCGAATTAATATTGACTCTTATTTTATTACCCAATTTGAGCAATATTTTAGAGTCAGTTTTGAATCTCATACCTATTATTCTTGAACTTGAATTATCAATCTTAGAAGGTCGAATACCATTGTGGGAAAATGAATGTGGACTAGAGGTTTAATTTCTTGATTTGGACCCACTTCCTGAATAAATTTTGACTCCTAAATCTTTACTTAATTTCAGTCATTTCATGAGTTGGTATTAGTTCCTGTACTTTTTTAGTCCAAATCAATCATTCCATCATTTCACACCCCATCTTGGAACAAAAGTGTTGATAAAAATGACTCTAAAATTATTTTAAAATTTTAAAATTAGATGAAATAAAATTCTTAATAAAAATCATCTATGTATGCATCATAATAGTGAGTTATATTAGAGAGGTCAATTGTAGGTTCCTGCGAACTCCACGTAATTTTAGTTGGGCTGCATTTCGTGTATCAATTAGACCGCCACCGAAACAACCACCTTGAGGTGAATTCTCCTTCCCTCTGTATTTTCATGCGTACATACATTCATGATGCATTGAGGATAATGCATGAGGTAAGTGTGGGGGAGTGTCTACTAACGTAGAGTTTTTATATTTTCTTTCTTTTTCACTTCTTTTAGAATATTTTTAGAAATCTCCCATTTGTATAGAATTTTCTTTCTTTAAAAACTTTTTAAAACAAGAGATGAAATTCTAATTTATTTTTAAGAAAATTATGATGATCTTAGAAACTAAGAAAACCTCAATTATGATATCTTAAGCCTAGTTGAAATAATAGATCTTATTTAAAATCATAGGTTAAGTAAGAGAGATTGAAGAGATAATTTTATCCTGTATTTTTTGCCTTAGAGAATATGCACTTCACACTTACAAATTTTTGAGATGAAAATAAAGACCTAAAATGCTATAATGCAAAATAAAAAGAAAAAATATATATGAATAAAAAAACCTCACTTATTTAAGCTGGATAACTATGTCTCAAGAAGCATGTTATTCACGCCTAATGGTGGTCAAAAGAAACAAATAATCCCCCTAAGTTTTGTGACCTTGTTTACTCGAGTTCTTAAGTCCGAGGAATGTTTTCTCATCGGTGGCCTAAGATCGTCTGATTTGGGAGTCATCAGTTAAAGACTCACTACACGGGTAAACTAAAAAACCTAAGAAAACTAAGAGAATATATGTGTGTGTGTATAAATACATGGCTTGATAGTTGGAGTTGAAATCTCCAAAAAAAGACTACACTATCACAAAGTGCATATTATCTAGTTTTTATGAAAGATAAAATATTCAATTCAATTTAAATTCTTATTTTAATTTATGATAAGATCTTGCTTCGAGACTAAATTTAAGGACGAATAATTTTTTATGAACTTATGATCTTAGATCACTTAAATTTTTGCAAAAATATTTCAAAATTTTTTCTCTCTTTCAAAAAGCATTTTCAAAACACTAACTTTTGTTTTCTTTTTTTATGGATTTTGTGGCTGTAATTTACTGAAAACACTCAGAAGACAAAATTCCTTCTCTAGGAAAAACCTAGAGGTTTAACGGCTTGTTACACACGCTCAGTACAATCGCGTGACCTGCGAAAGTTGTGTAATAACATTAGTAGTTTAGTTTTTTTTTTTTCTCGGGACGAGCAAAAGATAAGTGTGGGGTGTGATTAGTATCCAATTATGCATCTGCCTATCACATTTTCCTACCAATTTATGAATAAAATATAACTTCTAAACCGTTATTTGGTCTATTTTGCAGATAATCATGCGTTTAAGGGCAAAGTCTAAAATCCTAATTAAACCCAAATTCGAGTAATTAAATCACATTCCTTGAAGAGCAATTTAGAGAGCTTTTAGAAGATACATTGGATTTAGTAATTGATGATGAATCTGGAAAATATAGGTCCAAATTATCACAAATCAGAAATTCATAGAAGCTCCTAAAAGTGAGACGGACCAACTGGCAAATGATCAGGGACTAGATCCTGATTTTGCCGCTTTTCCTTTGGGTTGCCGCGGCACTTTGGTAGGCCCAGGTGTCGATTTCGACACGTGACTTCATCTCATATCCAGAGTCTGTATTGCCTATAAATACTGCATATGAGGGCCAGAAATGAGGTGAGAGAGCTGTAGGCTAGAGTTTCTTCTTTTTTAGTATAGTGTAGTTTTCTTCTTCTTCTCTTTTGTATTTTGTTTTCTCTTTTAGATCATGTATTAGGGCAGAGTTGATTCAGAAGAGAAAGAGAGATTGATGTAATAGAGAGTGACAATCTATGAAAGCTTCCTCCTTTCCTTCCATAGTTTCTTCTCTAACTTCTAATATGACTAGCTAATTTTTTTTCATGGCAATCTAATTACTAACCACTAATCATCTAATCCCTTACTTGATAATCCACATGAATCTAATAGCATCTATAAGGTCTTACTCTTGCGAGAGTCATTGATGGCTCATGATGATGGGTTCTGACGTCTAACTTGTTAACTTGCTAACAAACTAACTCACTTATTTCATACTTGGTTCTAACGGTTTTGATGATCTAAAGTTTGCATTAACTTGCTCTTGATGCAAATTTGAATGTAAAGAACTATCTCATATGTCATTCTTTGAAACATCTCTTGAACAAGCCAAGAATTAGTGATGGCTGAAGATCCATGTGAGGTAAATATCACTAAAACGTTAACATGATTAGTGGAATACTTAATAGTTAGTAGCCAGGATTTTTTTTCTCTTTTACTTTGTTTTTAAAACCCATTTTTAAAAATACTTTATCATTTTCTTATCATTATTTTCATCACCTTCTTAGTTCACCATTGTTTTCATCTTCTTCACCACAAGTTCATCTCTTTTCTATTTTGTTTTTAAACTATTTTCTAAATCACTTCTTAAAGTTCTTCACTTCGCTTCTTTTCTATTTTACTTTGTTTCTACTTTTTTATTTTTCCTTCACCGATTCTAAACCGCTTCTTGATTGTTTTCACTTCGCCTCATCGTCTTCTCCACCTACCACTTTTAGCTTTCTTTTCTTTTTCTTTTCTCTTTCTTTAATAAAAATGAACTAACTAACAATTCAACATGAACATAAATTGTTAATGCTTCTATATCTTTCCATCCCCGTGGATTCGACCCGTATAGCCTATATGCTATAACGGAAGTATCGAGAAAGCCAAAG
The DNA here is from genome assembly GCA_038442645.1 of Agave tequilana. Classification (NCBI taxonomy): domain Eukaryota; kingdom Viridiplantae; phylum Streptophyta; class Magnoliopsida; order Asparagales; family Asparagaceae; genus Agave; species Agave tequilana. Next base: position 288,130 of record JAVJIF010031289.1, on the reverse strand, counting down.
CACTATACTTCAAATACTGATTTAAAAATACATGTTTTAGTGTGTGGTTCCCTTCCGATCATTTGGCTTCCATCCTGTGCTCTGATGTAACTTTTAGCCTGTCTCATTCTCTCACTGCGTACGTAAACCCATCAATTCGTACACCGTTGGATCCGTACGTAAGTTTAGTTTTCAACGATTCTCGTTTCGGCTCGATCATAGTTATGTGTCGTTAGTTATGGTGTCGGCTGAAATACCAAAGGCTGTGCAGACTATTTGGACTCAGGTTGCTTGCATAGGCCGGGATATTTCAAGTAGCGGTTGGAAATTTTTCAGAGCGGTAAACATGTAGGCTATAAATTTGTCCACAACAAAGATATGCAAGTGGATGGGTTCTATGATTTGTTGAAGTTAATCGAGAGGCATGACAAGAGTTCAAAATAGTAGGTAAGAAATTTGATGTTATTAATAGAGGCAAGGTCAAGCGGGAGCAGCACTAAGGTATCGTCTGCATACTGAAGATAGGATAAACTCAGTGGATCCGTAGTTGGGTCACCTCGAGGGACTGATGTCAATACTGCTGCTGCTGCTGCCAACAGAGAAGGAGCAGATCAGAACAAAGAAACACAAGCAATGTGACGATCATATCTTTAATGGTGACAATAGAGGTGTATGGTCTGTAGGCGATTCAAATATCAAATCTAGGAGACGCTATATTCTATTGCAATACATATATCAGCTGATTAACTAGCTAGAATTCTGGCATGAGCCCAAGTATAGTGATTTGGGGGTCGATTGTTGCAACTGAAGAAGGATCATGGATTTGGTGCAAAATTGGAACGAGTGTGTGTTCTCTGTGAGTTGACTTGGTGGATAGCCACACATCTAGCCAGTAAACAAATGCTATTATAATTTCCTTTCTATTAGTTTGGGAGTTTTAATTGACTCAAATAACAGAACTGATTCAGTGAATACATACCAAGTAATTGTTCTGTCATATAGATTGACTTATTAGACGAGGGGTAGCCATTTAAAAAAGATGTCCAAAGAAAAATTGGGAACCCTTTTTTTCCCCTCTAACAAGTCTCGAGTCCTATGGGTGCCCAAATTGAACATTTAATCCTAGAAACTTCTAAGAAACCTGAAAGAGTTGAACCTGTCACTTCGCTCTACAGTGTAGAAAGAAGAATATATACTTTTTGTATTGTCGTAGTTGAACTCCTCAAAGGCTCAACCGAACCACAATTAAATTAAGACCCCTAAATTAAGATCCCTCTTATTAAGCAACGTGGGTGGCACTTGACCAAAGACCAAAAATAATGAGTGTAGATTCTTGGAACTCTTCTCTTCTCTTCTCTTCTCTTGTGCTGGCCTGGACGCCTCATTAGGTCATTGAGCTGCGTTTAATTAGGTGGACCAGGCACAGTTCAGGGCTCTGACATCTTCATCTTGTTGCCCTAGTTGTGATTGATTAAGCCCCCATCAGTTACTTTGCCACTCAAAACACAAATGGAGTCCTTGTCCCCTTGAGCTCCCAATTGGCCAGAACTGGCTACTTGCTCTGATTTGATTTATTTTGTGGGCACCGTGCAAGATCAACTTTTGAGAAATCATAGGCTAAACTCGCAAGATTAACTGTTGGAAACAGCCAGCACATGGGAATTTAAAAAACATTGGAAAGGAAATATGGCAGCTAATGTGGAAGTGTGTATGTGCTAGTTAGCCAGTTGGTTGTTTTGTTTGCAGGCCTGCTCATTCAATCTGGCGTCTCAATGGCTGCTTTCCAAATGTGTTCAGCCCTGAGGTGGAGAGGACAAGAATTAGTAACAGGAACGTGTGTGCCAGTACAATGGTCAGCAGTGGCAATCAGATACGTGTGAGCGGCAAGGAGTTTATCGACAGGCGTTTGACTACCGGGCAAGGATATTAGCATACAGAGAATTGATTAAGATACATATCAAATTAGTGCACTCAAAAATTGATTAAGGCACATACATTTTTTTAAATATTCTCAAAATATCTCTCCTCTTCTCTCCCCTCTCCCAGCCGCCTCACCCTCCTTCCCCTCCCCCTCTCCCTGCAGCTATTGCTGGCCGCTGCGAGGCTCCCTCGCAGCGGCCAGCAATAGCTGCAGCAGGGGGGAGGGGGAGAGAGGAGAAGGGCGAGGCTTTTGTTGGGAGGGGTTGGGGGAGGGCGGCGGGGGATCGCTAGCAGTCGTCGCGGAAGGAGGAGGTGGAGGAAGGAGTGACATTTTGGACTATTCTTTGAGGATAAAAGTGTTCAAAAAAATAATGATACTCTTTGTAATCTTTTAATGTGTGTCTTAATCATTCTTTGTGTGCCAATATTCGTGCCTTTGACTATCATATTAACGCCAGTAAGTAAGACTAAGCTCACGCACACAAAGAACAATTACTAATGTAAGTTTTTGTCGAGCCTGCACAATCTGTTAAGCAAATAGGTATGCAACAAAAGCTATGCAAAATGGAAGAAACGTATCCGCTAAACAGATATTAATGATCGAAGCAGTTTATACAAGACATACAACGAAATGTTGCTTGCCCACTTAATTTCACTTAAATAATCTCATTAAAGTCAGCAAAACACTAATCACATAGTTACGTCAAGAAGCATTTACATTAAAGCTACTCCTATACCCCAAGCATTTAGCCGTACGGGCAGTAACGGACTCAGAAATTTTGTTCAAGATGATCTAAGATAATATAAAAAATAATTCACCAAAAAATATAATATATTAATATTAATATTTTCGTCATAAGTATCTAATGTGTTGACGGTGTGCATTCCAATCTCATAAAGATTTCTTGTTAAATCTTCGGCAAGAGTTCGACAATCTTTAACAGTCGCATTCATTGTTTTTATATTTCCCAAGCAGTATTAAATCATTGGACTACCAGGTGATATGCAACTGCATCGTTGTTTTTGAACCGTGAGTGTGTGTATTTGTGAAAAACACATGAAGAACACGGTTGCCTGTATTCTTTAGAATTCAACACATTACAAGGCACTCTGGGTATTACGCAATTTACGTGGTCCTCAAAATCCAGAGTGGTCGTTTGACCACCTGGTAAAATGTGGGTCTGCCCCTGCATATGGGTCAAGATGTAATGAAAAAAAAGTAAAGAATAAAATTACCTCTGCTCCTATTTTCAAAGCAATAATGCAGCAACAAAATCAGTAGTAAACATCAGCAATAAAAAGGATATATTTGATTTTTAATCCTTTCTTCTTCGCTTTCATATAATTTATAGATTCTACGGCGTTATAGGCGCTACGACAGTAACTATGTGGTAAAAGCATGTAGTATTTAGAATGTCTCATATTCATGGAGAGGAATTCAGGTTTTTGACAATTTTCTTAATACGGATTTGTCTCCTATTTTTGTTTGGATCTGAATTTCCTACTTCTCTAAGGAGGTACTGATTTGAGTTCGTGTTAGATTAGGATCATCCTAAGTGCCTATATAAAACCCTCAGGGGTGACCTTTTGAAGGTGTGTCCAGAATTCAAGAGAAATTTTAGAATTTCACCATTGGGAGTTGTGAGAAAGATCTCATTGTTTCTTATATTTTCTTCAATAAATATTTCTCTCCTCCTCCCCGTGGACGTAGGCACATTACCGAATCATGTTAAATCTTGTGTTTCTTAGTTGTGTGGTGATTACTTGCTAGTGGTTGATTTCTACGTTCCGCTTCCGCTGTCAAGTCTTCGATTTGGTTTTCCTCTGTTGTTTGATTGGTGATAAATCATCGACAAGTGGTATCAGAGTCATGCCTCGAACTTAGTCGTGTGTGTGGGGGTAATGTTCGATTCCCAAGGCATAGCGGAAAGCGCAGTGGGCCCTTGTTAAGTTAGATCTATAAAAATTGAGCTATCGAGGGAGGTAACCATGCTCCAGGTGCTTCATGTAAGATGTGTCGTCCAACGCAGTGAAGAGGAGTGACCTCGATTGAGGACATGGTCTTCTCGGAAGAGCAGTAAGGAAGATCGTCTTGCATGGAGGCCCGGACTCTTTGTCTGAGGGGGATAAACCTGCTCAATTCCCAGGGCACAAAAAGGCTCAATAAAGTCCCTGTAAAACTAAGTTGGGCTGTCTCGAGATTGACAGCAGAGTCCTGCTTCACGTAAGACGTGCCTGCAAACGCGGTGAAGAGGAATAATAAGCTGCAACTTGTGCTTCACGTAAGGCGTGTGCTGAAACGCAATGAAGAGAATCTTGATAGAGCATATGTCTTCCAGGTATGAAGATGAGCTTACAGGAAACTCTTTGTTCGAGAGGGGATTGTTGGGATTTGGGTCAAACAAATAGTCCCACATCGGCTAGACATGGAGATGATCTTAGATTTATAAGGATTTGGGTTACTCCATCTAGATTGCTAGTCTTTTGGGATGGTGCCCCGAGTCCTTACAAAATAAGATTTGTTCTATAGGCTCGTTGTAGTGGTCAAAATTGACCACCATCAAGTTGTTGATACGTGTCCAAGCGACCATCTATCCCATTTGAGGCAACCATGTCATCCAACTCATTCAATAGCCTCTGTCGTTCTAGATCCTCTCGGAGTTCCATCACTGCCCGATATCATTTCTATCCCAGAAGGCTCCAGCTCATCGTGGAGCTACCTCCCCTCTCGGAGAGATCCATCTGAGGACTCCAGTGTTCCGATGTCATCCTAAGGTTTCCAAGTAATAGCAACTGAGATTTTCGCCTAAAGTCACGCCACTCCATCTCCCCATACGTTGAAGACATGTAACGCCCCTGCATTAAGAGCGGACGGTTATAGAAGAAAGTGAGCTTTCATGCTTGAGATTCTAGCAGTCCAGCGTTCATAATCACGCTTGTTACAACCAATCAACACGTTTAGATCGTACAATTACGAACAACTCACCAAATATCTACAAAGAAAACGTATAGACCGCTTTCTCCAACAGAAAGGAGAAAAAAAAAGAAAAAGGAGACCAGACAATGCAACCTTCACCTTGAGAAATCCTTCATCCTTCATCGTTGACCTAAGAATCCCTACAAAAAAATCTCGTAGAGAATCCCTGTAATTTTTAGACCTCACGGATTATAGTGGACTTCTCCTCCTCCTCTCCGTGATTTTACCCGCATTGCGTTTTCACGTAAAAATATTGTTATCACTGCTTGTTCTTCGTGTTGTGATTTTTTACTTTACACATGCACTTATAATCTCCCAATCTGTTTACTTGTGGTGTGTGATTGACCGTCTAATAATACGCAGCAGAAAATCTCCACCACACTCGTACAACTGTATCATTGAGTTCTAAGGAGACAGGCAACAAAGTCTGGTGGATGACACGAGGCTTTTTGTCTAGAGCGTGATTGACGGTGGAGATCTAAATTCATACATTAGCACTGTAGATGATCGTTCTCAGTTGGCCTCTGTGCCTCCTAAGATGGGCTCGAGGTTGTCTGACACCTCCCAAAGTTTTTTCCTCTCCAAAAAAAAAAAAAAAAAAAAAAAACGCTACGGCGGTGACAGTACGGAAATTTAAACATTATAGATGGTACAAATTTATCCAAATTGCCAAAATTTAAGCCAAGCACAGGTCTTAACGGCAAGGTAAGGACAACATTACGAGCGAGCATCTTGTGTGCACTCACCCAACTTGTCCCCATTCCACATAGGCGGCCGTTTCTAAAACGTGGCATCCAATAGTCTCTCTCCCAAGTAAATTATGAACAACAATTTGAGCGTAACGTATGATGAACGGCACATCTTGGCCATCAGCCGACAGAGAGAAGAAATCAACAACCGCCCTTCTCAAAACGACTCACAAACTCCCCGTAACAACTTGTGCCCCACGCCAGTGCCAGACCAGACACGTAGAGTCGGTCCTCAAATCCTTGGCTGCAGTTTATAGCGTGTTTGGCCGCTGGAAAGAGAGGTGTGGAAAAAAGTGTGCGTCTCAGATTGTTTTCCGAGATTCATGGGAGAAAATCTGACATTACTGTTTGCGTAAAAAGCTAAGATACGGAAAGAGTTTTCCATCTCAATTTTTACAGCAAACAAATACGTGAAAGAAAAAAAAATATGAGAAACAAAAGTTCTAGTTTACCTTCACTCTCAGAGCAATCAAACCGGTTCTTAGAATAAACAAGTGCAAATTACAAGGAAAAGATGAGCACTAGAAACAACCGCACCGTTCAAGAAACATTCCAAGCACTGGATATATAGTGTATGCTCAACAATTTCAATCTAACAAGCTTCTTTAATTAAACAAACACCAAAGAATTCAATCAGTTACAAAGAATAAATAATTCTCTGTACATACACAAATAAATTCACTAATTAACTAAGTACCATCCGCTACTAAAGAATTTTGAGTCATCAATCATGATCAATTCATTTCATCTTATGCTGGAATGAGGAATCTTGGCTTCTTGAAGGCAAGCGGGCTCAGCACCTCCTCCTCCTCCATCGCCACGCACCTCCTCCCCGCGTCGAATCCCCCGAACTCCGGCATGGCCGGCAGGTTCAGGTCGAGCTCGAACCCCTTGTGGCTAGAGCTCGCCCCTTCGGACGCACTCGTAACTCCACTTCCGGTTCCAGTCACACTGTGATGCCCAATATTGCCGTCATAGTGACGCCTCTTGTGCCCGCCGAGGGCCTGGCCCGACGCGAACGTCTTGAAGCAGACGGAGCACTGGTGAATCCTCCCGCTTCCGGCTGACGTGGCAACGGCGGACGACCCCGACGCCGCGGGGGACCCACCGGCGGCGGGGGCGGCGGGCTGTTCTTCGGGCAGCTTGGTCCTGTGGCTGGCCTTGTGCCCGCCGAGCGCCTGGTAGGATCCGAACGACTTCCCGCAGACCGAGCACTTGTACTCCAGCTGCTGCTTTGGCGCGGTGATTTCTTGACGAGGCTGAGGAGGCAGGGGAGAGATCTGTTGCCCGGCCTTGCCACGCGCGAGCATGACGAGGCAGAGGGCGAGGTACTCCTCCTCCGTCGGCGGGTGGTCGAAGAATCTGGGCCTCTTCGACCGCTTGCGGCGGGGAATCTCCTCGTCGCTGGTCTCGGAGAGCACCGGGGGAATTGAGGCAACGGTTGTTGCTTCTACAGCCATTTCACTGAGCGAATTTGACGAGTTTGATTGAATTGAATTGGTATTTGGTAGTCGGTCGAACTAAAGTAATTCAAGAAGAGGGATGAGAAAGTGTTGAGAGTGAGGAGGTGAGAGGGGTTGTTTTATATAGGGAGGAGGTTGGAAGTTGCGTCAGAGTTGTGGAAGCTGAGAGAGGGGTAAAGATAAGATGAGTCGCGAAGCACGTTAAAAGGTTGGTGGAATTTAGAAGAGTCGTGGGTCAACTAACACACCGCAGGGAGTTAGCCGAGTATGAGGAGGAGGAGTTAGTGATGAGTGGGAAGGGCGACTTGGTGACCAACAGGAGACAGAGAGGAAAGTGTCGAGCGTGAGAGCGTGTGGCAACTGACCTATTCTTTTTTATTAGGCCGAATCAAAACAATACAAAAAAAAAAAAAAAAAATGGCAGTGTCCGGTTTAGCTTGCTTGGGGTTAAGTTAACCGGTGCCAGCTAACAAAGTCGATGCAGGATCAGGTTTCAGCATCGGGTAGGCTGACGGCAGCAGGGGTGCCAGAGTTGCTCCGCAGGGACAGGGGAAGATGTTGGCAGGAGGTAGGTTTTTTCCCCGGGGTTTCGTGCCACGTGGACGGTTTTGGTTGGGTGGCGGGTTTGTAAGAGGAGGAGGAAGCATCGACGTGGAGACCACGTGCCTCACACTTGGCTAACGAGTGATGGTCTACTCTGTTGTTCTGGAGATTTTTTGGATTCAAGAAAAATAGGAATCAGTTTATTCCACAGATTAAAACAAGCATGAAACGTGTGAGCGGCGGCGTGAGATAAAACTAGGCTTGGAATCTGTAGTGAACAACTTCAGTTTGATTTGCCCTTTTAGGGGAGGAATAGGAATGAGAAAATTTTGGAAATTTAGATTTCCATTCAAGAACCTCCCCTGTTGATGGCTCTCCAAAAAAGATTCTCCTCACACTGGAGGTTGGACTTGACCGCAAGTCTGGGTTATGTGGTGGCAATGGGACCCGATGACTCGATAACCCGATCGAATTTTCAGGTTTGGATCCTAAGAAGCATCCAATAACTTACAGAATAAGAACTCGGTAAATGAATAAATGATTTTATAGTTATTTTACTCAGTTCAATCTAAATATTTTCTCTCTTTGCAAAACGTGATTCATATTAGATCGTCGTAACTGAGCTGTTCCTTAGAAAAAAATCAATTGGCGCCTAATTCAGAGAGAGAGAGTGTGTGTCACTGTAGCTTAAGCTCTGTAGAAAGCAACCCCAACCTAAACAAATCACACCAGATTCTGTTAACCTAGAGTTCAGTATTATCAAAACTCTCAACAACGAACAAAGTCTTATTTTTTTTAGCAAAGGAAGATATTATTGTACATCAAGATCTGAATCCAAGACTTTTTAGTACTATCCGCCCTCATTTTTACCGAGTGAGTCAGGTCTCTGTGTAACTGATACGTGCGATGGAAAAAAAATATCACTGTGCGAAGATTTTCTGAAAGAATAAAAAATAATTTGAAAGGTTTCATTCTCGAGTATTTAGGAAAGTGATTAACCATTTCAGTTGAAAGAACAATAAGGCGGATAATCACAAACCTTTTCTCTTAAACAATACGGAATCTATATTTGACACGTTGAAACTCACGAACAGTATTAAACTCGTGGTCTCTTGTATGACAAAAAGACTATTAAACACGTGTTGTAAGTGTCTTGAAGCCAAATTAGAGTTGCACTTGTAACTTATAACTAATAATTATAATTTGTTATTTACGCGGTAAGAGCACTTCCACCGCACTTATTTTGGCTCGGGCACTACGGTGGGGTCCACAATTTTTGCTAAAATATTCTCATCGGTGTCAGGTCTCACACTGTAAAGTTATAAGCTCAGTCACGAAAAGGTCGAACTCAAGATCGAGCAAATTAATTTTTGACAAAAAAATCTCGTTGTGTTTTTAGCATGGACAAACGGTGGAAGTGCTCTACTGAAGGGGGGGAAAGATAACTTGAACGAGAAAGCAATTTGAACGTTCAACGAGTGCAACTAAATGAATGGAGTTGATCCGAACCCACATGTAGCCTCTAGAAATCTAGATTAATCACTGTGATGAATCCTCACCAATTTGCTCAGTGCGGCCGCCCATTCAAATACACGTGTGCACGCTCTTTCAAAGTCAGTTGTGGGTGAATTTCACACGTTTTTGCTTAGAACAAAGAAGTGGATGGTTCTTGGAATTGTTAATTAAGAGACTCGTTGTTATTAAGAGACTTAATTAATCCAACACAATGAAGTCACTGCTTACATAGAGTGTGTCCTGTGCTAAAGCTATCTATCTATTAAAGTCTAGCTTTAATTAATTAAGTGGCAAAGATTCACACTTAATAAGCCACTGACTGATCAATTTGGATCCTTCTGGCAAGTTGGCACCAGTGATGAGGATATCAGTGTGCTTGCCCTTTTGCAAGCAAGCAATTGGGTTTGTTACTAGTTGAGATGTAAGTGGACAGCTAGCTACTCTTTTGTATAAGCTTATTCTTTCTTTCAAGCATCCATAGTTTTGTTTTGAAGTGGGTCAGTGATGATTTTCTGTTCTTTTGCCCTCTAAAAAAAGGGTGTTGGCTCATGATCTTGAGTCTCAGACCTCTCGTTGTTGTGGATGGACAGCATCAAACACTATTCATAAGAGTTGGCGTGAAAGCCTCGAGTAATTTACCATAGCAAGCAATATATCTGAATCACCACAAGAGAAAAAACACAACTCAAGAAACACAAGATTTAAGAGAGGAGGGGGAGAAAAATCTTATTAACTGAGAAGCAATACAAGAGTTTATATGGATCTCTCTCTAGGATTTCTCAACTCTCAATATAAGGTGAAAATATCTTTTGATCACAATCCATAAAACCACAATCCTAGGAATTTTATAAATATTTAGAATAAATGTAAACCTTTCAAATCTTCAGCAAAACTATCTTAGCCATCCAATCAACTGCCTCTGGAAGAAGAGATTCAAAAACCTCTTCAAAATCCGCTTTAGAAAATAACTCAGAATCTGAAGATTTCACAACTGTCGACAGCTGCGTATCAACGACACACATTGAGACACGCTGAGTTTTCTTTGAGTCTATGTCAATCTCCTGTCGACAGTCTTCGACAAGCAGTGGTCTAGTTGTCGACAACTACATCTAGCTATCGACAGACTGAGACATCTTTAGTCTCTGTTGCCTCACGATCAACCGTCTGTCGACCGCACTGGCTTAGTTGTCGATAGCCATCCGCTGATGTCAACAAACTGAGCCTGTGCATGTCTATGCACGTTACTGGTTGTTGAATCTACTAGAATCTTCTCCACCTTGTCGCGTAGTTTTCTTTAATGGATGTGAGGCACCTAAAATACCAACAATCTCCACCTTGACTCACATGTTATGAGTCCCTTATAGAATTGGCCTCCGCGCCATTAAGCCCCCCCCCCCCCCCTTTTTATTTCTTCATATGGTTCCCTCCCAAGAGCCTATTTTTCTACCTTACCTTTGAAGAACATAGATTAAGTTCAGAGATACTCTGAACTTCTCCACCGGGACGGTCTTTGTCATTATGTCTGCTGGATTTTCTTCAAACTGATTTTCACCAAGTCAATAATCTTTTATATTACAACCCAATGACGTATCCTATGATACCTCACATCAGTGTGTTCGTCTACTTGTGATACCTGTGATTCTTAGCAAGATGCATCCAACTTTGATTGTCTCAGTAAACTTGAACTGAATCCTATATGATGTCAAAGGTATCGACCAACCCTCTCAATTACAAAGTTTCCTTAGATGTCTCAACTGCAAGCCATGTACTCCGCTTCTTTTGTTGAAAGCTTCACGCTATCTTGCAACTATGCCTTCTAACTAACAATACCACTCAGCTACTACGAATACATAACCCGTCATAGATCTTTGCTGATTAAGATCTCCTGCATAATCTGCATTAACATTTCCTTATAACACCTTAGGCTTCCATGTTTCTATCCTCTAAATGTCAAGCCTAATCTCACGGATATTGTAGCACCCACTTCGCTAATTCTCAATGTTGTTTACCTGGATTCGCATGAATTTGTTTTCCATTATGTTTGCAAAGGGGAAAACTTACAAAAAGAGTTTGAGGAGCTAAATTACAAGTATTCTAAAAAAGATTACAAGTAGATCTCCTCAGAGATTCTGGAGAAGTGTGCCGATAGGAGTCTGGTCAGCGCGCGACCACTTTGTCCCTTTGACGATGCGAGCGATGAGATTCCCTTCTCGCCTGGTTCGGGGAATCAGAAAACAGAAGGTTGGTAGAACCCTCTGCTGCTTCTCAAAATCGCCTTCAATAAGGAATTCCTTCTCGCCTGGTTCCGGAAATTCCTTGAGAAGAAGAACGATGTTAGGGTATCAACGCCCTGAATAGAGAAAGCAATTCTCTAAAAGGTCTCTGAATTCGAGAACGCACGATGCGTTATGAAGAAGCCTCTGCTTGTGGAGTCCTCTTGTATGCCTCTCTCTCTTGATCGATCGATCCTCCTCTGTCTCTCCTTGTACCCCTAGCGGGCTATTTATAGGGAGAGAAAGGGTATAATCGTCCCTTGAAAATATGGAAACAGATTGAATCGAATCTGTTTAAAATCTGGATAGTATCCTTACTGCGAGGTTAGATCAGCTTCTGCGAAGCTAGAATTGGCAGGTCGGTTGACCTTCTCGATCCTTTCCATATCGTTGGAGGATTTCCCCTGACCCTCTTACTCGTTTTAAGAAGAGTCAGAGATTGTGGCAATCAACTGTCAAATTTGATCTCTGGTTTGATCTTAATTAGATTTGATCTGATTGGATCCGATCTCATCCGGAGATTTGATTGGTCAAAGGTTGACCACAGTGGATTCTTAGCGGCGCTGTCCGCATTGAGCTCATAGCGGAGCTAGAGACGGTTTCTGGCGAAGTCTGAAAGAAACCCTTTGGCGGAGCTGGAAGTCCTCCGTGGCGAAATTTGCGAGTTAGCTTCCTGGCGAGGCTTTGAATGTCTTCGAGGCGAAGTCGGGTGATATTAGCCTCTCAAGCGAGGCTATCCCTTGGGCTCGTGTGATGCTAAGTGTTAGCATCTTAGACCTGCTGAGATCTGTTTAGAAACAATCCGGGTTCACTGTCTGCTTGCTGGATCAGTGGAGTCCAAGTTGCTTCCTTGTCCCTCGAGATGGGTGAAAACTGGTCTTCAGCTCGTCTGTCACTTGTCTTTTGTAAATGTCAACAAGTTTAGACATTGTTCGGACCAATAAGAATCTTGTCTTTTTTAAGTGTCAACAAGACCCCCTTCAAAGTTTTCAGAAGTCTGCAATGGCCCAGACTTCGAAATACTTTGAACTGCTTTGATTGGTGGTGTGGGAGTATGAACGTCGCCATGATGGTTGAGTTCAGCTTCGCTTTAAATCCTGCTTTGGGATGTAGATTCGCCGAGGAATCATGTAGACTGGGTAGCTTCGCAGCTAGTAGCCCCGCATCTGGGCTTCTGAAGACATGTTCGCTTGGGAGGGCATGTCGCTTTCCCGAGATCAACTGCCGTGGGCTGGTTACGAGGAGGATTACTCCTTTCTTCGTGCTGATCGAGGGAGATATTCTCCGATTTGCACGTTTTCGAGGGAAGATATTCCCTTCTTCAAGGCGCAATAAGTGCCTTTATGAGGGAGACGTTTCTCCCTTTGCACGGTTCCAAGGGAGACCATCCCTTTTCTCAAGGCGTGATAAATGCCTTAAATGCGCTCATGCTTCCACGCTTGAGGCGGCAGCGCTCAGGCCATGGGGCCTATAAATAGGACACTTGAGGTCCTCTGAAGAGAAGTGCTTTGCCTCTCTTCTCTTCTCTTGGTTTGAAAGAGATACTCAGATCTCTGAACTAGTGGGAATGCCCACTCTGGTCATTATCCGGCCAAGGACCGGTAAGTCTTGATCGTTCAACGACTTCACCAATTTTTAGGGAATTCATCTCCCTTATTCAGCTTTAGCAGCTGCTTCAGGGATTAGCTTCCCTTGTTCTTCATCTTACAATTGACTGATCTGTAGAGAAGGATTTCAGCATAGCTTCCCAGAAAGATCGCTTCATGTTAAATCCGCTGCCCAGACAAAACTTGGGACTTGGTCTCTTCAATAGTTGAGCCAGTCTTGCCATATAGGCGGAGTTAAGACTATCCCACGGGGTCAGTCTGGCTAGCCATATAGGCGAGGCTTGGACTTGGCGTTTGCTGAGCCAGCCCATCAGTGCTGTGCAGGCGAGGCTTGTCCTCTGCTTTTACTGAAATTGGATTGCTTTGACCCAAAGGATTCTGATTTGCAGTTTTTTTTCTGTGCTTAACTGCTAATCTGTTCTGATTTGCCTTGCAGTGGGCTATGCTCGCCAATCTTGTGACTTGATGGAAGGAACCATAAAATTGCCTTATGCTTCCCCGGTTGAAGCTTTACTTTTAAGCAGGAGGAACAATTCGGGGCAGCGGGTGCATGTCCCAGAGGCTGCCGGCAGCCTCTTATCCGAGACGATTCGTTCTGAGGTGAGGCTGGTAGCCGCTTTGTCGGAGATGATCCGCTTCAAGATAGTGGGCGTCGCCTGTGAGATCACTGGCATCATTGCCAACTTTCAACTTTGGTGGCCTTTGGGGGCGATCCACTTTGGAAAGGCGGACATCACACCCGTTAGATCACTGGTACCACTGCCGATTCCCATTATACGTGATCTATCGTGTTGGCGGCGTACAGAGGGTTCTATTGCCAGGCTTCAACAAAAATGGCCTGGCAAGACCTGCCATTTTTGTGGAGAATAATGACCGTGTCCTTGCGGCACCACTGATTACAGCCTTGTGCAGGAGGAAGGCCTCCTTTGTCCAGTCGGTTTGACTTAGAAGCGGATAAAACCACTTGTATGCTTTTTGCACAAATTACCCTGTCGAGCAACTGGGTGTGTTGTATGAAACACAACTTCGATGTAATATCAATGTACCCTTCTTTTTTAAATCAATGAAGGTTCATCTTCTAATCATCTGATCTTCGCTTGCTTTCTTGAAGGTTTGGCCATAGCGGGGCTAAACCGTATGCGGAGTTAAGGACATAGTCTTTTCTTTGAGTGATCTTCGCGAGACTGGCATGTCAGCGCCTTTTTAGAGGGCTAAGGTAAGCCTCTCGGCGAATGTCCTTGAAAGATTGTGCGAAATCCGCACTTTAAGCCAGGGCGAAGTTAACCCTTAGCTGAATCGAAGCAGCGCTTCTCGGGAAGGCGCTTTGGGCGGCGTTTCGAATTAATTCGAAACGGTGGCACACGCCCTTTTCGAGGCCTCGTTTCAGGCGCTGATTGACCTATAAAAGCCCGATCGGGCTGAGCAGGAAAAGATCTCTTTTTTCAGAGAGATTTCTTGACTTTCCCTCTTCCTCTTCCTTCTTTGTTCAGAGAACCCTGAGAACTCTTGCAACTCTTTAATGGCGCCCAAAAGACGAACGGGGAAGAAGTGGTGACTTCTGCAACGGAGGGTCCTCCTCCTCCTTCGTCATCGAGCGACCAATCGCCGGTAAGAGATTTTCCTACCTGATTAGAGACTGTGGTCTCTCTCCTTTGGAGCCAACATTTGGCTATTAGGATGATCGAATATGATCTGTCCTCATTAGGGAACTCATTTCCTTGAACCTCCCTATCTTCCTTGCACAAGGGAATTAAGAACCGAACAGTTCCTCGTACGAAGCCATTACTCGGGCAGTCTCCGTCCTGTTGAGGAACAGGATATAGGTCTGACCATGATGCCCTCTTGGTGACGTTAGCCCTTAGGGCTATGCCACTTCCTGTTTAAGCGAAGTTGGTACTTTGGATGCCTTCTGCAAAAATGCAGTTTTATCCGCGAGATCAAGCTTCATCGAGACTATCGCCTTACTGGCCTTGCTTGCTGAGCGAGGCTATGCCTCACTTGATTTTGAACTAATCATAGTTCGTTTCTGTCTTTGCAGTGCATTACACTCCCGATCTCCTGAGCAGTCTGTTTGGGCTGACCAGTGGAGCAGATGGTAACCTCAGCCTCAGTTCCATGGACAGGCTTCTTTGTTCAGTGAGCGGAGCTCCCTCATCCGGGATACGCTCATCCAAGCGGTCATCCGCAGACCACGCGGAGTATCTTGACCACGGCTCCTCTTGAGGATGTTGACCGTCGGACTTACAGAAAGCCCGACTTTATGTTCGGGGATGCCGCATCCGATCCCGATCGTCAGTTGCAGGCAGGCGAAGGACAATGGATCTTTCAACTGGATGGCGAGAAGTTTTACCTTCCGTCGACTAAGCGACACTTTCCTTTATCTTCTTTCATGAATGTGACTCAGGCTAGGAAGATGGCGTGGGGCGTAAGCCGAAGCGTCGAATCCGTCCATGTTGGGAGATTAACCTTTCAGTCGGGCTATTCGAGGGCGGGCCCTCCCCTCAGCATAATGGGGCTATACCCTGGGAAGGTATCGCGGGAACTTCCAGTGGGAGAGAACCCGGCTGTGGCGCAGACCTTTGGCACTCAATTCTGCGCAGTTGGCGGGAACTATCCTGCAACTGACTTCAGGGTTCCCGGTTGGGTTCATCCTCCTAAGACATGGTGGGCGGAGTTGACCAACTATATCCTCGCTCACTTCGAGGAGGACTTGGAGGGGCTGAATCTCTATGAGGCCGTCAGGGCGACCTGCTACGGCATTGAGATGAAGGTGGCGTGCTTCTACGCCATCCTTGAGTTGTACTGCCCGGCTTCGGGGACCTTCTTCACCCCGGTTGGCGAGTTGGGCATGGCTTTGCATGAGATGTGGGAAGTCTCTGCTTTGCCTTTCGGGTCTCTTCCATACGAAGAGTACTTTCCCTGTGAGGCGGAGTTGGCCCTCCTGGAGAAGCAGGAGCCTGCTATGCTCGAGACTTATCGGGAGTTGATGTGCCACTTGCATATTTGTTCTAGCATTCACGGTGGTGGTAAGGGTAGCTCGAAGAGCTTAAAGAGCTGGGGAAGTTACCTGTTCCCAGACATGAAGAGTGCTCCTGAAGCAGCTCATCGCGGAGTTACTGATGGCGATATTGTTGAACGGATGGAGATGTGTCTCCAAAGGGATATCGTCGTAACAGAAGACGCAGGTCCTTATGAGAAGGGTGATACCCTTCGGAGCTTTCACCATCAGGCCCGTCGGCCTATGTCTCGAAAGGCGCTGCTGGCCGGTTTCTTAACCGTCTGGTTAAAGAAGTGTGTTGTGCCTTCTTCCTCGGGTGACATCGTCCACCCGAATGTTCTGCTACCCGCCGTTCGCCTGGCCCATGGTCACCGTCTGGGTCTTCTCCCAGCCATGGTATGCTGTATTCAAAGAGGCCTTCGCACACTAACGGAGGCTTTCTGCAGGCCACCGGCGACAAGACGTGGGAAGAGTGCTATCCTTCCTAGCGATGGACCCAATCCTAGGGTGGGTCTACCGTACACCTACTTGATGGCGTGGTTCGCCTTACACTGCCCTACTTTGATTGGAGCTGGGGAAGATCCTCCGCAGGGTGTTCGAACGGCGCTTCTCCGCCGATTCGAAGGTTGCTCTTGGATGAAAGCCTACGTGCCGAGGCCCGTAAGTTAGTGCGTCGTCATGACGCTTATAGCCTGTTTCGCTGTTTTCCTCGCATTCGGGGCGCAGGATACAACGAGGAATTCCAAGATGCGGAGTCAGGGCGGTCTCCCATGAGTCGGGGCGTTTTCGAGTGGCTGGTCAGCATCCGGCCCTCGCATTTGCTGTACAGGAGTGGGGATACCTGCTACCTGGAACCCTACGTCCCAGTCGATTTGCCCGCCAATTCGGGTACGACCAGCTGTATGTGGGCAACCCCAATTCGGACCTGGCTTTCATGGGGAGTCTTATTGATGGGGCCCGTGCCTGGCGGTTCTTTACTGCGGATGGCACTGGGGCGTGGCTACGCACGCCGTTGCAGGACCCCGGTCTCTCGACGACCCTATGCTTTTGCCAGTGGTACGCGGCTTCCAACTCCACACCTTCTGGATTTAATGTCAATAGTACGGGTGTGAAGTTAATCTCTCAGCGACTGAAGCGGAAAGCCTCTGATAAGAGAGAAGGCAAACGGGTTCGTGTCCCCGGCTTGGAAGAATTCATCGCTGTGGATGACAGCGAGGCTTCTGATGCAGGGAGTCCTCGCTTCGAGGCGGGGGCTGGAGCTGATACTCCTGCGGCTGGTTCTGGTGTGATGGGGACATCTTCCCCACGACGTGTGGAAGGAGTGAAAGAAGAGGATTCTGACGTCCACTTCAAGAGAAAACGAGCGGGTAGCTCTCGTAGGAAATCATCGGCGAGAAGCCCCGTCGCCAAGCTCCTATAATTGTCGTAGAGGGTCACCCCTCTACAGCGATTCCTCATGTTGCCCCATTAGCGGCTGAACCGTCGGTTGCTGAACCGACTAGTGGTGAATTCGCTCCAGGTCTGGGTGAGGTTAACCTCGTTCATATAACGCTTTTGGTGTGTTCCAATAACTCATCCTTTGCTTCTCGTTGCAGGAGCCGAGACGGCTGGAGAGCAGGGGAACATTATGATCCCCTATTCACTTATGGGGCTGCAGCCGGTTCCCCTGCTCACTCGGAAGAGTCTGGGAGTGGCGCGGCTGATGTTGGTCCTTCAGGCGTTGGGACTTCTAAAGGAAGTCCTGAGGCATCGAGCTCTATCGGGTGGTCCACAAGATACTCGGCAAGTGAAAGCGAGCCGGCTATTCGTGTTGATTCTGCCAAAACTTTCTGATGGAGCCTCTGGAGACTGGTGCGGCCGACGAGATATTCGAGGCAACATCATCCTTTAGTATTGTTGTACCCTCTTGGCTCTTTCTGTATGTAGTGTCCCGACTAACCGCAGTCTTGTTACAGGTGTTCGGCCTCAAGACGCATCAGCTTCAAGGGAGCCGGTAGATCTTCCTGAGGGATCGAGAGGTGACATGAGCACTTCGGCCACAGCGGATGCTGCTGTGTTGGACGCGCTGTACGGCGACCTGCCTTCTTATCGGCCCAAATCAGCTGAAGGACCAGAGGTTGAAGGGGCGGTAGTGCCGGAGGTATCCTCACTCCCAATCACATCAACGAGTGAGGTGCGGACTGTTTTGCCGAGTGCGGCATTGAGGGTGATTGCGAGCCCTACTTCTCCAACCCTGGTGGTTGAGCCTGCTGCTCAAGAGGTGGTTTCCAGTCCTACCTCCGCGGTGGCTGGCGTGCTGGTTTCGATGAGGACTCCGCCGAGATCGCCTTCTGCTAGCCCTGCTACTGTTAATGTTCCCGCTGCTTCTTCTGCGACGGCGTCGACCAGGCTGGTGGACTATTCCGAGTTTGCCTCCCTACCAGAAATGGCTGAGGCCGAGAATGATTACATAGGTGACCTGGTCGATAGCTTTTATAGAAGCTTGGAGCGAACTATCGACCTAGTTTTGAAGGGCTCGCCTATACCGTTCTCAAAGCTGAAGGTGGTCCTCTCCCGTGACATTGAGAGCATTCGGGACTTTGAGGGGTATCATCAGGCTGTTGCTTTAGAACTCCTGGTGGATGAACTTGAGAAGGCTGTAGAGGAGTGGCGCCGTCTCTATCGCTCAGACCCGGCGTCCTTAGCTGATGAGCGACTCGCCTGTCTTGTTGCCCGAAAGCACGAGGCCCGGCTTGCTGCTCAAGAGGCTGCTAAGGCCGTCTCTTCTGATTTAAAATCCTTGGAAACAAGGCAAGCGGAGGTTGGAAGTGCAATTGACGCCTCCACTAGTGCTCTTCTTGGCGCTGAGGATAAGATTGCGAAGGCTGAGGAAATGATCAGGAAAGCAGATCTCCTCTTATCCAAGGCCATACCGGTGCGTCTTGAGAAACTGCGCGGCTTAAAGGACTCAAGCTCAGAGTGAGGAGCTTGCGCGGCAGGAGCTGTCACAGAGGGCAACTTTGGCAGAAGTTGAAGCTCGTCTGGCTCAGGCGGTGGACTTTGATGAGGCTGAGCTGAGGTCACAAGCGCTTGTCCAGGCTGTTGATGATAGGAAGACGGGGCTAAACGCCCTCGAGAGCGGCTCAAATCATACAGTGTACGCTTGTAGGTCATTGTATACGTGCCTCCATGTGTCTCCATCTTTTGGAATTAATGAAAATTCTTTCTTTTGTTTTGGCTTCTGTTGAATCTCCATCTTGTTCTTACTTGAGGACGTAATCTTTGAGACGTGGCTATCCGTCGGTTCAGAGGTCGCAATGACATAACTGATTAAGACGTCAGCGATCTCGAGGTTAGCCCTTTGCGGGGCTGAAGGGGAGATACTTGCCTTTTGTAAATGTCAGCAAGCATCGGTGAGTCCTGTCTTTTGTAAGTGTCAATAGGCTCAAAGTTGAGACTTAGCTGTCCGCTGTTCAGATGTCGCAATGACATAACCGATTGGGATGCTACTAAGCTCAATGATAGATGAAACTTGGCTATCTGCCAGTTCAGAGGTCGCAATGACATAACTGGTCGGGAAGCCACCAAGCTTTAAAAATTGGTGAAACTTGGCTATCTGCCAGTTCAGAGGTCGCGATGACATAACTGGTTGAGAAGCCACCAAGCTTCAGAGAGGGTGATACTCGTCTTTTGTAAATATCAACGAGTATCGAGACCTGTCTTTTGTAAATGTCAACAGGGCTCGGAATTGAGACTTAGCTGTCTGCTGGTTCAGAGGTCGCAATGACATAACCGGATGAGACGCCACCAGCTTCAAAAATTGGTGATACTCGTCTTTTGTAAATGTCAACGAGTATCGAGACCTGTCTTTTGTAAATGTCAACAGGGCTCGAAATTGAGACTTAGCTGTCTGCTGGTTCAGAGGTCGCAATGACATAACCATTGAGACGCCACCAAGCTCAAGGTTGGTGATACTTATCTTTTGTAAATGTCAATAAGTATCGAGACCTGTCTTTTGTAAATGTCAACAGGGCTCGGGGTTGAGACTTGTCTTTTATAAATGTCAACAAGCTCGAAATTGAGACTTAGCTGTCTGCTGGTTCAGAGGTCGCAATGACATAACCGAATGAGACGCCACCAGCTCAAGGTTGGTGATAGTTATCTTTTGTAAATGTCAATAAGTATCGAGACCTGTCTTTTTGTAAATGTCAACAAGGGCTCGGGTTGAGACTTGTCTTTTATAAATGTCACAAGCTCGAAATTGAGACTTAGCTGTCTGCTGGTTCAGAGGTCGCAATGACATAACCGAATGAGACGCCACCAAGCTCAAGGTTGGTGATACTTATCTTTTGTAAATGTCAATAAGTATCGAGTTTGTAGTAGAATTTGGGAGAAGTCTCGTTTTCACGGGAAGAAACGAGGGAATCACTGTCATAGGTTTAATGTTAACGTAACAGCGAAATGTATATGTGGTCTTACCATTCTATGGATGAGAATTGGTAAGTGACTTTGGAGGTCTCATTCTCTCGGAGAGAGATGAGGGAACTGCTGTCATAGGTTTAATGTTAACATAACAGCGGAATATATGTGGCCTTACCATCCTATGGATGAGAATTGGTAAGTGACTTTGGAGGTCTCATTCTCTCGTAGAGAGATGAGGGAACTGCTGTCATAGGTTTAATGTTAACATAACAGCGGAATATATGTGGCCTTACCATCCTATGGATGAGAATTGGTAAGTGACTTTGGAGGTCTCATTCTCTCGAAGAGAGATGAGGGAACTGTTGTCATAGGTTTAATGTTAACATAACAGCGGAATATATGTGGCCTTACCATCCTATGGATGAGAATTGGTAAGTGACTTGGAGAGGGAATCAAATAGGAACTGGTCCCTTAGGATTTTTAGCAAATCCCCAGCTGTCAACGGGTTTGATATGCCTTTACCAACTACCGTTTGAGTTGGGCTAGCCATGCTATTTCCCTCAGCATGATGAGTTGTCGAGGACTTATGTGGGCTTATAGGCCAACATTTTCCTCTATCCTTATCGTTAAAGGATATTGGATTATTAGGTTAATGTCTGCATAACCTTGATTCCCCTTTTGGATAACCGTGTGCGCGGCCAGGTTCCTGTTGGTTTTCGGCTGTATGACCTCACTTGGAGGAAGAGAAAGGCTCTCTTTGTGTGTGCTCCAGACACGGAGATCTTGATCAGAGGTGTAGTGTTAACTTGATCAAGAGAAGGATCCTTGATTAAGGATAATATTTCTTTAAGAACTTGCCATTGATCGGCATCATGAGTAGGTCGCCCTCTGCAGTCGCGAGGCGGTATGCTCCATTTGAATAGACTGTTTCTATTACAAACGGTCCTTCCCATTTAGGCTGAAATTTGCCTTTGGTCTTGTGCGTCATAATCATCGGTCGTCTGACGGCTAAGACGAGGTCTCCTTTCTGGAAGACTCTCTGTTTGACCTTCTTATTGAAGGCTTTTGAGATTCGAGCTTGATATAGCTCGATATGCTGCTGAGCTTGTAGTCGCTTCTCGTCCAAAGCTTTGAGCTCTTGAAGGCGTAGGCGATCATTGTCCTCTGATGTGATTTTAGTAATCAGAGCTACGCGCAATGATGGCATCTGAATTTCCAATGGGAGGACTGCTTCGCACCCATATACCAGGAAAAAAGGCGTATTGCCTGTCGGTGTCCGCACCGTGGTTCGGTAGGCCCAAAGACATTCACCGAGCTTTTCGTCCCAATCTCGCTTATTCGAGGAACGAATTTCTTGAGCAGCCTGATGATTGTTTTGTTGAATACTTCCGCCAAGCCATGGCAGCAGGATTATAGGCAGTTGAAGCCACATTCTGAATTCGGTATTTATCGCAGAACCGATAGAATACTTGGCTTATGAATTGGGGACCGTTGTCGTGGATGATCCGCCTAGGTACACCAAATCGATGGATGACGTGGTGCTTGATAAAGTGAACCACATTGGAGGTTTTGACTTCAACCAGTGGTATAGCCTCCGCCCATTTTGAGAAGTAGTCGGTTATTGCTAGGATAAAACCGGTGACCTTTTGTCGAAGAAGGACTGATTGGTCCTACGACGTCTATTCCCATGCTTCAAATGGCCATGAAGCAGCAGTCGGGTGGAGCAACTCCGGAGGCTGGTGTATGAAGTCCGCATGAATCTGACATGCTTTACACCTTCGTGCATATTGGATAGCGTCGGCTATCATAGTTGGCCAATAATATCCCAGCCTATGCAACCTGTCTTTAAGCTTTGGACCTGGCTGATGAGCTCCGCAAGTGCCATCATGCGCTTCTTGGAGCGCTTCCTGTGCTTCTGAATTGGAAAGGCAACGGAGGAGGACACCGTCATATGAACGACGGTAAAGTGTCTTCAGAGTCGGATCGTAGTAGAAACGGAGAGACCTTCGTCTGATAGAAGCCGCTTCTTTAGGATTGTCTGAAAGCAGACCGTGCAAAGCATAGTCAATGAGAGGAAAGCGCCAATCCCTCGGCTCAAGATTCGTCGAGACATTATAGACTTCTCGAGTTCTTAGCATGTGCTTGGAGCATACAAGATGTCGAGTTGCGACTGTGAGGTGATACTTGGTGTCGGCTGGCAAGGCTAGAGTTGCTGCTAAGGCAGCAAGGGCGTCCGCCTTAGTATTTTGAGATCGGGACACGTGCCCGATGTAGAAACCTTCAAATAGGTTAGCCAATTCGATGGCTGTATGGTAATAAGGCACCAAGTCCTCATGGCGGACTTCGTATTCGCCTTTAACCTGATTGATGATCAGTTTTGAATCGCCATAAGCTTCGAGGTAGCGTACCCCCATTCCATGGGCGAGCTGAAGACCAATGAGCAGAGCATTATATTCTGCCACATTGTTGGAGCACGATTCTGTCAAAAAGAATGCTCTGGGCAGGACATGATTCTGTGGGGAGATAAACACAACCCCCACTCCGGCAATAATTTTACCTTTAGGGCCCATTCGCGATGCTCCATCAAAGAACATCTGCCACACATCCTCTTCTGAGGTTGCATAAGACTCGAAGACTTCATCAGGGATATCTTCGTGAAGTTTTGAATGCTCCGGAACTGGATGAGCAGCCAAGAATTCTGCAAGGCCTGGCCTTTAACCGCCTTCTGAGGCGTGAAGATCATGTCGTATTGAGACAATAAAAGTGCCCACTTAGTCAATCTTGAATTCAATGATCCTGGCTTCGTCATAAGAAGACGCAATGGGTTTACTCTGGAGATGACATGTATGGTCTGGCCGACCAAATAATGTCGTGTCTTCTGAACAGCGAAGACGAGAGCTAAACACTCTTTCTCGATAGGGTTGTAGCGAGATTCCGCTCCTATGAGAGTTCTGCTCAGATAATAAATGGCCTGCTCGTGACCATTGTCGTCCTTTTGAGCGAGGAGGGCACCGAGGGAGTAGTCCATAGCCTTTACATAAAGCAAGAATGGCTTCCCTGATGTAGGGGCCACTAAGACTGGAGGCTTTGTGAGGTACCTCTTGATGTCTTCATAAGCTTCCTGACAAGCTTGATCCCATACGAAGGGAGTAACATTTTTCATGAGCCGGGTGAACGGCTGACCGCTTGAGAGATTTGCGATGAATCTTCTGATATAGGCCAGCCTGCCTTGCAAGCCTCTGAGCTCTTTGAGATTCTTTGGTGGATGCATGCTCTGGATGGCTTTGACCTTGTCTGGGTCAAGATGAATCCCTTTTGATGTGACAATAAACCCAAGGAACTTGCCACTTGACACTCCCAAAAAGGATTTTGTTGGGTTCATTTTCAGTTGATGAGCCCGCATTATGTCGAACATCGTTCTCAGGTCGCGAAGGTGTTCATTCTTGTTGCGACTTTTGACGGCAATGTCGTCGACATAGCATTCCACCGTTTTTCGGAGATGATCGCGGAAGATCACACTCATTGCCCGCTGATAGGTTGCTCCGACGTTCTTCAATCCGAAGGCATTACCGTGTAACAGTATACCCCAATGGTGTTCGGAACAAAGTATGCTTCTCGTCGTCGGGATACATCTTAATCTGGTTGTACCCTGAAAAGCCGTCCATGAAAGACATTCTTTCGAACCCGCATGTGTTGTCAATCATGACGTCGGTGATGGGCAGTGGGAATTCGTCTTTGGGACAGGCCATATTGAGATCATGGTAGTCGATGCAGATCTGTATTTCCCGTTCTTCTTGAGGACGGGGACTATATTAGCCACCCAATCTGGATGTTGTTCCTCCCGGATGAAGCCACATGCAATGAGCTTGTGAACTTCAGCTTCGATAGCTTCCATGATTTCGGGCGAAACCGACGTTGTTGCTGCTTGACTGGCTTGACGTCAGGCTTGATGTTTAGACGGTGCATAGCGACCTGTGGATCAAGTCGGGGCATATCTTCGTAACTCCATGCGAAGACATCTATACTCTTTTACGAGTATTATCAATTCTTCCCTTTCTATAAGTGATAAGCTTTCACTTATAAAGATGGGTTTGGGATGGTCTTGATTACCCAAGTTGACCTGCATCACCTTGTCTTCAGTAGGTGGTTCGCGCGATTCGAATCGCTTTTCCCATTGGAGGTCTGATTGCTGGGCCCATTGCTCCTCGTCAGTGGCTTCTGCGGGCTCCAATTGACTGCTTGAGGTCATATTAGCAGTGAGGTTTTGAATATTCCTCCTATACTGACATCTGAATCCCACTCGGAGGATGAGGCTGAATGTGATGGAATCTGTTCATCGTCTTTGACTCGAACGGTTGCTGATGATGTGGGTGTAACGTATCCCAACCCCCTGCGTGTGCTATCATAGTAATTTGCAGTTTCCCTTTAGGCACAAGGTTCCGCATCAAATCGCGCCTTCCTTTTCCGAAATTCAGGCCTGCTCCACGCTTCAAGTCGTATCCCATTTTCTTCATAATGTGGCGCGCTGGCCGCGCATAATGGAAGAACTGTGGGGCGTCTGAATCTGAGCTTGGATCTGCAGTTGTGGATCCCCGTGGCCGGGTTCTACGAAGATTATCGGCGACTGACCTTGTTTGGACGGAGGGATCACCAGTGTGGCCCCCTCTATAGCTTCCACAGATGTGCTGGCCACACTTGGCTCATGTACGGGCACATGCAGAGAGCCATCCGTAATGGATTTAATCGACCCAATACTCGCAGGATAATCAAAAGAAATATTATCATTAATTACCCATTCTTCTTCATCCTCTGAAGGAGTATTACATAGGGGATTATTGAGACATGCTATAATTGGTTCACCAATCAGAATAGCTGGCATGCCTGTTTCGGATTCTGAATCCGCCTCGTTGCCACTTTCATCATCGTCTGGCAGCGATTCTTTGAGTGCTCCACCGGCCTCTTGATATAGGAGAGCGTCAGTGAAGTAATTTTTCACCCCTTGAATGGTTGCCTCTCAGCAAAGACAGTTCGTACTGTCGTATCATCTTCACATATTTGAAGCATTGATGGAGGGTGGAAGGGACGATCCAATTGGCATGGATCCATGGCCGTCCCAGCAGCAGGTTATATGATGTGTCAGCATCAATGACATAGCATGTCACTTCTGACTTCAGGCTCCCGATTCTGCAACGGAGTCGAATTTTCCCCAGGGATGACTGCTCCCGGCGTTGAAACCGTATATTGTAGTGGTGGTGCGGACAACCTATACAAAGGTATGCCGAGGAAGTAGAGAAGTCTTTTGGGGATGATGCTGAGTGCGGACCCCGGATCGACTTGTACCCTCTCAATGCATGTTGAACCGATATATCCGGTGTAGTACAGAGGTCGATCGTGCTTGTTGTCTTTGAGAAGCATATCTTCCGCTGTGAAGGTAATAGCGGGCACCTTTGATTGTGCATGATGACATTCTGGGCAGGAAGACTGGACGTCGTTGTTAGGGATCTCAGGCATGCTTGTCAGAAATGATTCTGAATGGCTAGCGCATCCCTGAGTGCTTCTCTTGTCTCTTTCGAGAGGCGAAGGAGCTCGTGTATAGTGATACGAGCTGGGATATTGGCCAGTTGAGCCAATATGTCAAACCGGAAGGGCGTATCAAACCTTGGCCTGGTGGTTTCTTCAACACGTGGTCGAATCGTACCTCCTTAGGCTTTTCTTTTCCCTTGGTTGGGATGAAGTGGATGCTGGTATTTGTACTGACGTCGTTTGCTGTTGTATCTCGTCAGTAGACTTTTCATACTGCCTCCAGTATGATTTTCCAGATCGGGTGCCCGTCTGTTGAGGCGCGTCGGCTTGCGCTGTGCAAGCATGCTTTTCTCCTTCGGAATCACTGAGGGAAGCCGATGTAAGATTGCCGTCGTCTGGCAGGAGGGAGATGACATTGCAAGACTTGCCCTTTGAGTTGGGCTGCTTTGGATCCCGCTGTACATCTTGGACGAGGTCTGGATGTATCCACATGACTTCTCCTATCTCCAATGTTAAGGGAACAAGACCCTTATTATTTTGAGCTGTAGCTGGGAGATGTTTGACTTCCAACCGTGGCGCAGGGATGGAATAAGTCCCGTCGGGAACTGTGATTTTTGGGGCTTTGCCGAACTCAAGAGTCACCAGATTGGCAGTGACTTTCTTTTGCTCCGTCTTTAGCGTCAGAACCCCGGCGTCAACCAAGGCTTGAATTCTATCCTTGAGGACATAACACTTGTCAGTAGGATGGTGAACCATCCTGTGGTAGAGGCAGTATTTAGGGTCGTTTGTGCGCCCTATCTCATTGGGACGCCGCGCATCTGGCAGCTTTATTTTGTTCCCTTTGTGGAGCAGATGGAATATGGTGACCACCTGATCGTTTTGAACGAGTACTGCTTTGGAGGGAATTTAGGCTCCTGATTGTTGAAGCCGCTCTTCTTGGCCTTTGACTGCACATCTCCGGATAGTTCCACAGACATAGTCTCCTTGCCTTTAGCTTGAGAGGATTGCGGTAGGTCGTCACGCCCTTTGTTGTTCATCCCCCACTTGCTCTAGGGGCGGATGGTTCGAACTTTTTAGCCGACTTCTCGGCTATCTCAGCTTGTTCGACCAATTCTTTCCAAGTGTGGGCTTTGACAGCCCCCATGCGAACTTCTACTTGGTCTAGGAAGTTGTGTCTGCATGTCTGCAAGAGCATGGGTAATGGCATCCCTGCTGGGCACATCAAGGATAAGTTTCTGAACCGTTCAATGTAGTCACGGACAGATTCGCCCTTCCTCTGCACAGTGGAGAGGAGTTTGTCATGGTTACCTCGGTATCATCCTCATAGAAACGAGAGAGGAACCGAGTTTCCAGGTCGATCCAGGAGTTGATAGAGCCCGGGAAAAGACTGCGAAACCAGTCAAACACCACCCCCTTTAAGGTGCCAATGAAAAGCCTAACCATTATGGCGTCATTGCTTATAACATTACCAGTCTGAGACCGAAATAGTAGATGTGCTGATTTGGCGAGCTCTTTCCATCATAGGTATGCAGCGTTGGCGGTTTGAACTTCGGTGGGTATGGCACCGAATCCCACTCCAGCGGATAAGGACGGACTTTCCCTACCTTCTTTAATTCATCCCTCTGAGCTAGGGACGCGATCTGAGCTTGGAGGCCCTTAAGGACTTCTGCGTCTAGGGAAGAACCCTCCTTAGATTTCTCCGGCTTTGGTTGTTCATTGCTGAAGTGTTCCTCCTCATCGCGATTGCTCCCGGCATCATTGTTATTCCGATTATTGAGGAGTTGAGCGAGCATCTGTTGAATATTGTCCAGAGCCTCTTGCTGAGTCTTGGAAGTTTGCTCCTGGGCTTCCAGGCGCCGACGAAGATCGTCGTTGACGTTATCAGCCATATTGACTGATGCTCTGTCTGTTCGCACCGTACTGACTGTCGCCGAAGAGGCGTACCCACTATCTTCATCTTCTTCGTCCGATGATTGGAGTGATCTCCTGGGCTGTGATGAGGCTAGGGCCGTCGAGGAAGAAGGTTGCTCGTAATTGTAGGGTATCGCCACCCTAGATCTGGTGTTTCGGAAAACACCTTCCTCATGCACCAAGACTTCGCCTAAGCCTGGGCTGTAGTCTGGATCTGGGGACTCTTGTCCTCTTCCAGTCATGTTGACGGATGCGGAGGGTAGATCTCGCGAGATGCTCCTTTTGCGATGTTTCACCGGGACTTGCACCGATAGTCGATCAAAAACCGACCGTCGTCTTGGAGGCGTGGCGGAGATTGGTCCCAGCCGGCAATGGACCGAGTGGAGTGTCAGCAGTTGACATCCCCTGTGTTGGCAATAGGGGGAAGAGGTTTGTCTATCCGTCAACAATTTCCTCAAATCGGACCCGGTCGGGTCCCTGCAATCGAGCGCAAAGGCTCTTTTGGATCGCGCATAGGGTGATGTCCTACTTCTTTTATCCCTGCAGCCGGGATTAACACTGAATAGTGCTTTAGTTCTAGCTTCGCCATTAGACGCGAACTTAGTGCTTAACGCACTGGAAAGTGGAGCATGCTGCGGTGCTTTACCCGCTATGCTGTTGCGAAGGCAATTAGCCTTAGATGGTACTTTGGTTTCAGCTTCGTGGTCATGGACCCTGCGCGTACGCTGTGGTACAGTAGCTTCGTTCATGAGAACGAGGCCGGCGCGAGGCATCGCTGCCCTTGAATTGGACGACGGTATGATTGCCGTCGTAACTTTATGATTGGAGCAGACAAGCATCTTGCCCTTCTCTTCGGTCGAAGACTTCTGTTTAGGTTTCCATATCCGCCTTGGCAGAGGAGACTTAGGTTCGCAGGGAACCTGATTAGCCACACGCGAGGCTGAGGGGTGTTGGCCGAATTCTGCTTCCGGTTTCTGATTTGAAACCTTGGTCGTGGAAACCCTCCTATGCTTCCGTGCTCGAAGCGTTGGGCCACCCCCAGAGAGGACTTCTTCAAATCTTGCTTGATCGAACTGAACCACCAAGTTCTCGCAAGTAAAAGAATCAGACTGCGGACGTGCTTCCTTGTTGCGCCAAATAACCGCAGTAGGTTCATAGAGAACCTTTTCAGTCTCGCGCAGAGACTTTCCTTGAAGATATAGCCAGAGAAGCTCTGGCTGCACCGACTTTTCTGAATTCAGAGTTAGACCCGAAGGTCTGTTCGCCGCATTGCGACACTTGATTCTCGGCAGTGGAGAATTTCTTCCCCAGCGGAGTCGCCATCTTGTTTTCCATTATGTTTGCAAAGGGGGAAAACTTACAAAAAAGAGTTTGAGGAGCTAAATTACAAGTATTCTAAAAAAAGATTACAAGTAGATCTCCTCAGAGATTCTGGAGAAGTGTGCCGATAGGAGTTTGGTCAGCGCGTGACCACTTTGTCCCTTTGACGATGCGAGCGATGAGATTCCCTTCTCGCCTGGTTCGGGGAATCAGAGAACAGAGGGTTGGTAGAACCCTCTTGCTGCTTCTCAAAATCGCCTTCAATAAGGAATTTCTTCTCGCCTGGTTCCGGAGATTCCTTGAGAAGAAGGACGATGTTAGGGTATCAACACCCTGAATAGAGAAAACAATTCTCTAAAAGGTCTCTGAATTTGAGAGCGCACGGTGCGTCGTGAAGAAGCCTCTGCTTGTGGAGTCCTCTTTTTGTCTTCGATCGATCGATCCTCCCCCCTCCTTGTACCCCTGGCGGGCTATTTATAAGGAGAGCAAGGGTATAATCGTCCCTTGAAAATATGGAAACAGATTGAATCGAATCTGTCTAAAATCTGGAAAGTAGCCTTGCTGTGAGGCTAAGATCAGCTTCTGCGAAGCTAGAATTGGCAGGTCGGCGGACCTTCTCGATCTGTTTTGATCCTTTCCATATCGCTGGAAGATTTCCCCTGATCTTCTTACTCGTTTTAGAAGAGTCAAGAGATTGTGGCAATCAACTGCCAAATTTGATCTCAGATTTGATCTTAATTGGATTTGATCTGATTAGATCTGATCTCATCCGGAGATTTGATTGGTCAAAGGTTGACCATAGTAGACCAACAGCGAAGCTGCCCGCATTGAGCTCGTAGCGGAGCTAGAGGCAGCTTCTAGCGAAGTCCGAAAGAAACCTTTGGCGGAACTGAAAGTCCCCTGTGGCGAAGTTTGCGAGTTAGCTTCTTGGTGAGGCTTCGGATGACTTCAAGGCGAAGTCGGGTGATACTAGCCTCTCATGCGAGGCTCCCCTTGGGCTCATGCGATGCTAAGTGTTAGCACCTTAGACCTGCTGAGGTTTGTTTAGAAACAATCCGGGTTCACTGTCTGCTTGCTGGATCAGTGGAGTCCAAGTTGCTTCCTTGTCCCTCAGAGATGGGTGAAAACTGGTCTTCAGCTCGTCTGTCACTTGTCTTTTGTAAATGTCAACAAGTCTAGACATTGTTCGGACCAATGAGAATCTTGTCTTTTTTAACTGTCAACAGGGAGATGATCATCCATGTAATATAGAAGGGATGGTTACAGTCCGTATCAAGATGGATGATGGGATAATACGAGAATTGAAGGAGGTGAGGTATGTACCTCAACTCAAAAGGAATCTTATCTCTGTTGGCGCTTTGGAAGCATTGGGTCTGGTGATATCTGTTCGAGATGGTGTTCTCAAGATGATCAAAGGCTCGATGGTGGTGATGAAGGGCGTCCACCGGGACAATCTCTACTACTTGAAGGGTAGTACGGTTACAGGTCAGGTGGAGACTTCTAGTTTTTCAGATGATGGTTGCACGGAGGTCTGGCAGGTGAAGGTCAGATAGAGAGGAGAAAAGTCTTTGCGAGCTCCTGCAAAGAAGGGATCAATGGAAGGTGCTGCTACTGCAACTTGGAAGGTGAACACAGCGTTCTGGATAAGAAGAAGGTGAAATTCAGCACCAGTACTCACCGCTCAGAAGGTCTTCTTGATTGTGTTCACGTAAGCGTTTGGGGACCTGCTAAGACTGCATCGCTTGGAGGTCACAGGTACTTTGTCTCTTTTGTTGATAGTTTATCTAGGCATTGTTGGATATATCCCATGAGACAAAGGTGTGAAGCCCTAAATATGTTGGTGTGGAGGCTAAGACTGAGGCAAATCTTGCAAAGGTGGCCAGTACTCATGACAGTACTTCACAGGCAGATGGATCAGACTCGGACTCATCGTTATTCTCTCTCTCTGTTACTACCCCTACTGTTTGTAGCTCAGATAATGCTGAGTGGATCTTGGATACCGGAGCCACCTATCATGTGTGCCCGAACAGGGCCTGGTTTTCTAGTTTTGAAAAGCTAGATGGATGTTACACGGTCATGGGAGATTATCATCCGTGTAATATAGAAGGGATGGGTACAGTCCATATCTAGATGGATGATGGGATAGTACGAGAATTGAAGGAGGTGAGGTATGTACCTCAACTCAAAAGGAATCTTATCTCTGTTGGCGCTTTAGAAGCATTGGGTCTGGTGATATCTGTTTGAGATGGTGTTCTCAAGATGATCAAAGGCTCGATGGTGGTGATAAAGGGCGTCCGTCGGGATAATCTCTACTACTTGAAGGGTAGTACGGTTACAGGTCAGGTGGCGACTTCTAGTTCTTCAGATGATGGTTGCACGGAGGTCTGGCAGGTGAAGGTCGGACAGGGAGGAGAAAAGTCTTTGCGAGCTCCTGCAAAGAAGGGATCAATGGAAGGTGCTGCTACCTGCAACTTGGAAGGTGAACACAGCGTTCTGGACAAGAAGAAGGTGAAATTCAGCACCAGTACTCACCGCTCAGAAGGTCTTCTTGATTGTGTTTACGTAAGCGTTTGGGGACCTGCTAAGACTGCATCGCTTGGAGGTCACAGGTACTTTGTCTCTTTTGTTGATAGTTTATCTAGGCATTGTTGGATATATCCCATGAGACAAAGGTGTGAGCCCTAGATATGTTGGTGTGGAGTCTAAGACTGAGGCAAATCTTGCAAAGGTGGTCAGTACTCATGACAGTACTTCACAGGCAGATGGATCAGACTCAGACTCATCGGTATTCTCTCTCTCTGTTACTACCCTTACTGTTGTAGCTCAGATAATGCTGAGTGGATCTTGGATATCGGAGCCACCTATCATGTGTGCCCGAACATGTCCTGGTTTTCTAGTTTGAAAAGCTAGATGGATGTTACACGGTCATGGGAGATGATCATCTATGTAATATAGAAGGGATGGGTACAGTCCGTATCAAGATGGATGATGGGATAGTACGAGAATTGAAGGAGGTGAGGTATGTACCTCAACTCAAAAGGAATCTTATCTCTGTTGGCGCTTTGGAAGCATTGGGTCTGGTGATATCTGTTAGAGATGGTGTTCTCAAGATGATCAAAGGCTCGATGGTGGTGATGAAGGGCGTCCACCGGGACAATCTCTACTACTTGAAGGGTAGTACGGTTACAGGTCAGGTGGAGACTTCTAGTTTTTCAGATGATGGTTGCACGGAGGTCTGGCAGGTGAAGGTCAGATAGAGAGGAGAAAAGTCTTTGCGAGCTCCTGTAAAGAAGGGATCAATGGAAGGTGCTGCTACCTGCAACTTGGAAGGTGAACACAGCGTTCTGGACAAGAAGAAGGTGAAATTCAGCACCAGTACTCACCGCTCAGAAGGTCTTCTTGATTGTGTTCACATAAGCGTTTGAGGACCTGCTAAGACTGCATCGCTTGGAGGTCACAGGTACTTTGTCTCTTTTGTTGATAGTTTATCTAAGCATTGTTGGATATATCCCATGAGACAATGGTGTGAAGCCCTAGATATATTGGTGAAGTGGAGAGGAAGAATGGAGAAGTAGATTGGTAGAAAGATCAAGGAGCTACAGATTGGTAATGTTGAAAGAGACATATAACAATTCCTACAATTTAGCCAGAACACTGATATTGCTACTCACTTCACAACAGGTATACATGGGGTGGCTAAGGAAGTAAACCGTTCCTTACTGGAGAAGGTTCGGTGGTTGTTGTCTAATGCAGGATTAGACAAATCGTTTTGGGCTGAGGCGATTGTGTATACTAGCCATCTCATAAATAGATCGACTGCGATAGGATGTAAAGCTCCATTAGAAATTTAGTCTGGGAAAGCTGCTCAAGATCATGGTTTGCTGCGGGAATTTGGAAGTCCGACCTACTTCAGTGCCAAGAATGACAAGGTGAATCCGCGAGCAAAAAAGTTTGTGTTTTTGGGTGTCAAAAGGAATGGCTACAGGTTATGGGACCCCGAAAACAAGAAGATCGTGTTGAATAGGCATGTCACATTTGGAGAGACTTCAGTGTTGAAGTTCACCGTCTCTCAGCAGGCGAAGAGGACGGAGACCAAAGAAGTATCGCAGCGGGTGGAGGTTGATGCTACTCCATCATCTCCAGTTGGTTCGGCACCAGAGAAGACTTCACCGGAGGTGATACCGGGTGGAGATCATGTAGCCAGGGTGGATGCTGAACAGGTTGAAGACATTGTTGAGGATGTCGAGTTGTTTGCAGCCATTGAAACCAAGGTAAAACCATGCTTGTGGGTAAAGAAGCATGAATCTCAAGCTTGTGATCGCGACAAGCTCAAGTTGAAGGTCATTGTTCTCCATGATGGTCGTGAGGAGGTTCATATGACTCAGCCAGATAGGTTCGCTGCTGCAGATTCAGGTACAAGTGTTTGAGCTTGATGAAGCTCATTTTAATGAACTACGGTTGGCTTGATCCTTTGGGCAAGGTACGTAGGCAGCCGTAAAGGCGCAGCCATTTGGTGATGCAACCCGTATGAAGCTGTTTGGGTTCTTGAGAAGCTGATTAGAACTTCACGTAGCGGTGAAGAGTTGTGGCCGATTGGAGCTTCACGTAGAGGTGGAGAGACTTCATGTAGAGGTGAAGTATTGTGGCCGGTTGGACTTCACATAGAGGTGAAGAATTGGACTTCACGTAGAGGTGAGGTGTTGTGAACTCGATGAACAGATTGATCTTCTGGTGAGAAGATATTGCGCTTGCATAAGGAGTGGTGTGCATCCAGTTGTTGAAGCCGATGATGGTGTTCGGTGTGCTCTACTCAGACTTGGTTGGACTGTCAGCTGAAGACAGGTAGACTAGATAGAGCTAGTCAGTTGGAGAGTCAGTGTTTGATGAGTTCTTCGTGAGGTCGTGAAGTTGCGGAGTAGGAGCCACTTTTGGTGATCGACATGTATGAAAGTTCTCCTAAGGTGAAGTATAGAGAAGGCATGTGTGGTGCATCCCAGTTGATAGCTGAGCTACAGATTCCAAGCCGAGACCGTGTGTCGATTTCGCCGATATCGTGTGTCGTTTTCGCCAGGTGATAGACTGGAGTTCGTTAAAGATCGGCTCAGATTTGAAAAATCTTCACCGAGGTGGATAATTGTGGGAGAGAGGAGATAGAAGAGATGGAAGGAGGTAGCACAGAGATCAGACGACAAAGGAGCGAGAAACGACGCATGGAGCAGGCCAGAAGTGCTCCCGGTCGACCTCCCGATCGACCGGTGGAGGAGGCCGGTCGACCGGCCCGGTCGACCGGTGTGCACGGGCGTGCACAGGAAGGAGCGGTCGACCGGCCCCGGTCGACCGACTGAAGTGGCTCTGCTCTCGGTTGGGCGTGGTCGACCGGGCCCGGTCGACCGTGGCATGGGTCGGTCGACCGGCCGGTCGACCGACAGTCGCGTCTGGACTTTCCTTTTAGGATTCGAATTCCTTTTCTGGATGGGATTGAATCCAACCTGGGTTTTCATAAATCAAGGGACTCTGTGGCTATATATAGAGGTTAGAGGCCTCATGTATTGTATCCCTAGAAATCCCAGAAAATCCCTAAGAATTCCTCTCTCTTGTATTAGTTGTATTGATTATTGAATTAATAAGATCTCTCTCTCCCTTGCCCCGAGGACGTAGGCACGTTGCCGAACCTCGTTAAATTTGCGTGTTGATTGCTTTTCTCTGTTGGTTGTTGTTCCTGCTATGTTGGTTGTTTTTCTGGCTGCATCGAGTCTCCGCTAGTTGGGCGAATTCCTCAAGGGTAGTTGTTGACTGTTGTGTCTCTTCTTTCGCGAACCGCTGCGCACAACGAGTGGTGTCAGGGGGGCACAACACGGGTAGGGTCCTCTCCTCTTCCTTTGATATTGAGAGATAAATATTGAAAATGATAATAGCTTTTATGTAATTTGTAAATTGAGTTTTTCATATTAATAAAATGATTTATCTTGCAAAAAAGGCTTGTAATCTGTGTATTTCAATTATAATATTTTATGTAATGTTTTACAATTTTTTTAAAATTTCCCATTTTTTTCATTTTTTTTTCAAATTTTCTTTCCCCCTATTTCCCCAAATTTAATGTCAAATTCAAAATTTTAAAAATAAATAAAAAAAGGTGAGACGTTCAGGGTGAACCTGTCTCACTGCATCCGGGAAACAAATAGGGTCTCGAAACGAATAGGGTCAAGAGACCCGATTCGTTTCTCGGATTTCCAACCTCTCTCGTTGGATTCGTTACGAGTTGGGTTGAACCCGTCTCGTTACGAATTCATTGGCCAACGGGACGAATCGACCCGATTCGTCCCGTTAGCCATCGCTATGTCGTGCATGTGACTTTTAGTTTATAATTATTATATAGAAAATGGATAAATAATTAAATACGTATACTTCTCTTTTTTTTCTTTTTAGTTATTTGATTTTAAATCTGTTGGCCAATCCATCATACTTTGGTGGGCTTTGGTCCATGGTGGAGCCCTTGCTCTGTGGCAGTCTGATCTTTCTGTTTCATGTATCATGCAGGTTTGATTCTTCAATATATCTTGCTCATTCGATCTCCCCCCTGTCACTATCTCATGTTATCCATCCGCTAGGAGAAGTTAAGATCTTTTGAAGAAAACAATCTTGTTGGAATCCCAGCGATAGAAAACAACAACTCCATAATATAGTCATCAATTGCACGAACAAGCAAACAAAAGAAAAAAAGCGAGAACACAAGATTTAACGAGGTTCGACTAATTGCCTACGTCCTCGGAGTAGAAGGAAAAAGAGATCTTATTAAGTACAAGATATATAATAGCAGGAGAAATACCCCTCTTTATATAGGCATGGAGTCTCTAGAGAAAATGAAACCAAAAACTCTGAATTTGAATCAGAAACAAATTCAGAAAACTTCTCGGATTCGCCCAGAAGCAAAACGCTGTAAACAGCCCAAGGGGTATGTCGACAGCAAATCAAAATTCTGACAAATCCCAATTCTCTGTAAAACACTGTCACAGCTCAAGATGTCTGCTGTCGACAGCACGGTTCACCTGCAGACACGTATTAGTATCTGTACTGTCGAAAACTCAAGAGGACTGTCGACAGCCATGTTCCTTTCTTTGTTAAAAAAACTCCATCCTCAATCTTTTACTCTCTCTCTCCATAATTCTCCACCTCAGTGAAGATTTCTCAAATCTGAGCCGAACACAATATAATGCCACGTTGACTCCAACGGGCTGCACCAGTGTGGTTGTCTGCGTACCCTGCCCAGGGGATCGAGCCGTCCATAGTTCATCCAAACAAGCTCCACTGAGTTAAAACAACTGGAAAGATTTGAAGTAACTCCTTGCAATGTGCAAAATTCACTTCCAGAATAACCAAGGTAAGCATATCGACGGGATTCTCCTTCATGTGAATATTCTGGAACTCGATATCACCTTCATCAAGAATCTCCCAAATAAAGTGGAACCTGATATCAATGCGCTTCATCCTTACATGATACACCTGATTCTTTGCCAAATAGATAGCACTCATGCTATTACAATTGATTTTCAACTGATCCTGATCAATCTCAAGTCATTGAGCAACCCTTGAAGCTAAATTTTCTCCTTCATAGCCTCCGTCATGACCATATACTCCGTCTCGTAGCAGATAATGCGATAATAAACTGTATAGTAGAGTGCCTGCTCATCAGTACTTGGGACAATGTAAACACATATCTCGTTGTAAACCGATGTTTGTCGATGTTTCCTGCGTAGTCAGATTCAGCGTATCCGATACACTCTACTTACCTGTAGAATTTTTTTTGAATATCAAAACCAATATCTATGGTATCTTTGATGTATCATAAAATTCACTTCACTGCTTCCCAATGACCCTTGCAGGGATCGTGCATGTATCTGCTTACTATTGAGACACTTGTAATAAATTGGGTCTTGTACATACTATTACATACATTAAAGTATCAACCGTACTAGCATAGAGTACGTGAGTCATATACTCACCCTCTTTAACAGTAGTTGGAGACATAGTAGCTTTTTAACTTGAAGTGAGGAGCCAATGGTAGACTTACGGATTTCGTACCGCCGTCATGTTTAACTTCTGAAGTATCTTATTCAAATACCCTTTTTGCATTAAGCTAACCTTACCTCCCTTTCAGTCTCGCTCAATCTCCATGCCTAGCACCTTTTTGCTTCACCTAGATCTTTCATCTCGAATTTGAAAGACAAGTCTTCCTTCAATTATCAATTGTAGATCTGCTCTTGAAAACGATGAGCATATCGTTCACATACAACAGTAGATAGTTGTACTCTCCACTTAGTAGCTTATTGTGTTGGAATTCCAGCAACAGAGAACATCAACACTAGAATATAGTCACTAATCGCACGAACATGCAAACAAAAGAAAGAGAGCGAGACATAAGATTTAACGAGGTTCGACAAATTGTCTACATTATTGGGACAGAAGGGAAGAGAGATCTTACTAAATCAATTAAGTACAAGATATACAATAGCAGGAGAAATATCCCCTCTTTATATACTCATGGAGTCCATGAAGAAAATGATACCAAAAACTCAAAATTTGGATAAAAAACTAATTCAGAAACCATGTCAAATTCGCCCAAAAGCAAAACACTATCGACAGTCCAAGAGGCCTGTCGACAGCAAACTCAAACTCCGACAAACCCCAGCTCTATGTAAAAAATTGTCGATAACTCAAGATGTCTGCTGTCCACGGTTACCTGCAGACACGTATCAGTGTCTGCACTGTCCACAGTCCAGACAGCCCAAAAGGACTGTTGACAGCCCTGTTCCTTTCTTTGTTAAAAAACTCCATCCTCAATTTTTTACTCTCTCTCCCCACAAATCTATTGATCAACTGCTTTGAAACCGTTGTTTGCTGGATTTGCTAGCATTTATGCTAAATAAGCACCAGAGCCAGTAGTACAAACAAATATGATTTATCAAAGATGATTTACACAGTTTGAAATGCCTAAAATCACAAATTTATTTTAGCCTATGCATCTTGTAGACACGAAATGGACACCTTACTTATAAGTGTCTATACACTTATGTTTTGATCCATCGATTATTAGTAGAACATATAGATGAAAACAGTGGTGTAGTCATGATGTTGGACAATGAGAAACACTTTCTTACTTTTTTTTTTTAAATATATTTTAAGTATTTAAAAGTAACTTTATGCAAATGCAAAGTGACATTCAACAATATAAGCATTGTAAAGGAGATTAACAATAACAATAACAATTTTCTTTAAAAAATAAACTCTCAACCTCCAAACAATTTTTATTTTTTTTGAGAGAATGAGTGAGGCGGGGGGGGCGGGGGGGGCGTGGGGGGGGGGGGGGGGGGGGGGGGGGGGGGGGGGTGGGGGGCGCGCAAAAGAGAGGTGTTGTTGGGTGCATGACTGTTAATCAAGCTAAATGATCTGAGTTCCAAGTAGTTCATGCTCGTTCAATTATTTAAATAAGTTTAAATTTTTTCAAGCTTGATTTGTTAAAATGAACTCGAGCAAGCTCTTAACGAGTCTAAACCAGGTCTCGAGTTTTTTGAGCATATTTACTGAGCTAAATAAATATTAGAAAATATATTTCACAGTTTTATGCGAACATAATATAAGCTTTATTTTTATAAGAAACGAGCAATGAGAATTAGGAACAAATATTTTCTATTCAGGGCTTAAGAGATTAGACTTATTAATTTTTAAGAAAAAGATATTATTATATTAGACTTGTGACTGAATTTATATAATAAATGACACCATTTAGAAAAGTAATTAAATTACTTCAAACCTATAAATCAAGCTTATAACAGTTTATTGAGCTTTTTATGAGCTGAGCTCGAATTAAGGTAAACTTAACCTATATAAGTCACTATTGAGCTGAGTTTAAACACAAGCCAAGTCAAATCCAAAATGCTCACACTTGTTCATTTATTATACTGAGCTTAAATTCTAGTGGTGTTTGTTCATTTAAGTTATTAAATGATAAATTATTAAATGAGCCTATACGGGATTTTATTGAGGCGATATCGAGTAGGTCAAGTCTTAAGTTTCGTAGCCCATTAGAAATCATGAGGCTAGTGGGTATGGTATGCTTGAATGTTGTGCCCCCGATACCACTCGTTTGTGCGCAGCGGTCCGCAGAAGAGGAGACACGACAACCACCCTTGAGGAATCCGCCCAACTGGCGGAGACTCGATACAGCCGGAGAAACAACCAACACAGCAGGAACATCAACCAATAGAGAAAAGCAATCAACACGCAAATTTAACAAGGTTCGGCAACGGGCCTACGTCCTCGGGGCAAGAGAGAGAGATCTTATTGATTCAACAATCAATACAACTAATACAAGAGGGAGGCAAGGGGATTTTTTTTTTTTTTTGGGATACAATATATGAGGCCTCTAATCTCTATTTATAGCCACAGAGTCCCTGGATTTATGGAAACCCAGGTTGGATTCAATCCCATCCAGAAAAGGAATTCGAATCCTAAAAGGAAAGTCCAGACGCGCCTGTCGGTCGACCGGCCAGTCGACTGACCCATGCCACGGTCGACCGGCCCGGTCGACCGCGCCCAACCGAGAGCAGAGGCCACTTCAGTCGGTCGACCGGGGCCGGTCGACCGCTCCTTCCTGTGCACGCCCGTGCACGCCGGTCGACCGGCCTCCTCCACCGGTCGACCGGGATGTCGACCGGGAGCACCTCTGGCCTGCTCCATGCGCCGTTTCTCGCTCTTTTGTCGTCCGATCTCTGTGCTACCTCCTTCCATCTCTTCTATCTCCTCTCTCCCACAATTCTCCACCTCGGTGAAGATTTTTCAAATCTGAGCCGATCTCCAACGAACTCCAGTCTATCACCTGGCGAAATCGACACACGATCTCGGCGAAATCGAAACACGATCTCGGCTTGCGCGCTCCAGACGAAATTGACACACGATCTCGGTGAAATCGACACACGATCTCGGCTTGAAATCTGTAGCTCAGCTATCAACTGGGATGCACCACACATGCCTTCCCTACACTTCACCTTAGTTGAACTTCATACATGCTGATCACCGAACGTGTCTCCTACTCCGCAACTTCACGACCTCACGAAGAACTCATCATGAGCCAACACTGACTCTCCAACTGACTCGCTCTATCTAGTCTACCTGTCTTCAGCTGACGGTCCAACCAAGTCTGAGTAGAACACACCGAACACCATCATCGGCTTCAACAACTGGATGCACACCACTCCTTATGCAAGCTCAACATCTTCTCACCAGAAGATCAATCTGTTCATCGAGATCACAACACCTCACCTCTACGTGAAGTCCAACTCTTCACCTCTACGTGAAGTCCAACCGGCCACAACACTTCACCTCTACGTGAAGTCTCTCCACCTCTACGTGAAGCTCCAATCGGCCACAACTCTTCACCTCTACGTGAAGTTCCAATCAGCTTCTCGAGAACCCAAACAGCTTCATACGGGTTGCATCACCAAATGGCTGCGCCTTTACGGCTGCCTACGTACCTTGCCCAAAGGATCAAGCAAACCGTAGATCATTGAAATGAGCTTCATCAAGCTCAAACACTTGTACCTGTATCTGAACCAGCGAACCTATCTGGCTGAGTCATATGAACCTCCTCACGACCATCATGGAGAACAACGGCCTTCAACTTGAGCTTGTCGTGATCACAAGCTTGAGATTCATGCTTCTTTACCCACGAGCGTGGTTTTACCTTAGTTCCAATGGCTGCAAACAACTCGACATCCTCAATAATGTCTTCAACCTGTTCAGTATCCACCCTAGCTACATGATCTCCACCCGGTGTCACATCCGGTGAAGTCTTCTCTGGTGCCAAACCAACTGGAGATGGTGGAGTAGCATCAACCTCCACCCGCTGCGATACTTCCTTGGTCTCCATCCTCTCCACCTGCTGAGAGACGGTGGACTTCAACACTGAAGTCTTATCAAATGTGACATGCCTACTCAACGCGATCTTCTTATTTCGGGGTCCCATAACCTGTAGCCATTTCTTTTAACACCAAAAACACAAACTCTTTGCTCGCGGATTCATCTTGCCATTCTTGGCACTGAAGCAGGTCGGACTTCCAAATTCCCGCAGCAAACCATGATCTTGAGCAGCTTTCCCAGACTAAATTTCCAATAGAGCTTTACCTCCTATCGCAGTCGACCCATTTATGAGATGGCTAGCATACACAATCGCCTTAGCCCAAAATGACTTGTTTAATCCTGCATTAGACAACAACTACCGAACCTTCTCCAGAAAGGAACAATTTACTTCCTTAGCCAACCCATGTATACCTGTTGTGAAGTGAGTAGCAATACCAGTGTTCTGGCCAAATCGTAGGAATTGGTACATGTCTCTTTCAACATTACCAATCTGTAGCTCCTTGATCTTCTTACCAATCTGCTTCTCCATTCTTCCTCTCCACTTCACCAACATATCTAGGGCTTCACCCCTTTGTCTCATGGGATATATCCAACAATGCCTAGATAAACTATCAACAAAAGCGACAAAGTACCTGTGACCTCCAAGCGATGCAGTCTTAGTAGGTCCCAAAACGCTTACGTGAACACAATCAAGAAGACCTTCTGAGTGGTGAGTACTGGTGCTGAATTTCACCTTCTTCTTGTCCAGAACGCTGTGTTCACCTTCCTAGTTGCAGGTAGCAGCACTTCCATTGATCCCTTCTTTGCAGGAGCTCGCAAAGACTTTTCTCCTCCTTGTCCGACCTTCACCTGTCAGACCTTCTTGCAACCATCATCTGAAGAATTAGAAGTCTCCACCTGACCTATCACCGCACTACCCTTCAAGTAGTAGAGATTGTCCCAGCGGAGGCCCTTCATCACCACCATTGAGCCTTTGATCATCTTGAGTACACCATCTCGTACAGATATCACAAGACCCAATGCTTCAAAAGCGCCAACAGAGATAAGAATCCTTTTGAGTTGAGGTACATACCTCACCTCCTTCAATTCTCGTACTATCCCATCATCCATCTTGATACGGACTGTACCCATCCCTTCTATATTATACGGATGATCATCTCCCATGACCGTGTAACATCCATCTAGCTTCTCAAAACTAGAAAATCAGGCCCTGTTCGGGCACACATGATAGGTGGCTCCGGTATCCAAGATCCACCCAGCATTATCTGAGCTACAAACAGTAGGGGTAGTAACAGAGAGAGAGAATACCGATGAGTCCTAGTCTAATCCATCTGCCTATGAAGTACTGTCATGAGTACTGGCCACCTTTGCAAGATTTGCCTCAGTCTTAGACTCCACCTTCTTACCTTTGGCCTTTAGGCATTCAGCTTTCCAGTGTCCTAGTTCCTTGCACAAGGCACACTGATTCTTCTTCAGATTTCTGAAGCCTGATCTGGACTTTGATCTCCCCCGATCATCTCTTCCCTTCCTATTGGAACTTCTGCCTCTTACCTCCAATGCCTCTACTGTTGTGCTTCCCGAACAGTCGGTCATGTCTCCTTGCTTCATAACTCACAAGTGCAGCAGACACCTCATCGTAGTTAAGGGATTGTCTACCATTAAGAAAAGTAAGAGTAAAGGCCTCATACTCTTTCCTAGGAAGAGAGTTCAAAAGAATTACTGCCTTATCCTCTTCACCAGTCTCCACATCTATATTAACTAGATCTGTAAGAAGCTTCGCATAGCGGTTCAAGTGTTCATTGACGGAGCATCCTCTTTGCATCTGAAACCCATAGAGCTTGCTCTTCAACTGCAATCGCGATTCTATACTCTTCGTCAGATACTTCCTCTCCAGGATCTCCCACTGCTACCTCGCAGATGTCTCATGCAACACCTGATACTTGATGTCTTGTATCAGACAAGACCTGATCAAGCCACACGCCAAATGGTTCATCTTGTCCCAATCTTCTTCCGTCGTTGATGCGCGCTT
The DNA here is from genome assembly GCA_038442645.1 of Agave tequilana. Lineage (NCBI taxonomy): Eukaryota > Viridiplantae > Streptophyta > Magnoliopsida > Asparagales > Asparagaceae > Agave > Agave tequilana. Next base: position 245,009 of record JAVJIF010031289.1, on the reverse strand, counting down.
CTTCTCTAACCGTAGAGTATCTTCGAGGTTTGATGCAATCAGCGCGTCCATAACCTCACACCTCCACATACCAAAGTTGATCGTGCGTTGAACTTCACCACATCAATCCTTGGATATGGATTCATAGATCTCACCGATGTACTTTCTCCAGCCATCTTCTCAACTGATTCCTCAAAGCAATGCGGAAACAAACGAAGTTAGATAAAACAAACTAGATAAAGACAGGATCTTTACCTCACGCGAAACCCTCGAAGAGTTTCTGAAGCAATCTACTCCACCAAATTGATTTCTCGAGTAATCTACACGCTGTTTTGAGATCGACATATGATCCCACAAACAGTCCCAACGCCGCTCTGAGATCGACACACGATCTCCGCCAAACAGTAACTAATGCCCTTGAATCAACAGATGATCCCATGTCAAACCTGGGATGCTCTGATACCACTTGTTGTGCCCCCGACACCACTCGTTGTGCGCAGCGGTCCGCGGAAGAGGAGGCACAACAACCACCCTTGAGGAATCCGCCCAACTGGCGGAGAGTCGATGCAGCCGCCGGAGAAACAACCAACACAGCAGGAACATCAACCAATCGAGAAAAGCAATCAACACACAAATTTAACGAGGTTCGGCAACGTGCCTACATCCTCGGGGCAAGAGAGAGAGATCTTATTGATTCAACAATCAATACAACTAATACAAGAGGGAGGCAAGGGGATTTTTTTTTGGGATACAATACATGAGGCATCTAACATCTATTTATAGCCACAGAGTCTCTGGATTTATGGAAACTCAGGTTGGATTCAATCCCATCCAGAAAAGGAATTCGAATCCTAAAAGGAAAGTCCAGACGCGCCTGTCGGTCGACCGGCAGGTCGACCGACCCATGCCACGGTCGACCGGCCCGGTCGACCGCGCCCAACCGAGAGCAGAGGCCACTTTAGTCGGTCGACCGGGGCCGGTCGACCGCTCCTTCCTGTGCACGCCCGTGCATGCCGGTCGACCGACCTCCTCCACGGTCGACCGGGATGTCAACCGGGAGCACCTCTGGCCTGCTCCATGCGCCATTTCTCGCTTCTTTGTCATCCATTCTCTGTGCTACCTCCTTTCATCTCTTCTATCTCCTCTCTCCCACATTGAAATCACTGTGATTCTAGAACTTGAAATTATTGTGTCTAGAATTCTTTCTTTCTTTTTATTACCCTTGACTTTGAAATGCAGGAATTAAGAGAGAGCATAATTATAATTAACGAGGGTATTTGAGTGGAGCCGGGGTCCATACAGTCAGAAAGATAAATGAATGTTGCTGAACTGGGGAAAGTTGCACGATGGAGACCCCATCTTTTGTCCTTTTGTACGTGACAGACGACATGATTCACCTCATCTTGTAGGATGCCCTTTCCTTTTTATGGCAAATTGTTTTGTGTTTCCTCTCTCGGTCAACAGTTACAAATCAAAATGACAAATTTATATTCTACTTTATTTTATTGTATTCTCGTTTAAATGATAAATTATTAAATGAGCCTATACGGGATTTTACTGAGGCGATCTTGAGTCAGGTCAAGTCATAAGTTTCGTAGCCCATTAGAAATCATGAGGCGAGTGGGTCTGGCATGCTTAAAATCATTGTGATTCTAGACCTTAAAATTATTGCGTCTCTAGAATTTTCTTTCTTTCTTTTTATTACCTTTGACTTTGAAATGCAGGATTAAGACGGAGCATAATTATAATTAGCGAGGGTATTTGAGTGGAGCGGGGTCCATATAGCCAAAGAGAAAAATGAATATTGCTGAATTGAGGGAAAGTTGCATGATGGAGACCCTATCTTTTGTGCTTTTGTACGTGACAGACAGACGACATGATTCACCTCATCTTGTAGGATGCCCTTCCTTTTTATGGCAAATTGTTTTGTGTTTCCCTCTCTCGGTCAACAATTACAAATCAAAATGACAAATTTTGTATTCTACTTTATTTGATTGTATTCTCGTTTAAATGATAAATTATTAAATGAGCCTATACGTGATTTTACTGAGGCGATCCCGAGTCAGGTCAAGTCTTAAGTTTCATAGCCCAGTAGAAATCATGAGGCTAGTGAGTCTGGCATGCTTGAAATCACTATGATTCTAGACCTTGAAATTATTGTGTCTCTAGAATTTTCTTTCTTTTTTATTACCTTTGACTTTGAAATGCAGGAATTAAGAGGGAGCATAATTATAATTAGCGAGGATATTTGAGTGGAGCCGGGGTCCATATAGCCAAAAAGATAAATGAATGTTGCTGAACTGAGGGAAAGTTGCACGATGGAGACCCCATCTTTTGTGCTTTTGTATGCGACAGACGATATGATTCACCTTATCTTGTAGGATGCCCTTTCTTTTTATGGCAAATTGTTTTGCGTTTCCTCTCTCGGTCAACGGTTACAAATCAAAATGACAAATTTTGTATTCTACTTTATTTGATTGTATTCTCGTTTAAATATAAATTATTAAATGAGCCTATACGGGATTTTACTGAGGCGATCTCGAGTCAGGTCAAGTCTTAAGTTTCGTAGCCCATTAGAAATCATGAGGCGAGTGGGTCTGGCATGCTTGAAATCACTGTGATTCTAGACCTTAAAATTATTGTGTCTCTAGAATCTTCTTTCTTTCTTTTTATTACCTTTGACTTTGAAATGCAGGATTTAAGAGGGAGCATAATTATAATTAGCGAGGGTATTTAAGTGGAGCCGGGGTCCATATAGCCAAAAAGATAAATGAATGTTGCTGAATTGAGGGAAAGTTGCATGATGGAGACCCCATCTTTTATGCTTTTGTACCTGACAGACACGACATGATTCACCTCATCTTGTAGGATGCCCTTTCCTTTTTATGGCAAATTGTTTTGTGTTTCCTCTCTCGGTCAACAGTTACAAATCAAAATGACAAATTTTGTATTCTACTTTATTGATTGTATTCTCATTTAAATGATAAATTATTAAATGAGCCTATACGGGATTTTACTGAGGCGATCTCGAGTCAGGTCAAGTCTTAAATTTCGTAGCCTATTAGAAATCATGAGGCTAGTGGGTCTGGCATGCTTGAAATCATTGTGATTCTAGACCTTGAAATTATTGTGTCTCTAGAATTTCTTTCTTTCTTTCTTTTTATTATCTTTGACTTTGAAATGCAGGAATTAAGAGGGAGCACAATTATAATTAGCGAGAGTATTTGAGTGGAGCCGGGGTCCATATAGCTAAAAAGAAAAATGAATGTTGTTGCACTGAGGGAAAGTTGCACGGTGGAGACCCCATCTTTTGTGCTTTTGTACGTGACAGACGACATGATTCACCTCGTCTTCTAGGATGCCCTTTTCTTTTATGGCAAATTGTTTTGTGTTTCCTCTCTCGGTCAACAGTTACAAATCAAAATGACAAATTTGTATTCTACTTTATTTGATTGTATTTCGAAAGTACACTTTCTGTTTCATCAAAGAATTTCCAAAATTGATCCATTCTTTATGATTTAGGAAAAAATGGGGCCACACTCTGATCTATCATCAGATGAAAAAAAATAACTAAACTAATCAAAACCAACCCATTTGAGATCACGACTAGTCAGTTTCCAAATCGACCCAGCCCAAGTTGCATCCCTATCAACCTCCTCATTGAAGAGAGAGAGATCTCTCAATGAGTGGTCCCAAGATTCACACACGTCTCTTGTCACAACACCTCCCCACAACACGCAAAAGCCAAACCCCGACTGGCCGCAACCGAAATAATAAAAATAATAAATTTAGTAAGATCACCATCCCCAAGTCCCCACGTGGGTTCACTCAACGACGCAGCTGAAACCGAGTAGACAGAAAGAACCCAATTAGACAAAGAATAGAACAAGAAGTAAAAATATCGAAGCCACTACGAAATCGAGGGAGCACTCTCTCACGCGTTGTGCGCACCTACAAGGGGTGACCACATGGTCCACATCTCTTTAAACGCGACAACAAACCCTAAACCTACATCTCTCTATATATAACCAATCCAAAATCCAAACCCTTTCACAGAAATCTCAGCTGAGCTCTCCTCTCTCTCTCGACTTGAAACTTTTCTCTCGATTAAAGATATTTTCAGAAAGGATTCTCTCTCGACCGCACAGACAAGATGGTGTGCATGGCCGCCGCGAGACAGGGGAGGCAACTGCAGCGGTACAACAGCCACGGCGGCCGCCAGGTCGTCGGCTGCATCCCTTATCGATTCAAAACACCCGACGAGGATGTTGCTCAGGCTGTCGAGGTCCTCGTCATCAGCTCGCAGAAGGGCAACGCCTTGATGTTCCCAAGGTGAGAGAGGAGTTTTGTGCAATTTGAGGAAGTGTGGGCGGGAATACAAAAAAAAAAAAAAAAAAAAAAAAAAAATATTGTTAGCTGACATTTTCGGGCATCTTTCTGTTTGCAGGGTGGGTGGGAGTCTGATGAGAGCATTCTTGAGGCAGCGTTGAGGGAGGCGCTGGAGGAAGCCGGCATCCAAGGAAAACTTGAGGTGAGAAAACTTCTCCATCTTTGCATTGTTCTCTCCCTTGTCGCGAAGCGAGGAGGGAAATTGTAATATTCATTGTTGTCGTGGATGTTTCTGTAAAAAGTATAACTGCTGATTAAGTTATTTGATTGTGTATTGTTACAGGATATACTTGGAAAATGGAAGTACAGAAGCAAGAGATACGGTACATTGTACGAGGGGTTCATGTTTCCGTTGAATGTGACTGAGGAGCTGGAATTCTGGCCGGAAATGGCAGCAAGAGAACGGAAGTGGGTTACGGTCGCGGAAGCGAGGGAAGGATGTAGGGATCTATGGATGAGGGAAGCCTTGGAAGTGTTGATTCTGCGACTTACGCAAGAAAGAGAACAATTCAGAGTATAATTTTAATGGTGGTGAATGATCAAAGCATTTTGTACATATATACACACACAATGCACGGAGGTAGATATAGGATGTAGAGATTCATTGTACACGATACCAAATTCTTTTATTCTTTCAAATTCTTTATGATCCAACATTTTTGGGATAGATTCTTTTTGAACACGAAAAAACAAATTTTGTAACTCCAAATTAGTAGGCCTTGGATGGGCAGACAACACTTCAATTAAATTGATGAATTTCATGTGACCACAATCTCATGCAATTGAAAGAAGAGCATCAATCTATCTTCCCCAATGCCATTATCATGTTTCTTATGTGATAGTTTTTGCTATTTTACTATCGGTGTACAACGATTTTTTGCTATTTACTATCGGTGTACAACGATTAATCATTGTCTCTTTGGGCTTTTCTAGTAAGTTAACTCGAAGATAACAAGGAATTTATATTTTAAAAACAATTTAAATGTAGAGAGAATTAGATGGCATAGAACTTAAGTTTACGTGAGTAATAAAACTCTCTTGAAATAAAATGAACTTCAGAAGAAACTTAATAAGGTATGTGATTTGTGACAAGAAAGTTACATATTCAAATTATGACACCAACAATATTAGAGAATACTGACAAAAATAGAAAAAAAGAAAATAACAATATCAGATGAATTATCTTCCTAAACTCAAAAGAAAAAAATCTCTTGAATTTGGATTTATCTAAAATATCCACTGGTTACTACTTCACTGATGTTGATGGGATTAAGTATTGAACAACTTTAGGCTTGTATGTCTTCCATATGATCTACATATAAAATAATCTATAGGGCGTGATTTCTCTTCTTTCCCCTTTTGTTGCTTTAAATAGTATGAGAGCTATGTCTGCAAATTTACAACCATTTCTATATATTTTAGGGAAAAAAATGTTAGTGCCACATTAATCTCATTTTTTGGGGGAAAAAAACAGGGAAAAACTAGTCAGTGCCAATTACTCTTGAAATAGCTGGTATGTTTGTGTTATGAATGGTTGTTGAAAATTCCACTCAAATAAGAAGCATAAGTTAACCCTAATCCAAGTTGAAATGCCATGGCTGAATCTTTTACTAGGAAGCTACTGGTTGATTTATATATTAATTTCTGGGTCTAAGAAATGAGCAACTTGAGGGCTTTCTCCATTTCTCTATGCAGACAAGTCACCATTGTCTGCTAGTTTCATTAATTAAGACCCAATACTATTTCCATAAATATTATACAAAAAGATAGTAATCAACTAAGAATCTACACCCTTTCCTGCATGTGAAATTATTGTACTCAAGTGTTGCCCTTCAAAATTGAGGTACTGTGTGTATCTGAGCAAGATGAGGTGGCTGTAGCAAGAATCTTATGCTAGGACCAACCATTAATTGTCTTATTCAGAGTCTGATCAGTTTCTTGTTTAATTAACAGTGTTGTATTTGGGTGCATTAAGAGCATGCAACACATGTACAGAAAGGGCCAAATCTAGAATAGTAGAGATTTTGTCATGCAATGATTGAAAGTGGCCTTGGTCTGAAATTTGAACTGCCAACAAAACTTCAACAAACATTTAAGATGCTACAAAGAGAATATTTGGAAGGAATAACCCTAGTGCTTTTGTTTGCAATATTTGTTGGAATCAGTAAATCAATTTGGTAAGGTTTGTTTTTCTATTCGAAGTTGTCTTTGGATCCTAGTTGTTGGAATATGAAGAATATAAATGTGAATCTTTGAATTGAATTATGGCGAGATCCGTTGATCGAATCAATTGGATGATGGTTGGAGTGTGTTATCCTTCCATTGGGGATGAAACGTGGTATATTCATACATTCAATTCCGACTTCAAATGAATGAGATATTCAAGTCTAAAAATTGCCTAATTCAAAGCCAAAATGGGACTGAAGGTAGGTAAAAGCATTTAGTCCCACATTGGCCATGGGATGGAAGTTCGTTGTGTTTAAATAGAGAAAATTGAGAACAAAGGGCGTGCCCTTTGGGTACTTGGAGTTTTCCCGCGCGATTGGGAGGGAATCATGCGCGCACGTAGGCGCCGGCGCTGGGCTCGGGTCTGGGTTCGGGTTCCTTGTTCTTTTTGAATCGGGTCTCACGGGTATGGGTTGTGAGCATACCCGCTCCGCTACCCGAACCAGACCCGCTCCACTATCCGGATCCGAACCAGACCCGCCCCGCTATCCAGATCCAAACTGCGAGGGCTCAGAAAATTCAACAGATTCTTTTATAGAATTGTTGTCTGAATCTGGAACTTCTGAAGAAGAATATTCTTCAACCTTCCTTCGTCAGTTACTGCGTTCTGAACTGGGAAGTGGAGTTCTGAAGTAACTTCCAGCGAGAAGTGGGAAAGTCAGTTTCCGAAGTGACTTCCAAAGAAGATTCTGCAAAATTCGTTCTAAAAGAGGGCTCAGAAAATTCAACAGATTCTTTTATAGAATTGTTGTCTGAATCTGGGACTTCTGAATAAGAATATTCTTCAACCTTTCTTCGTCAGTTACTGCGTTCTGAACTGGGAAGTGGAGTTCTGAAGTAACTTCCAGCGAGAAGTGGGAAAGTCAGTTTCCGAAGCGACTTCCAAAGAAGATTCTGCAAAATTCGTTCTGAAAGAGGGCTCAGAAAATTCAACAGATTCTTTTATAAAATTGTTGTCTGAATCTGGGACTTCTGAAGAAGAATATTCTTCAACCTTCCTTCGTCAGTTACTGCGTTCTGAACTGGGAAGTGGAGTTCTGAAGTAACTTCCAGCGAGAAGTGGGAAAGTCAGTTCCGAAGCGACTTCCAAAGAAGATTCTGCAAAATTCGTTCTGAAAGAGGGCTCAGAAAATTCAACAGATTCTTTTATAGAATTGTTGTCTGACTCTGGGACTTCTGAAGAAGAATATTCTTCAACCTTCCTTCGTCCTCTATAGTGGGTGCTCCTCCAAAGTAAAGGCAAATATTCATCCGAAATTTGTCTTTGTCCCGCTGCTTCAACGATCCTGTGAAGGTACTGGTTGACTACGGTTCGACCGTACCGTAATTTGGTAGTGCTATCCAAATACCGTGAAGGAGTGTTGTATCTTGGGAGACCAGCGTCCAGTAACCCGTTAGCACTAGTGCGGGGGACGTAATTGTCTTAAAGAGATTCGCTCTAAGCGTACCTCACTCCAAGTACTGTATAAGTGAATTAATTTTTTTATACAGGGGATATACTAATATTCAGTATATCGAGACGGATTTAGATTCAGTCTAATTGGTGTTTAACCAAGGAAGGAAATTGAAAGGTGGTTCTTAAATTAAGGAACGTTCTCTTGAACGGAAAACCTCCCACCTGATATTTGCCGACCTGGCCAATTAGATTGTTAATATTTCAATGATCTTGAATAGTTGTCAGATTGATTCCTGTTAAGCAGAAACCAACAATCTTAAGACAATTATTTATTGAAGTTTCTTACTTCTATTCTGCTTGAACTTGAAGAAAATGTTTGAGACTAATCAAGATAGCTCTAGTAAGGTACCAAACATGCAGCTACAAGTTTTGATGCCAACTCCACTTCCTAACCCGAAGCCGGAGAAGCCAGAAAAATTTGATGGCACAGAATTCAAGAGGTGGCAACAGAAGATGCTCTTCTACTTGACCACTCTTCATCTGGCCAGATTCCTGCAAGAAGATCCACCAGAGCCCGCAACTGATGCATGGACTCAATGTGACTTCCTTTGCCGAAATTATATTTTAAATGGACTGGATGACTCTCTGTATAATGTCTACAATCAACGGCAAAGAAGTTATGGGCCAATCTTGACAAGAAGTACAAGACTGAGGATGTTGGTACCAAGAAGTTCGTCGTAGGATGATTTCTGGAGTACAAAATAGGAACAGTAAGACTGTAATCAGTCAGGTGCAAGAGTTCCAACTTATCTTGCACGAGATAGAAGCCGAAGGTATGATCCTACCTGAAACCTTTCAGGTTGCTACTATCGTGGAGAAACTCCCACCTGCGTGGAGAGATTTCAAGAACTACCTGAAGCACAAGCGAAAGGAGTTGAAGTTGGAAGATCTCATTGTGAGGCTTCGAATCGAGGAGGACAACAGAAAGTCCGAGAAAAGGAGCAGTAAGAACTCCTATAAAGTAAAAGCCAATGTGATCGAAGACTCAAAGGGGAAAGCGTCTACTTCCAAAGGCTTAAAGCGGAAGAAGACTTCCCAGGGGTATAAAGGCAAGGTCCAAGAAGGCAAGAACATGCGCTTCAAAGGAACTTGCTACATCTGCAACAAAGAGGGGCATAAGGCGAATGAATGTCGCAGCCGTCTCAAAAAGAACAAGAAGAGCCATCCACAGGCAAACTTGACCGACCATGAGTCGCCAAACCTTTCAGCTGTGGTGTCAGAAGTGAATCTGACAACCAACAATAAGGATTGGTGGATAGACACTGGGGCTACTCGGCACATCTGCTCTGAGAAATTATTATTCTCTGAATATCAAATACTAGAGCAAGATGAGCAACTATTCATGAAAAATTCAGCCGTCTCAAAGGTTGAAGGAAAAGGCAAGGTCATCCTGAAGTGGACATCGGGGAAAGAGCTTACTCTGAACGATGTGCTGCATGTCCCAGATATCCACAAGAATTTGATCTCTGGATCAATACTTAGTAAGAAAGGATTTAGAATGGTTTTTGAATCAGATAAATTTGTACTTACTAAGGGAGGGATGTATGTGGGAAAGGGTTATCTTGTTGATGGACTTTTTAAAGCCAATGTTGCAGTGGTAGATAAAAAGTCTGTGTATTTGTACCCAAAGCTTATAAATAAAAGAAAATCTTCTGTTTATTTGCTTGAGTCTCCTATTTTATGGCATGCTAGATTAGGGCATGTAAATTACAAGTCATTAAAGAACTTGTCTAATCTGGGATATATTCCTAAACTCAACTTGGAAGAAATTCGCAAGTGTGAGATTTGTGTTGAGGCCAAGTTGGCGAAAAATTCATTTCACTCAATAGATCAAAATACATAACCTTTAGGGTTAATTCATAGCGATCTGTGTGACTTGAAGTTTATGCCAACTAGAGGCGGTAAAAAGTATTTTATTACTTTTATTGATGACTGTACAAGATACTGTTATGTGTATCTTTTAAACAGTAAGGATGAGGCAATAAATATGTTTATAACATATAAAGCCGAAGTTGAGAATCAACTCAACAAGAAAATCAAGATTCTAAAATCTGATAGAGGCGGAGAATATGAATCAAATGATTTTAATGAGTTATGTGCTAATTTTGGTATAATCCATCAAACAACAGCACCATATACTCCTCAGCAAAATGGAATTGCTGAACGGAAGAACAGAACTTTGAAGGAGATGGTAAATTCCATGCTCGTAAGTTCTGGAGCTCCGCAGAACTTGTGGGGGGAAGTTCTATTAACTGCAAATTATATTCTAAATAGAGTACCCCACAAGAAACTTGGTCTAATACCATTCGAGTTATGGCATGGAAGGACACCTTCCTACCATTACCTCAAAATGTGGGGGTGCCTTGCAAAGGTGCTAGCACCATTACCTAAAAAGACTAAGTTGGGAGCAAAAACTATGGACTGCATATTCATAGGCTATGCCATAAATAGTAGTGCCTACAGATTTCTGGTTCATAAATCAGAGATACCAGATATTCATGTAGACATGATTATCGAATCTAGAGATGCTGTGTTCTTTGAAGGTATTTTTCCATATAAACGGGAAACAAATAAGACTTCTGGGAAAAGAACACATGAGATGGCATTCAGGGACGAAAGCCCCGAGGAACCGACTGTTAATACGGAAATTGAACCAAGAAGAAGTCAGAGATCTAGAATCTCAAAATCTTTTGGTCCAGATTTCATAGCATACGCTATTGAAAGCGAGCCTCAAACATTTAAAGAGGCTATGTCAACCCCAGAAGCACAAAATGTTATATACAACGGTAAGTCTAGACATATTCGTCGTAGACATAATACCGTGAAGCAGTTGCTCTCAAATAGAATTATCTCTATTGACTTTGTATCGTCAAAGGATAATTTAGCGGATCCGCTTACTAAAGGTTTAAGTGGAGAGCGTATAAACTGCGCATCGAGGGGAATGGGTCTAAAAGCCTAACCTTACCGAGTCAGCTTAATGGAAACCTCACTTAGCGACTGGAGATCCCACGGACTAAATTCAAGAGGAAAAACTAGTTATGATTGACTCAGCAAGTAAGCACTTGGGAGCTTGACTCTAATCCATTCCTAAGGTGCACATAAGTGCTTTTCTACAAGTGGATTAAGGATAAGCTTAACGCTTTTAATGATGCCTATATCTTGTTATTAAACAAGTGGAGTAGAGTAGACTACTCTTAATAGGACGATCACCTATGTGAGTATATAGTTGGGTCGGCTCTTTGGGAATTTCTATGGAGGCTGTTATTCCCTAAAGATACTCTCTGAAACCAAGAATGTCCAGGGTCAAAACGGACACAACTGAGAACCAAAGTTGATTTGGAAAATCACTGTGTGAAGCTTGTTGACTTGGCTTACACTAACGGCTAACAGTTCAAGACCTAGTTCACTGATTAGCCAGTAAGTCTGATAAAGCTTTCGCTATGGAAGGTTCAAGACCTAGTTCACCTATCCTGATGCAGTTTCTTTTTAAAGTACCTTTCACAATAGAGTCAGTCTCTTTGTGTGTCATTTCCTTGAATCTCCATTCATTGTGGGGGATTGTTGGAATATGAAGAATATAAATGTGAATCTTTGAATTGAATTATGGCGAGATCCGTTGATCGAATCAATTGGATGATGGTTGGAGTGTATTCTCCTTCCATGGGGATGAACGTGGTATATTCACATGTTCAATTCCGACTTTGAATGAATGAGATATTCAAGTCTAAAGATTGCCTAATTCAAAGTCAAAATAGGACTAAAGGTAGCTAAAAGCATTTAGTCCCACATTGGCCATGGGATGGAAGTTCGTTGTGTTTAAATAGAGAAAATTGAGAACAAAGGGCGTGCCCTTTGGGTACTTGGAGTTTTTTCGCGCGCGATTGGGAGGGAACCATGCCCTATCATGCGTGCGCGCGCCGGCGCTGGCGGCGGCGGCGGCGGCAGGCCCGCCGGCGCCGGCGCCGGGCTCGGGTCTGGGTTCGGGTTCGGGTTCGGGTTCCCTACCGGCCTGGTTCTTTTGAATCGGGTCTCACGGGTATGGGTTGTGAGCATACCCGCTCCGCTACCCGAACCAGACCCGCTCCACTATTCGGATCCGAACCAGACCCGCCCCGCTATCCGGATCCAAACTGATCCAGTTGGACAGCCAACAGTCGCAACTGTTGGACAGCCAACAGGTGCGACTGTTGGGTCGAACCGTTGCAACAGTTCAGACCGAACCGTTGCAACCCAGACCCGTTGGCCCCTCCTGGAGCGCTATAAATAGCGCTCCAGTTTCTCATTCTAAACACACCACCACACCAAATCAGAAAAACTCTTCTCCCTCTATACGTTATGAACTGCAAAGCAAGTTACTGCGTTCTGAACTGGGAAGTGGAGTTCTGAAGTAACTTCCAGCGAGAAGTGAGAAAGTCAGTTTCCGAAGCGACTTCCAAAGAAGATTCTGAAAAATTCGTTCTGAAAGAGGGCTCAGAAAATTTAACAGATTCTTTTATAGAATTGTTGTCTGAATCTGGGACTTCTGAAGAAGAATATTCTTCAACCTTCCTTCGTCAGTTACTGCGTTCTGAACTGGGAAGTAAAGTTCTGAAGTAACTTCCAGCGAGAAGTGGGAAAGTCAGTTTCCGAAGCGACTTCCAAAGAAGATTCTGCAAAATTCGTTCTGAAAGAGGGCTCAGAAAATTCAACAGATTCTTTTATAGAATTGTTGTCTGAATCTGGGACTTCTGAAGAAGAATATTCTTCAACCTTCCTTCGTCCTCTACAGTGGGTGCTCCTCCAAAGTAAAGGCAAATATTCATCTGAAATTTGTCTTTGTCCCGCTGCTTCAATGATCCTGTGAAGGTACTGGTTGACTACGATTCGACCGTACGGTAATTTGGTAGTGCTATCCAAATACCGTGAAGGAGTGTTGTATCTGGGAGACCAGCGTCCAGTAACCCGTTAGCACCAGTGCGGCGGACGTAATTGTCTTAAGGAGATTCGCTCTAAGCGTACCTCACTCCAAGTACTGTATAAGTGAATTAATTTCTTTATACAGGGGATATACTGATATTCAGTATATCGAGACTGATTTAGATTCAGTCTAATTGGTGTTTAACCAAGGAAGGAAATTGAAAGGTGGTTCTTAAATTAAGGAACGTTCTCTTGAACGGAAAACCTCCCACCTGATATTTGCCGACCTGGCCAATTAGATTGTTAATATTTCAGTGATCTTGAATAGTTGTCAGATTGATTCCTGTTAAGCAGAAACCAACACTAGTTGCAGAGGAATGTTCTTGAATTGTAAAGTTCAACTCTTGTTTTCTGTCAACAATCTCAGATTAGAAAACAAGAAAGAAAAAAAGAAAGGAAAAACTATCATTCAAGGGATAAAAGTTCTATGATATTTATTAATGTGTGAAACATTTGTAGATGGAAGGACACAAGTCTATCTCTATGAGATAGACTTGTGTCCTTCCAAAAGGATTCGAGCCCAGATCCTTCCCACTCAAATTCAACCCTCCGACATTCGAATACAAAATCCACTCTGTTGAAGTTGATTTAGTTTTTCAAGTATCATAAACCAAAAATCAAGTGTTTTGAATACTTTTTGCCCATCCATTAAGGAGGGAAAAAATGGACGGCCTAAATAGTGAGTTGGTTAGTTTAACGGTGTAGATCATTTGAAACCTAACAAAAATTAGTTTGTAGGGGTTTTTAAATGTGTAGATCATAATGAAATGACCGGATTAAGAATTTGTATGACTAAAGACATAGATCTAACCAACTCACTACTTTCGTCCGTCCATTTTGCGTTGCTTGATGGATGGGCAAAAAGTATTATAAACACTTGATTTTTGGTTTATAGATACTTGAAATAATATAGATCAACTTCAACGGAGTGGATCATGTATTCGAATGTCGGAGGGTTGAATTTGAGTGGGAAGGATCCTGGCTCGAATCCTGTTGGAAGGACACAAGTCTATCTCTCTCTCTCTCTCTCTCTCTATATATATATATATATATATATATATATATATATATATATATATATATATATATATATATATATATATATAGTGAGTTGATCCCCTAAGAACCGTTCTCATGGATTTCTGTGAGAACTTTTATATGTACCGTCGGATATTATAGAGATCTGGCTTTATTTGATTTGATCTATCAGATCTGACGACCCACGTGAAAGTTCTCAAATAAATTCGTGAGAACGGTTCTTAGGGGATAGCTCCTCGTGTGAGAAACTTTCTCACACGAAGACCGTGAGAAAACTATATAGGAGCTTTATATGGATGATCCGAACCGTTCATCTTGATCTATATACTTTATTTAGACTATCAATTAAAAATCACGCGAGTCCGAGCCTTTTTATCCATACAACAAGTGGTTACAAAACATATGTTATATCACCGTAGAATAAAGATGTCACTTGATGCATCGGTAAAAAAATTGGAATCGCGTGATTTTTTATTGGTAGTCTAATTAGAGTATGTAGATCAAGATGAACGGTTCGGAACATCTATAAAATCTCTCTTATATGGTTTTCTCACGAAGCTTATTATGAGAAAGTTTCTCATTTGAAAATTTTCCTATATATATATATATATAATATATATATATACACACACATATATATACATACACACCCACACACACACACACACGTACGTACGTACGTACATACGTACCTACATACATACATATAATATAGGAATATTTTCAAATGAGATACATACATACATACATACATATAATATAGGAATATTTTCAAATGAGAAACTATATATGTGTGTGTGTATGTGTGTGTGTGTGTGTGTGTGTGTGTGTATGTATGTATATATATATATGTGTGTGTGTGTGTGTGTATATATATATATGTATATATATATGTGTGTGTGTGTGTGTGTGTGTGTGTGTATGTGTGTGTGTGTAGAGAGAGAGAGAGTTGAGCTCGGTTACTTTCGGAAGTATCAAGAATGTCGATATTCCCACTTTGATTTGATTGATACACAATCTATATACTAGATCCAAACCGTTGTATGTGATCTATTAACTATAAACTAGTTAGGAATAAAATTTCATAGATTTTCGTTATCATTTACCCGTTCATCAAAGTGACTAAAAAATTGACATTTTTGAGAGACCTAAAACTGCTTAACTTTGAGACCACTTTGATAAACGGGTAAATAATAACGAAAATCTATGAAATTTTATTTCAAACTACTTTATGTTAGTAGATCACATCCAACGGTTTGGATCTTACATACGGGTGGTGCATCAATAAAATCAAAGTGGGAGTATCGACATTCTTGATACTTCCGAGAATAGCCCAACTCATCTCTCTCTCTCTCTCTCTCTCTCTCTCTCTATATATATATATATATATATATATATATATATATATATATATATATATATATATATATATATATATATATATATATATATATATAGGGGTTACTGTATCTCAGCCGACAGCAGAGAGAGTTTCTCAGCCGGCGGGACGTGACAACATAATAGCAACGAATTTGACATTAATTTTGGCGAACAAAAACCAAAAAATTCCCGCCCGAGTTAGTATCAGTCACTTCAACAATCGCTTTGACGAAAATGCCCTCCCTCACAATTTTTTACTGTACGTAAAACCTTTCCTTTCAAAAAAATTTACAGATCTGAAATTATCAGTTGATCAATCCGAAAAATTTAGTTCTATTGTTTCCCAAATTTTCTGATCATTTTCATTCAAAATTTAGTTTTTTAAAAAAATATCTGTTAAAGATGGTGCCAAAGAAATCATCCGCGAAAAAAGGTAATGGGGAAACCCCAAATTTTTTTTTAGGGTTTGTAAAATTTAATAGTTATATTTTTTTCAGTTTTGATTCCCTTTTTACTTTTTTCAGAAATATTCCTATTTTAACTTGACTTAAATTAAAAGTGTCTGATGAACTGTTTTTTTACGAAAATTTTTGATTTTTTTAAAATTTTCAAGATTCTTGGTTTTTTAAAAAAATAGTTAAATATTTTTTTTAAAAACTTGCGACCATGATCACAACTAAGAGAGAAAGATTCGATTTTATGGTTTATAGAGGTAGTCATCAAAAAATAAGTATATTTATGCGGTTTAAAACTGTTTTTTTTAACACTGAAACTTTAAATCAAGTTTAAAGTTTAAGATAAAAATAGTTTTATTTTAGAGAATTGTTTTTTAAAATTTTTAAATTTTTTAACACAGTGACCCAAGGTCAAAAGTTTTTTTTCATTCCCTTTTATGTCGACTTAGGTCGCAATTATCTGAATTAGCGTCTTAGGTTTATGCGACCTTGGTCGCAGACTTTTAAAAATTAGTTGTTCTAAAAAAATTATTGACGTCCGTTTTTTTAAGGTTTTTTTAACTAAAACTCTGTGACTGATGTCGCAGTGTTGCCGTTCGTTTTCTCTTTTTGGGTGTATGGCCGCAGTCTGTTAACTAAGTTAGCCTGACTGAATATTGCGACCCTGGTCGCAGTATGATGATACAAAAACCCCTTCATGATAAATTATATGGGTTAATTACAAAACTGCAGTGCGACCTTGGTCGCAGTGTATTATATTCTACTAAATTAGATTAATTGGACACTGATATATTACACTGCGACCCTGGTCATTGATGAAGAAACAAAGGATATCATTGGTAAATTATTTTGTTTAATTAGAAAATTGCATCCGAAGTCGCAGTGTAATATATCAGTGCGACCTTGGTCATAGTGTATTATAGTTTATTAAAGACTGTTGCGACCAAGGTCACAGTCTTTTGTTCTTTTCAACTTTTATATAAAGGTACTGTGACCTGATATTTTATACTAATGTTTTTAATGTTTCTGCATCTATAGTTAAATAAGAACTGAAGGTTCGTCCTATGAGATCGAGCCTAAAGCCTATGTGCGAATTTATTAGAAAATTCAAAAAGTACATTCAGGCCGATTTTGTAGATGCAATGAAGGAGATCCTGTTTGGCCCAATCTTCATGGCCTTCTACAATGAGGAGTTTGGTGCCGAAAAAGGTCTAAAATCAAACATTAGTGTGCTGAAAATTGTAAACCAGACACGGACCTTTATAATTGAGGGCAAACAAATTGAGTTAACAGTGGAGGATGTTGCCCTTACTTTTGGTCTACCTATCAATGAGGCAGATTTTATTATGAATAAGACCTGTACAATGAAGGACAGGAGGGTTATAAAACATTATTTCCCTAATATAAAGAAAATCACGAAAATATCCATTGAAAAAACTTTGGATGATCTTCTGGTCAAGAAAAGAAGGAGAACTGAATTAGATGTGACCAAGGATGAACAGCTTGAGCAGCAAGTGACTTTAAATGAAATTATAAGAGACAGACAAAGACTTGCAGCTCAAGACTTTAAAACAATAATCATCCTATATATGTCGACAACTCTATTCTTTTCTGACAGTAAATGCACGGTGTCGTGGTATATTGTGGAACAAATTGCCAATATGCAGCTGATGAAAACAATATGTTGGGTTAAAACTGTTTGGCAATTCCTGATTGAGTTAATAGATATCTTCAGGCACACCATATATGAGCTGCAAGGATGCTCCGTGCAAATTATTGTAAGTATGAATATCAAGTTGGCAAACATTGTTGAAATTTGCTTATATATTGTCAATATTTATGTAAACTAATGTAATAATACATTTTGCAGTATTGGCTCTGTGAAAGGGCTGCTATTTTTGAGCCAAGGTCTGGTTTGGAGAACAAAACCCCATGGGCAGTAAGATGGGACCTCCAAAACATTAGCAGAGCTCTGGCTGAAATTGATCTAAGTGATGTTGACGCAGATATGTAAGTTTTTAATAGTTAACGACCATATAATGTTGATTATAATTTTATACATTTAAATGGAATGCGACCATTGTCGCGTTCATTTGATTAAAGTACAATGGTGTGCGATCACGGTCGCAGTTCCTTGATAACTCGTTATATATAAACTACGACCATGGTCACAGTCATATTTATTTCATTGATTTGTACTGCCACTATGGTCGCAGTACAGATTTACTTGTCTGATTTAATGTTTATGACTGCGACCAAGATCGCAGATTGCTTGATAGCTATTCTAGTAAAAGTTTCATTCATCTGCGATATAACTATAAGCTTTGTCTAAGATCTCAGTTTATTTTTTTTAGATTTTTTGTCGAATGGCCAATATTTCAAATGATGAAAAAAATATTATTAGCCTTCCTGTTGAAGAAGAAGAAGATGAAGAAGAAGAAGAAGAAGATATAAATATTGAAGCTAACATCCCGACGGAAACAAAATGAGAGCCTATCGAAATAGTTGAGGAACCAACGCGTGAACAAGAACCAACTATTTCAGGTTATTTGCCCTGAAGAAATAAAAATTTTGAGGAATGAAAATCAGCACTTGAGAGCATATGTTTATGAGATAGAAAGAAAAAAATTAAAAAAATAGAGACTGAGGGAACTCTAAAGGCTGAATTAAAGAAAAAAAGAAGAGAGAGAAGAGAGAAGAGAAAATTTAAAAAGCAGCAAAGAAAATTAAAAGTGAAAGAAGAAGAAGAAGAGTTGCTGAGAGCAGCCACTGCTGCGGAGGAGGAGGAGAAGAGGAGGAAGGAAGAGAAGCAGGAGAATGAGAAGAGGAGAAAGGAAGAGGAGGAGGAGAAGAGGCAGTTGAAGGCGGAGGAGGAGAAAAATCATAAAATTCTAGAGGAGAAGAGAAAAAAAGAGCAGGAAGAGAAGGAGAAGGAGAAGGAGTGGATGAAATAATAGGAGAGGAGGAAGAAGGAAGAAGAGGAGAAGAAGTAGAAAAGGATCAGAAAAGGATGAGGGAGCAGATAGAGAAGCAGGCAGAAGAGCAGAAGAAAAAGGAAGAGCAGAATTTTAAGCCTTCTGAATTTGAAGTAAGTATTGCTGGGTAAGATTTTCCCACTTTTTCTTTAAATTTAACTCAAGAGATACTTGAAATCCAAAAAGACAGAGCTTCTGAAGAAAATATTTAAGAACATATTCTGGCTCAAAAGAAAGTATTAAAGGAAAAGTTTTGGATTACTCGAAAGAAACAATCGAAAGAGGAGTCAAAAAACACAAGCGCACTGAAAGAGATCGCGATGACTCCGATTTCATTTATCCAAAACAAAAAAGAAAATTAATGAAGATTCTCTTCCAAAGCCTGGGGCTCAGACTTCTGCCACTGGTTTCAGCAACGAACAGATTTCAGGCACTCAACCAAAATCAGGAAATTGACTGAAACCACTGCATACAGAATCTGCAGCCACATCAACAAGCTCTGATCAAAAATTTCTTGGATAAAGCCTCCTCTGAGTAAATTAATTAATTTTATTTAAAATTACATCAAAAATATAAGATATTTATATTAGAACAATCTAATTATTAATTTTTTTTCTTGCAGTTCTACTGCATATCAGGATACTGACAACGGAATAATGGTTGGAAAAAATGACATTGAGGACCTCATGTTCAGTAGAGATTTAGATGCCAATATAATTCATTTCTACATGAAGCATCTAGAGAAGAGAGGAGGAATAAAAAGTATAATCTTTTGAAGCGAAGCTTGGGTAAACATCTATTTTCTCCTTTATAGATAATTAAAACATCAAATTTCTAATTAACGTAGTACTTTCAAAATTTGATGGTTAAAAATTCTACTAGTCGCTTTTACTGCTGATAAGGCATAATGATTTGTCTGCGACCTTGTCGCACTCCGGTCAGTTGCTAAGTAATCTTAAAAAAGAAGCTGAATATTGCCAGTTGCGACCTTGATCGCAGTCGCAGTAAACATATTCTTAATCAATAACAACACAGCGACCTTAATCGCAGTCGTAGTTATTAAACATGAAACTTAATATAATGATAGTTGCGACCTTGGTTGCAGTCGCATTTGGTAAGTAATCCTAAAAATTTAAACCTGAATACTGACGAATGCGATCAAGGTCGCAGGCAAAAATACAATAAACAATAACAACACAACGACCTTGCTCGCAGTCTGTTTTTGACATTTTGATTGCATTTAATTATTAAATATAAAAATGTTTAAATTTATTTTGTTTTTTACAGCACGATGTTGTATCTAAAAATAGAGATCTTGAAGATTATTTCATCAAGCAGTTGTTGAAAAACTACAAATGATGTGCAGTACATGTTCTTCTTGATCAATCACAAACACAGTGCCAGGGAAGCTGGATTTCACTGGATCTTGTTAGTATTTGATTTTCAAACACAAGAGTGGATTTTTTACAACTCTTTGGTCCCAACGGAAAAATCAAGTAATACATTAAAGTTTTATCAAACAGATGCAAGAACAATGGTGAGTTGATTTTAATCTTGCAATTACTGAATATTTGCATTTAATTTGATTAATATTGATATTTTTTTATTAACATTGTAGAAAGAAAGGTTATTACAAAATTTTGAAATTAATTTCAATAAAAGGATGAAAAAAATATATATAAAATACGCAAGATGTCCACAACAAGCAAACAAGTATTTTTTTTCTTGTGACATTTACCTAACATATTTTCTGCTTATTTTGAGTACAAAAATCTAATCTCATGTAATGATTTCTTTGTACAATTTTCAGTGTTGATTGCGCTATATATGTATGCAGGTACATCGAAAGTATAGCATTTGGTACTCCATCAACAGTTGATACTGTGACGGCGGCCACTAAGAAGCGAGCTTGCATACATGTTACTCGCAGACAAAGAGAAAAATTAGGATGAAGAAACAAAATTTATAAGAAGGATGGTATTTGAAGATCAAAAATTGACTTAATTTTTTAATTATAATATTGTTAATTCATTCATATACATCATTTTTTATGATAAGTGTATCCTATTTGTAAAGAAGGTCTGATGGCTTTATTAATATAATTTGTATACATTTTTATTCATTTGTTATACAATCCACTGAGATTTCCTTATTTTATTCTATAGCTGTAATAGAGTGCATGTTACTTAGGTCGCAGTGATATTATAAACAAATAATCAGTTCAGAATTAGTACTACGATCAAAGTCCCAGTCATGAACTGAGAAGTTGTATCGACTACTTATAATGCGACAATGGTCGCAGTATGCATAATTTTGTCCGTAAAAAATTTATCTATTTATTAGCATTCTATTAATGTAATTGAGACAGCGATCACGGTCACAATTAATGAATCATATTTCAGATCGCACTGCGACCATGGTCGCATTGACCAATTCAGAACTCCAATATTTTTATACACATAACGATATATGTTTTAAATTTTATTAAAATAATTAATTTAACGAAAAGTAAACATGATCCTCCCTGTCTTTTTCTACCATAAGAAACTAAAATAATAATACTCTTGCCGTACTCAAAGTAAAAAGTAACTACATGTAAAAATATATTAACTTTTTACCTATTTTCGAAAGCTGAACAGTCACCTGAAAAGTATACACATTTTGAAAAAAGGCAGATAATAAATTTACGCCATTTTCACGTCATTTCTGAAATTCGTCTCTTTCAATTTTCGAAAAAAGATTCAAAAATGTTTCTACGCCATCTTCACCAGAAAGAAGCCAATCATCTAATGATGATTGGATGTATAGTTCCGAATCGTTCCCTCGCTACAGGTCAGAGGATGAGCTTGATACAGACGACCCGTTCTGGGAGTTCATTGATAAACCGAAATACTGCTATGAAGAGGAAGAAAGCGAAGAGGAGAGTGACGGTAATGAGGAAGAGGAAGAAAGAGATATGGAAGACGAACACAGTCAATCATATGGATGACGAATCTGATTATGATGGTGATGACGAGGACGACTAGATTAGTACCTTTAAATATGTATTTGTTTTTTATATATATTTAAGCCTCTTTGTAATGTTAATTGTGTTAATTATAAATATTTTTGACTTAATTTTAGTTTTACTGGTGAAACTTTTTCACTAATTTTATTCTTATGGTTGCTGGAACATGGAACTACGGTGTCAAATTTTAATGGGCTATGTCGAACTTACATGTCAACAATGTGATCCAATCTCTAAGCCAGAAAATGTTAAAATTAAATCAAATGGGATACACTGCGACTATTGTCGCAGTCACAAAAAAAATAATATCAGCGACCGGAGATAAATAAATGGCTAATTTAAGATTAAAATCTAAACTGCGACCAATGTCATAGTGTAAAATTGAAAAGGTCTAATTTTCACAATATACAATTTAATTATAACCATATCTCAGCATATTAAACTGGCAACATAATTAAAGAACTTAATGTAATATTTCATTCAAACTTGAGAATTAAACAATCCAACTTTTCCTTGAAATTTAAACGTGACTCTGGTCGCAGTTATGAAAATACACTGCTTTTTCTGTAACTGCTGTAGACTGCGACAAAATCAATGTCAAATAGTCAAATTTGAACTGCAACCATGGTCACAGTCTATGTTCAGTGTACTAAAACACAACATATATGGAAAATTTGTCGCAATGGATTTTTAAAGAAATATTTTAAATATATTCAAATGTTATTATAATAACAAGAGACATGGGACACTTGAAAAGCAACAAAAATTTTCTTGTGAAATGATAAACTGTGACTCCGGTTGCAGTTATGATAATACACTTCTTATATTTGCGACCAAAGTTGCTGTCAAATATAGGCAAATATGATCTGCGACCCTGATTGCAGTCTATGTTCAATGAACTAAAAAGTAAAATGTATAGACCAACATTGTCGCAATGAAATTTTAAAGTACAACTACTTACAAAAGAACAGTAGATGGTAAGCACTTGAAAAGGAACAAAAAATGATTATACTGCGACCCAGGTCGCAGTACATGAAATGACTCTTTCTTTAACAATGCGACCATGGTTCAGTTGATGACTGAAGATGTAAAAATAAAAATTTATTCGTTCCAGGTAGTCGCAACATGAAACTACTTCCTCCACAATTAAGAAGGAAAGGTAAGAATTTGAAGCATTAAACTTTAAATTAAATTATATAACAGGTTTAATTTCATACCAATAATGGACAACCAGTCCTGTAATGGCCCAACTGTTGACAGTTTTCACACTCTCGATACTTCACTTCCTTCTGTGATAGAGAATCTTCAAAACCAAACTTAAGCCTGGATACACTTCTAGGCCTCCCCTTAGTTGGTACAGGACCAATTGGATCGCGTATATTCAATTTTTCACCATCCCGCAGAATAACGACGGATCCACTAGAACCAATATTTGTTTTAGACTGTGATGATTGATAATTTACTGACCTGACTTTGTATTCATTACTGGTTTCTTCAGCAAATCATTCCAAAACATCATCCAACTTTGAAAGATGGATATCAGAATCGACCGCCATTTCAAGAATTGCATTAAATTTTGAACGAAATGTCCACAGTCTAGCCGTCCCTCGAGTGCTTTGAATGGGAAAAGGCCTAATGCCATTTTCAATTGCAACATTTTTGTAACGCGCATCCAATCTCCATCTCTGTAGTATATAGGATTCTGGTATATGTGTAATATGATTGCGCCACAAAATACACAGAATATGTCTACAAAGGATACCCTCTGTTTCGAATAATGAGCAACTACAAGACACATCAAGTTTATCATAATTCTCATAACTGACCTTTTTTCAGGTGTCTTTTGATTATGAAAATTCACCAACCAAATATTTTGCTCCGGGTCCATCGTGTTCTAACTCTTCTGAAAAGTGTGTCATTACAACTGCACAATCCTTTTAGAACAACTGAAAAATCTTCGGGGTATACAACTTTGAAACATGTATCTCATATGAATTCGATGTATAATTGGGCACAAAATTCAAACCCTGAAAGTCTTGTTGAGATTCAGAACTGCGACGAGCAGTGACAGCTTTATCATATTGGTGGACAAATTCAACTAGTTTCGTGTTTGCATTCATAAAACCATCAAAGAAAGAATTAATACTTTCAGACCTCTGATTGGTTGTCATTTCAGCACAGAAAATATCCTTGAGATATGCATTAACCTAGTGTCCACCCAATCTATACATCTTCAACAACAACTGTCTTCTTCTTCTAAATGATATTTTTCATTCATCAGTATCCATCGTTTCTCGCATGTGCTTATATCACGGGAGGTGTACCAAAGATGGAAATCAGAGACAAAATTTTCCCCATACTTGTTCGTCATCGGGATTTGTTGCTCGGCAATATATTTCGTACATGCCAAAAAACAGTAGAGGTGTCGAGTAGTTAGAAAAACTATCTTGATGGCATCACCGATCTGGGCATCCTGATCAGTAATAATCACCTTCGGTGCAACTCCGTGCATGCATTTGAGCCATTTATTAAATAGCCATACAACTGTATCCCTCTGCTCATCCGCAAGCAATGCACAACCAAACAAAATTGACTGCCGATGATGATTCACTCCAGTGGATGGAGCTAATAACAGATTCAAGTAATTAGTCTTGTATGTTGTGTCAAAAACAATCACATCACAAAAACTCAGATACGAGGAAATTACTCTTCCATCAGCCCAAAAAATATTTCTAAGTGTGCCCGCATTGTCAACTTCACTGGCAAAGAAAAACTCTGGATCGGACTCGGCTTTTTTTAAAAGTATTTGATGATCGAAATAAACTCATGGCCAATATTACTTCTACGGTGACGAGTAAAATCAATAACTTGTAGCGGGCTTACTTCTTCACAACCTTCTCCGTGATTCATTGCATTAACAACACGAGAAATATTTGAAGGACGAATTTCTACATCAACCAAATTGCTCATAATGCTTCTGCTAATCTTTGATCGATGTGTCTGGTGAGAGTAATAGTGATGGACCTTATCAGGGCTTGATAATTCATGTGAATGAGAATCAACAAACTTGGTGACAACCCAAGATCTTCTGTCAAATAAAAATGAAGACGCACATGCATCTAGCAAGACACGCTACTCGAGTGTTGACTGTAACCCTATCTTGTCTTTTGTCACACAACTTCTCACACTCTTCTTGTTGCAACAAAATTTTCTGCAAATAACTTCATGAGGAGGCCTTCGTGACTTATCTATTCCTTTTCTTCTCACGCCAAAACCTCTGTTCCTTGCATAAGAATTTGAGAAGTTGTTTGCTTCATCATCCGTGGAAAACTGTTTCCCTAAAAAAAAGATTTGAGTTTCCAGACATTTCTCCATGTGAATTCAGATCCTACAAAATAAATTGCTGAACTAAATAAAAAAAAATAATTGAAAATCACACATCTGAACTGTAATAACTAAAACTGTGACCAAGGTCGCAGGTATAAAAAAATCTGTAACTTCTGAATAAAAGACTGCGACCGTAGTCGCAGTTTTCCGTATGACCAGGTTTTTTAAAAACGTGAATAATAACTGTGAAACTCTCTCATTAGTTTATACTGTGACCTTAAGTCGTAGTTCTTAAAATTTAGTGTCTAAGATAGATATAATTGACCTGGACACGTGTCAGAACTATAAAATTAGGGCTGCGACTAAGGTCGCAGTTATAAAGCTAGCTTTGTCAACTGGAAAAATGTTTTTAATACAAACTGCAACAATGGTCGCAGTTCTTAAAATTTAGTGTATTAAATTAGTGGTCGTAGTTCATAAATTTTAGTGTATTAAATTAAATAGGTGCGACTGATCGCATTTAATAAAACTGTGAAATTGTTTCTAGAAAAAAAAGACTTTAGTTCAAGTAATTATATTGTTCTATAAAACGAAATCTAGGTCGCAGTTCCATATACGCTACACAAAATCTTCTACATTTAAGAAATTGCGGAAAAAAATAATAAAATAAAAACCTCTTGATCAGCATGCAAAGATCTCAACCCTTCAATACTTTTAATATTCTGAGAGAAAGTTGAACCAGATGATATATGATCCATATTTGAATCGGGAGATAGAGTTCGCTTACGACTGCAACCAGAATTGGCAGGGGAAGTGGACTGCTCCGACGTCGACATTAAAATAAAAAAAGAGAAAAACTCTGATCCGAAAATTGCTATTTCAGAAATGACTTTATGGCAGGAAAAGGAGACCTTAAATCTGACAACGAGCGGTAAAAGAAATAGGGGAGAAAATAATAATAAATAGGACAAGTACCTTTTATCGAGGGGTATTTAGTAATTTAACTTATTCCAATAAGCGGGCCGCAACTTATGGTGTGGCAAATATTGTGCCACGTCACCGCAGGCTAAGAGAGACTCTCAACTGTCGGTTGATATACATATTTCTGATATATATATATATATATATATATATATATATATATATATATATATATATATATATATATATAATATATATATATATATTATATATATATATATATATATATATATATATATATATATATATATGTTCATTCTAATGTAGCTCTGCAAGTCAAAAACTGTTTTCAAAGCTCAAAATTGAGCTTCTTTGTAATGGTATTTCTTTTCTAAATTCACTTTTTTCTCTTTTTAAATAGTTTTTTTCAAAGGACCATCAAAAAAATAATTAATTCTAAAAATCAACTTCCTCCTAAATTAATTTCAAAAACCGACCTCTGACACATTATATCGGCGACGTGGCAGTTCGCGCTGCCAGCTTGAGCGCGGCCGCCTTGGGGGGGGGTTTGCTTTGTCTGGGATTGGCAACCCTGTACAAACAAATTTTACTTTTTTTTAATCTTTTTCTATTTTTTCATCAATATTTTACATCAAATTGACCTTAGTTTAGTTAAGAAAGTGGAGGACTTGAATCTTTAAGTTGTTGATTCGAATCTCGACATGTTAGAATTTTTTTGCTTTTTTATTAACACAAGTAAAAAAAATGTTGTTGCCAAGGATCAAACCCACGTCAGTCACGTGGCAAGCGAGAACAATCACTACTCTACTTCAACGATCTGATGAAAATGACTTTATTTTAATTCTATTTATTTATTCAGGCAAGGAAAAAGCAAAAAAAAAAAAAATCAAACAACTATTTTTTGTTCATTTAAAGTTGCCAACCCCGAGCGAACCGGACTTGCAATTTCTTACCCAAGTTAGGCTCATATGGGGTTGACAACCCCAGACGAGTCAAAATTTGAAAAAAATTATTTTGCTCATTTAGGGTTTGCAACCCCGGATGAACCCAAAAATGAACCTGAGCCGCGCAGGCACCATGCTGGCGAGGCGAACCATCTCACAGCCAACATGACATGTCAGATGTCAATTTTTGGAGTTAATTTGGGAAAGTTGATTTTTATAATTAATTATTATTTGAGTTTTTTTTTTGGAAAATAGCCCTTTTAAATATGCATGGGTAGGATTTGACTCTGAATTGCCATGATACTATGTAAAAATTCCTGTACTACACAAAAACTCTAAAATTATGATGGAAGTTGAGAGGAACATATTTATATTCTAACATATACATTTTAGTAGTTTTGGATTCTTGACAAAACTAATCAAACTAGTGGCTTCGGTTGCAAACTTATTCACATAAAAATAAGATCAAGGAGCAACCCTTCAAAGTTCTTTCGGTCACCTCAATTTAAAGCGCAACATTGTTGGTATTTTGGTTACCTTACATCTATTGGAGAAGACTATGCAACAAGGTGGAGAAAATTCCAGAAGTTTTAGTAGCGAGAAATGTGCACAAAATATGCGCAAACTCAGTCTTTCAACAGCAGCAGATGGCTGTCGATAGCTAAACCAGTGTGATTGACAGGCGGTCGACCATGAGCCAACCGAGACTGAAGATGTCTCAGTCCGTCGACAACATGTAGCTATCGACAGCTAGAGCAATGCCTGTCGAAAACTGTCGACAGGAGATCGACCGCAGACTCAATGAAACTCAATGTGTCTCAGTCTGTCAACATCTTACCCGCAGCTGTCGACAGCTGCGAAAATTTTCAAATTTCGAGTTGTTTTCTTATTGGGATTTTAAAGAGACTTCTAAATCTCTTCTTCCAGAGACGGTTGATTAGATAGTTAGGAAGATTTTGCTGAAGATTTGAAAGATCTAGATTTATTCTAGATATTTATAAAATTCTTAGGATTGTGAGTTTTATGTATTGTGCTCAAGAGAGATTTCACCTTGTATTGAGAGTTTGAGAGATCTTAGAGAGATCCTTATAAACTCTTGTATTGCTTCTCAGTTAATATGATTTTCCCTTCCTCCTCCCTCAAATCTTGTGTTTCTTGATTTGTATTTTCTCTCTTGTGATGATCTAGATATATTACTTATTACGGTAAAATGCTCAGGGCTTTCGCGCCAGTTATTATTGTTTGTTAGTATTTTAGGTGCCCCACATCCATTGGAGAAGACTACATAACAAGGTGGAGGAGATTCCAAAAATTTTAGTAGTAAAAAATGTGCACAAAATATGCACAGGCTCAGTCTGTTGACAGTAGCAAATAACTGTCGATAACTAATTCAGTGCGATTAACAGGCGGTCGATCGCGAGCTAACAGAGATTGAAGATGTCTCAGTCTGTCGAAACTTCATGTAGCTGTCGACAACTGAAGCACTGCCTGTTCGAAAACTGTCTACAGGAGATCGACCGTAGACTAAATAGAAACTCAACGTGTCTCAATCTATTGACAACTGAATAGCTGCTTGAATTTTTAGATTCTGAGTTTTCTAATTGAATTTTGAAGAAGTTTCTGAATCTCTTCTTCTAGAGGCAGTTGGTTGGATGGTTGGATGGTTTTGTTGAAGATTTGTAAAGTCAAAATTTATCTAAGTGTTTATAAAATCTCTAAGATTGTAAGTTTTATGTATTGTTCTTAAGAGAGAGATTTTCATCTTATATTGAGAGTTTGAGAGATCTTAAAGAAATCCTTGTAATCTCTTATATTACTTCTCAGGTTAATG
Organism: Agave tequilana; assembly: GCA_038442645.1. NCBI lineage: Eukaryota > Viridiplantae > Streptophyta > Magnoliopsida > Asparagales > Asparagaceae > Agave > Agave tequilana. The sequence continues at coordinate 216,104 of JAVJIF010031289.1, read as the reverse complement.
AGATTTTCTTTCCCTCCTCCCTTAAATCTTGTGTTTCTTGATTTATGTTCTTTCTCTTATGGTGATCTAGATATATTGTTTGCTACGACAGATTACTCGGAGCTTTCACACCGACTATTATTGTTTGTTGGTATCTATCCATAATAATTGGTATCAACGAAGTTCGAGGTGGAGAAATTCGACGAGAAGAATAACTTTCTATTATGAAAAATGCAGGTAATGGCGTTGCTTGTAAAGGAGGGTACTCACAAGGCCCTACTTGGTGATGAAAAAAAGCCGTCCAAAATGGAGGACGACGAGTGGATGGATCATGATGTTCGAGCCAAGGCCACTATTATACTATACTTATCAGATGAAGTTCTTTATAATGTAATAAATGAGAATAACAACCGCAACTTTATGAGTCTCTACATGATGAAGAGTTTACCTAAAAAACTCTTCTTGAAGAAAAAGTTGTACAGTCTTCGAATGAATGAAGGAACATAGGCTCTGCAGCATCTCAACGCGTTCAATAGAATTTTGAGCGACCTGTTGTCACTGGAGGTGAAACTAGAAGAGGAAGATAAAGCTCTTCTATTACTGTCTTCTCTTCCTCAAAGTTATGATCACTTGGAGACCACTATCATGTATAGAAATGAGACCTTAGAGTTGAAAGATCCCAGGCAAATGCTCCAAAATAACGAGCTGATGAAGATGACAAATTCCACAAAGGAGCCTCAGGATTGGTTGTTAAGGAGCAGAGGGGGAGATCACAGAGTAGAGGGCCCAAGAAGGGTACCAAAGCTTCTAATGAAAATTTTAATTGCTACTACTACAAACAACCAGGGCACATATTGAAGATTTGCTCCAAGTACAAGAGATACTAAAGAAAAAGGGTGGTACAGGAGTTGATGGAGCTAATACCAGTGGGAAACAAATGAATCAAGCTGGCATAGTCGAGAAAGTAGTTAAAGAGCTATGTGATGTTCTATCAGTGTATCCGGGCAGAGGCAAAGAGAGGTTCTTGGATGCTTGGCTGCTTGACTCGGAGTGCAAATGCCACGTGTGCCCAAGGAATGAGTGCTTCAACATATATGAGCCTTTTGAAGAAGGCACAGTCCTGATGAGTAATTATGCTACATGCAAAATAGTTGGAATATACAGTATCTGTATGAAGATGCTTGATAGACGAGTACAAACACTCAAGGACATGAGATACGTTTCAGACATGAGGAAAAATCTTCTCTTATTGGGAGCCTTGAAAGCTAATGGATATAAGTTCTCAAATATAGATGGAGTTCTAAAGGTCACTAAGGGCTCCATGACGGTCCTAAAAGGAAAGCGTATGAAAACTTGTACAAAATGATTGGAAGCTACTCAAGAGCAACATGTACAACCAAAACTGTTAAGGCGGTCAGACAGAGTTTCAGTACCTCCAATCAGATATGGCTGGGATGAGGACCAAGTCTCTTTTATATTAGTAACAGAAGCTGGAGATCCTAGCAGCTAAAAAGAGGCAATTGAGGCGGATGATAGTGACAAGTGGGCCATATCCTTGGAACATGAGATGGAGTCCTTAGAGAAGAATCAAACATGAGATTTGGTGAATCTACCAAAGAATTCTAAGGCGATTAGTTACAGGTGGGTCTTTTACAAGGACGGTGAGAAATACAAGGCAAGACTTATTGCCAAGGGGTATTCTCAGAAAGAGTGTATTAACTACAATGAGATCTTCTTTCTTATAATTAATTTATTCAGTTGTTGTTGGCAATTGTGACTCAAGGTGATCTCGAGTTGGAATATCTGGATATAAAATAATATTTCTGCATGGTGAGTTAGAGGAGAGGATATACATGAAGCAACCTAAAGAATACTTTTAGGAAGATAAAAAAGGTATATCTTCTCAAAAAGTCCCTCTGTGGGCTAACGCAGTCTCCCGGACAGTGGTACGAGCGGTTCGAATCATTTTTTGGTCAAGACGAACAACACCCGTTGTGAGTATGACAGTTGTATTTATTTCAAACAGTGCAATGATCCAGTCAGTGTTCAAAGTCACAAGAAGAGGAGGATTAGATGCCTCGAGTGTATACACGAGTGTAGTGGGATCACTGATGTATGCTACGATTTGCACTAGGCCTGACTTAGATATGAAATTAGTATAGTAAGTCGGTTTATATCGAATCCAAGCAAACAATATTGGAAAGCAGTAAAGTGGGTGTTACGATATCTGCGAAGGACTGTGAGATTAGGCTTGACATTTTAGAGGTTGAAAATAAGAAAGCGTAAGGTGTTATAAGGATATGTGGATGCAAATTATGCATGAGATCTTGATCAGTAAAGATTCATGACAGATTATGTATTCACAGTAGCTGTGTGCATTATTAGTTGGAAGATATAATTGCAAGATATTATGTCTCTTTCAACAACAGAGATGGAGTACATGGCTGTAGTTGAGGCATCTAAGAAAATTTTGTTGTTGAGAGGATCGGTCAGTACGTTAGACATCATATATAACTCAGCTCAGGTTTACTACTCCAGTCAGAGTGCGATACATTTTGCCAAGGATCACAGGTATTACAAGTAGACAAAGCATATTGATGTGAGGTACACAAGATACGTTATTAGGTTGTAGTAGAAAAGATTATTGACCTAGTGAAGATCAGTACGAAGAAGAATCTGACAAATAAGATCACAAAGACCATCTTAGTGGAGAAATTCAGGGCATCTCTGAACTTCATCAATGTTCTCTATAAGTAAGGTGGATAATGGGCTCTTGGGAGAAAGCCATGTGAAGAAACAAAGGGGGAGAGAGGAGCTTATTAATACTGTAGAGGCAAATTTATACAAGAGACTCATGGCTTATGCTCAAAGTGGATATTGTTGGTATTTTGGGTGCCTCACATCTATTGAAAAAGATTACGCAACAAGGTGGACGAGATTTCAGAAGTTTCAGTAGCCAAAAACGTGCACAAAACATGCACAAGCTCAGTCTGTTGACAGCAACCGATGTCTGTCGACAGCTAAGGCAGTGTGATCGACAGGTGATCGATCGTGAGCCAACAGAGAAGATATCTTATGCTATCGATACCTACATGTAGCTGTCGACAACTAAGGGCGTGTTTGTTTCGCCGCAAAACACAAGTCGTAAAACTTCTTTTCCATTTTCCGTTGTTTGTTTCGCTGAAAAATAAGTTGCAAAATGCAACTCTTCTTTTCCCACTTGCAGTTGCTACAGTTAAATTTGTGGTCATGTAAATCTCACTTTTACACTCATATTTTCCCACTTGCAGTTGCTACAGTTAATTTTGTGGTCATGTAACTCTCACTTGTAGTACACTTAAAGCATTGCCTGTCGAAAATTGTTGATAAGATATCGACTGCAGACTCAACAGAAACTCAGCGTGTCTCAGTCTGTTGATAGCTTATACGCAGCTGTCGACAGCAGCAGGAATTTTTAGATTTCGAGTTGTTTTCTGATTGAGATTTTGAAGAGGTTTCTGAATCTCTTTTTTCAGAGACGGTAAATTGGATGATTAGGATGATTTTGCTGAAGATTTGAAAGGTTTACATTTATTCTAGGTGTTTATAACATATTTAGAATTTTGAGTTTTATGTATTGTGCTCAAAAGAGAGATTTTCACCTTGTATTGAGAGTTTGAGGGATCTTAGAGATCCTTTTAAACTCTTGTATTGCTTCTCAATAAGATATTCTCCCCTGCCTCTCTCAAATCTTGTGTTTCTTGATTTGTGTTCTTCCTCTTGTGGTGATCTAGATATATTGCTTCCTATGGTAGATTGCTTGGGCCTTCCGTGTCGACTATTATTGTTTGGTGTTATCTATCCACAACAAGCACAAGTCTGACTTCTCTACCATATTTCATCTATTCCAGCGAGGGCAAGCATGGAACAAGTTAGCATCATTTGTTTATAGTTGCTCATTGCAATGCAAAATAATGGTGATTTGTTCTTCTTCTAAGGTTAAATTGTCCGCTCTCTCATCCAGTTATAGTCAAGCACTGACTGTTGTAGTGTCTTTTTCCATAGAGAAAACTATAGAATCTTTTTTTTGGAAATTTCTCCTTCATCTTGAGCATGCTATGGATCCAAACGATATAGAAGTCATGTGGAGAAACTCGTGCGCAGACTATTTTCTTTTCTTTTTTAATGTTCTGGTTCTGTCCAAAAAGGCCTAATACATGATAATAACCAAAGATATATCCCAGAGAGAGAGAGAGAGAGAGAGAGAAGAATGTTGTTCAGTGAACTTATAATTGTCTCACTGATGTGAGGTAGGTGCTACATGCATCAGCGCTCAAGCGCTGGTAACGATTCCTTAGGTGGAGCCAACGACACATGACCATTGTCCCAAATACTAACCAGAATGATAAGAGCACATGAGAGAAATTTATACAGAGTTGATAGGACATATAACTTGTAGCAAAGATGTTATTAGTTCAATAGTTGTGGTGGATAAAAACCGAGTTACCGTTGATCGAACCTACCACAAGCGATTTGAGGCCCTCCCAAGGTGATACCTTTCAGAATACACATGGGAAAGAATATCTTTCAGATTAGGAGCTCCAGTGTGGTACCGGCCTAAGACCCTCGGGCGTGAGAATTAGTAGGTGGAATGGTGGGAAAGAGCGGCAGAGAGAAACCACCGATGTGGTGAAAGGTTAGACTAGCACAGAAAACTGATAGTGTGCTGGTAGATTGAAACAGAGAAATTTTCAGCGTAGTGGATGGACTAACACAATGAACTACTAGTGTGATGGTAGACTGAAAAATAAAAACTTCCAGTGTAGTAGATGAACTAGCATAGGGAACCGCTAGTGTAATGATGTATGTGCATGCTCTGTGGATTAAGAAAGTGATCCCCTTCTCCTGGGAGAAGAATGATCATATATATCTGACAAGGATGCCGGCGTGGAGGCAAAATTGACGTGCTTTTGTAACTGTACGATCTTCACCTGCTGAATTCATTGTAATGATTGTGACCATTGGTGCTAGTTTGTGGGATTGCATGCCGAGAAATCTGTCATTATCCATCACTGCCAGCATTGATAGAGGCATTACATATTATGAACGTGGGGGAGAAAGGCGTTGCATGAGTATTAGCGGAGGATGATCTGTTGTTGGAGTTTCAGATTTGAAGTTGGGGCCTTTAGGTCAGAAAAGACCTTAGAGTGAAAAGAATCTCAGAGAGCTAGAGATTTGGAGTGGTGTAATGTGGCTCTGGGATGAAAGGTCTCCCGGACGGAGGATGACTCCGGAAAGGTTGGATGTGGCGGAGGTTCCATGGATAGACTCTGGAGTTATGGATTTCTTGGTGGGAGCTCTTAGCAGCTGAGACACGTGTCATCATCCTGACGATGGTCAAATTTTGACTACTACATATACCCCCCGCTTCCCCACTTATCGGAGTCTGCGAAATAGAAGTCGTGGAGGAGAATATACTCGGATTGTGAATGTTTTTAAAACTCATCAAGATATGTGTGCGGCGAATCTCTTCAGATCACTTTGGATCTTTTGGAATTAATTGTTGGTTACTTAGCTGGCTAACAACTATCACATCGGGCAGCTGGAAGGCTATATCCTGCGTCTCTTCGAATCTTGATGTCATTATGACTGGGATTGTAGGGTTTTATGGTTTGACGGCGATAGCTGATTTTCTACCTTTACTTTTGACCAAAAATCTCAAGATCGTGGCTGACTTTTTAGAGATTGAAAATTTGAACTAGAGGTGGTTGGGGTTCTCATCTATCTATCAATAGAGAGATATTCGTGGGAGAAAATTATCCTCTTTCTTCTTCAAAAAACCTTGCTTCAAAACCCAAATTTCTTCCCTTGCTTTGTCGCCATGTCATCCTTTCTTCTATTCATAAAATAGAGGAAGGAGAAGGATGAAGTTGAGGAAACAGTGATTGGGCTCTCTTCTAAGGAGTTTGAAAAGTATGTCACATTAATCTTCGTGAAGGGGCTATTATGGTGCATTAGTCGTCGTGACAAGGTGCTGCCATCGAGGATGACAGATAGGACCATTTTCAACTAGATTAGGCGATCTGACTTCCGAATTGCTTGATTTTGGATGAGCAAATTTTGACCATGAGGCCGTCAGCCTCTTCTGAAAATACACCTAGAGGGGGGGTGAATAGGTGTATGGCTAATCTAATGACAAATGATACAGAATTAAAAACTAATTGCAACACACTAAGTGTAACTAAAGAGTGTAGCCGAATTCCCGGTGAAGAGTTCTGGACTATCTCCTCTAAATTCCTCTAAATAAGAGTTGAGGTGCTATATGAAGCTCTCTTGGTTCAACACTAGTATGGGCACACAAACAATACCAAACATATATATGGACAATATGAATCAATGCAAGATATAAAAGAGAGAGAGTTTAGAGATAGTGGATCAAATACAAACACCAAGATATGTTTCGAGGTTCGAGCAACTGCTCTACGTCCCCACCTTCACACAGAAGGAATTTCACTAATTCGTCCACACATGACTTCCCACACAGGGAACCTTCACTGAGGATTTGGCAAATACAAATTAGGAGTACACAACTCCTCTCTCCAACAAACAACCTCTACACAAGAGGTAAGGCACAACAACTATCACCTCTACACTTAGGGGGATGGGCACTTAGCCAAACAACAATTACCTCACACTAGAGGGATAAAGCACTAAGTCAAAACAACCACAACCACTTGTACACTTAGAGGGATAGCCACAAGCCAATGCACAACCTCCTCTACACTTAGAGGGAAAGGCACAAAGCCAAAGCAAAAGAAAGGTTACAACTCTTGGTGGTCTCAATAAATCACAAACCAATGCTTGGTGATCACAATAGACCACAAACACTTTTTCCCACAAAAATAAGATCATATAGATAGGATAGATATGATAGCTCAAGTGTGAGAAATCAAGGTGTTTGGAAAACAAATCAGAAAGAAAAATACTTGAAAAATAACAAGAATAAGATAGAAATGAAGATCAAAACCAATATCCTAAATACTCTATTTTTCTTTGATTTTTTCAACCCTTGAAAACAAATAAAGATAAATCTTTTTAACCCAAAAACTTTTTTAAAAACTTACTGTTGAACACTTGTAAAGATGAGAAAAATTGCTCTCTAAAAACTTAATCAAAACAGCCCAAAGGGATTGGTACTTATAACTCATTCCAAAAACTAGTCGTTGGGCCAAATCAGCTGTTGATGCTACTGTCGGTCGACCGGCCAACGGTCGGATTTTCGACCATTGTGCCATCGGTCGACTGCCTGGTCGACGAGACTGGATCCAGATAGCAGAGCTCTTTGGCCGGTCGACCGCCCGGTCGACCGGGGCCAGATCCAGAGAGCAAAGCTCTCTGGACGGTCGACCGCCCGGTCGACCGACCCACCAGCCAAATGACTGTGCACATTTGTACACATCAGTCTACCGGACTGGTCGACCGACTTCTGTTTTGGTCGACGTCCAGTCGACTGGTAGAAGGCCAGGTCACATATTTTTGGGATTAAAAACTTGGTCCTTTTAACTTCAATAAAATTGATCAGTCACATATATTGCATATACATTGTCACATTACCATACTTTTTATCTAATAAATCTTATTAATAAGTCTTATTCTTCTTTGTTAAATGTAGGCCCATTGCTAAAAGAAAGGAAAGAGAAACAAGCCCAAAAGCCCATCAAATTCTGACTTAATTCAGAATAAATTCGAAATCAAGGAATCAGGGCAAATCTTGGCATATCAGAGAGATTGAAAACCGGTTGAAATGAATCTTCCTAAATCAAGCGGTTGAAGCCAACAATCAAAGGCTGTTTCGTCAAATCCTAGAGCTGAAACGAGAAAATCAGTAGAAGATATGGTCGAATCAACAAACCAGGGAGTCCCACCATTTGGTTGTGGCCATCTGGCCACACCAGGGCCGCGAAAACGCGGCCCAAGCCGCGTTTTCGCGGCTTGGTTATTGTTGTTGGGGGAGCGTTTGCTCCCCCAACCTTCCTATGACCCCTCCCCTCTTGTTTTTCCCTATAAATACCATTTTCAACAGAGAAGAAAGGAGCGAAGACTAGGATTAGAATTTTTGTTTATTCTTTAAGGTTTTAGGATACTTGTTAGATAGTAGAGAAGTTGTAACTTTATTTTGTAATTCATAGTTCAGATCAAATACCTATGAGAGAGAGGAATTGAGTGCTTGTAACCTGAAGATTGAAGTGACATCAATACAAGGAACAAACTTTCTCTTCTTCCACTCCATTTCACGGTATGTCCTACTTCATTTACTTGAATTGTTTTTCGTATTCCATGAGTAGCTAATTCCGTTTTCTGGGCTCACTATTGTACCTCTCTCCAATTCTTCTTCTTTTTTGATTTTCAAGAAAAGACCCAATGAATCATTCGCATGCCTAACTTAAGCCTTTCTTCTTGAAAGTGTTCTTGAAGGCACATTGGGATGGGTTTAGATGTTAAACTTCTACTTCTTTTAAAAAATGTCTCTTGAACTTATTTTTATCTCATACTTGAACTTCTTGATGATTTAACATTCAATTCGAGATGATTTCTTAAAGAAAAGAGTTAACTTTTCCAACCATCTTATATGCTTTACTTTAAACTTTCTTAAGTCAACCTTAAGGATTTCAATAGAAGAACAAATAGTTGAGTAGTTAGATAGTGAGACCAGATTCTCTTCTTTATTAAAAAAATAACAAATCACTTTTCAAGCTTTATACAAAATTCACCTTTTCCAAAGCCTTTTTCAAATTTGCAATTCTCTTTTAATCACTTCCCTTCTCTCCATTCTTCTTTCCAACTGAAAAACGAGCACAATTCTTTGTTACTAAACAAAACGCCAAAAAGCTTTTATCGCATTCCTCCTCGTGGACACGACCCGTTAGCCTAAAGCTACACGGTAAATTCCTTACTCTTTCATTTTACAACCAAAAATCTCATAAAATCACTAAAAATCTGCAAAAATGAGTTCTTTGAAATACGTTGAAGTACAAATATGTGTGATGAAAAATCAACACATATTACAAACATTTTGAACCATTTTTGTAATATAGAAATTTTGGCTTAAACAAAAATCTGTATTTTTCAAAAATCAAACTTTGAAATGGATAACCGTTTTCTTCAAAACTCATGTAAATACATGATACTGAAATAAATTTGAAGCATATTGTATATGGATAGAATTCAATATACATATAATAGATATATCTATGTTTTTGATATGAAAGCCAAAACGGGCTAAACTGAAAACCAAAACCAATAAACTTGTGTGTGTGTGTGTGTGTGTGTGTGTGTGTGTGTGTGTGTATGAACTTGAGCATTATCAACACTATCTATCTTTACACAAGATCTAGATATACTAAATACAAAAGTCTTCTTGTCTCCAAGCCGACTCGATACAAACGCGATCCAACGAGCTGAACTCCAAACGAGTGCTAGATACGATCTTGACGCGCGAGCTCTCGAATCAACATGTGTTAGCCTCAAAACTACTTTGTTGAAGCCAAACACCTGCTAAAATCTTGATCAAATATCTGAAACTAATAAACACAAAATCATTAGTAAACTATAAGTACATGAGTTAATTATTGACACTCTAAAAAAGGTAAGATTCCTAACTGACCTGAACGAGGTCTAACTTGTTGACATCTACAAAAGACAAGTGGCAGACAAGCCGACGGCCAGTTCTTCACCCATCTCAAAGGGGATGAATTAGCAACTTGGACTCTACTGATCCGGTGAAGCAGACAGTAAGCCTAGGTCGTCCTTAAAAAAGCCCGTGAGAAGGCCCAAGCAGGTCCAGGGATACTAAGTTAGCTCAACACTTGTCTCGCACGAGCCCACGAGATAAGTCTCGCATGAGAAACCAAAGTTGCTTAGCATCGCAGGGAGCTCCTTCACGGTCTCGCTGCGAGCTAACTTATACCTTCGCCCAGAAATGCTCAGTTAACTCCGCAGAAAGTTTACTTCGCTCGAAGCTCCACGTAGCTGTTCAAAAGGTTGACTGGTAACTTCGTCACAAGTCTTATCCAGCTCCGCTGAGAGCTTTTTTTTAACTTCACCAAGTGCTTCTCTCAGCTCCGCCATGAGCTCAACGCAACGACTCCGCTGCGGGTATTTTATGGTCACCTTTGACCAATCAAATCTCCAGATGGGATCAAATCTAATTGAGATCAAATTTGGCAGTTGCTTGTCATAATCTTTTAACTCTCCCAATCAGATGAGAAGATCAGAGGAGATCTTTTAGTTATTTGAAAATAATCAAGGGAGTATCCCTCATTTAGCAGAGCGGATCAAGAGATCAGCGCTACTTGCTATTCCTAGCTTCGCGAAAACTGTCTCTAGCCTCGTGACGAGGCTACTTTCCAGATGTAAAACAGATTGACACAATCTGTTTTCAAATTTTTAGGGCAATTGTACCCGTGTTCCTCCTTATAAATAACCTACTAGAGGCACACAAGAGGATAGGCTAAAAAGAGAGGAGAGACGGGAAAGCATAGAGAGAAGATTGCTCCAGAAGCAGGCTTTCTAACTAGAGGGCTCTACCGATCATCTGTTCTCCGATTCGCCAAACCAGGCGTGAAGGGAGTCTTATCAGGCAGCAGTCCGATCGTCTGTCCGATCGCATCGTCAAAGGGATATAGTGATCGCGCGCTGATCAGATTCCTACCCGCACACTTCACCAGAAATCTCAGAGGAGGTATACCTATATAATTTTCTTTTCAATTACTTGTAATTTTGCTCCTCGACACTTTTTTTGTAAGTTTTCCCTTTCACAAATCAATGAAAAATAAGATGGCGACTCTGCTGGAGATTTCATTCTCCACTGCTGAAAATCAAGTGTCGCAATGCGACGATCAGACCTTTGGGTCTATTGCTGAGACGCCGGTCATTCACTCTAACCAAGAGAAGTTCAGACAACTTCTTCCTAGGGGTAGCAAAAGTCCCCTACGTATGCGCAAGCACAAGGAGGTCGGCGTAGCCAGATCCCCTCTGGCTAATTCTTCAAAGCAAGTCTCTGTTGAGACAGATAAGGCTCTCTGCAAGCCTATTACGGTCTCCTGGCGCAACAAGGAGACGGTGTCGCACTGCAACGGTTAAAATCCTGAGCCCGTTACTTTCGAAAACTTGGTCGTTCATTTCGACCAAGGAAAATTCGAAGAGATCCTCTCTAAAGGTATTCTAGTGCTCCACATACGGAAGCATAGGAAGGTCTCAATGGCTAAGATTTCGGATCAGAAACCAGAAGGAGTCTCCTCCCAACTCCTCTCAGCCTCGCGTGAGGCTAGCCAGGTTCCCTGCGAACCTAAATCTCCCCTCCCAAACCAGATGTGGAGGCCAAAACAGAAAGCTCCATATGAAGCTTCAGGCGTAGCTACGCCACAGGCTCGCCTGTCCTACGAAGACAAAGGCAAGATGACTGCCTGCTTCGTCGAGACTATCTGCTGCGAGGCTGGGGCGGCAACTTTGCCTTCGCCTGATCCAGGAGCAGTAACTCCTCGCGCCAACCTCGTTCTCACGAGCTAAGCTACTGATGGTTTAGCAAGCATAGCGCCAGTACCTCAGGGTACGCGCGGAGTTCCCAGCCGCCAGGCTAGAACTAAAGCACCTAGCAGTGCTAACCACCTTCGCGAGAAGGCAACGAGCAAAGCATCGCAGCATGCTTCAAGCGTTAAGTTCGCTCTTCACAGCGGAGCTAAGGGATTGTCCCTGGGTGCTGATAGCGGTGCTTATGCAGCTTCAGCGCCTAAGGGTGCTCCCAAAGTTCTTAGCTGCGAAGCTAGAACTAAAGCGCTATCTAGTGCCAATCACCTCTGCGGTGATGAGAGGAACGAGGCATCATCCTGTGTTTTTGCTTCCAAAGCTTGCAAGCAAGAAGGTGGTGTCGAAATTATCTGAACGCATTGATGCGCGATCTACCCGAGCCTCTGCGCTGAGTCGCTTAAGCCCGGCTGGGTCCGATTTGCGAGAATTCTTAGCAAACAAACGGAAGTCAGAATCACTCCAGACTTCTCCCTCCTATTGTCAACAAGTGGGATGTTAGTTGGTAACGGTCCACTCAGTCCATTGCCGGCTAGGACCAATCCCCACTTCTCCTCCAAACCGACGGTCAGTTTTTGATCGACTATCGGTGCAAGCTCCTGTAAAGCATCACAAAAGGGGTGTATCGCGAAATCTACCAGATTTGCCCTCTGCATCCGTCAATATGATCGGAAGGGGACGAGAACCGCGTAGGCGCAGACGAGCGCCACATAGTGCTAATTTTCCTCCCTTCAGTTCTCCAGATCTAGACTATAGCCCGGGCTTAAGCCAAGTCTTGGTGCACGAAGAAGGTGTCTTCTGAAACACCAGATCTAGGGTCGCAATACCCTACAGTTATGAGCAGCCATCCTCCTCAATTGCAGTAACCTCACCAGAACCAATGAGAGGATTATTCGAATAGTCTGATGAGGAGGACGAAGACAGTGGGTATACCTATTCGGCAACAGTCAGCTCGATACGGACAGATAGGGTGTCAGTGAATATGACTGATAACGGTAATGATGACCTCCGTCGACGGTTGGAAGCTCAGGAGCAAACTTCCAAGGCTCAGCAAGAAGCCTTGTATAACATTCAACAGATGCTCGCTCAACTCCTCACTAACCGGAATAACAATGATACCGAGAGTAACCATAATGAGAAAGAACATCATAACGATGAACAACCCAAGACTGAGAAGTCAAAGGAAAGTTCTTCTATGGACACTGAAGTTCTTAAAGGCATCTAAGCTCAGATCGCATCTCTAGCTCAGAAGGATGAACTAAAGAAAGTAGGAGCAGTCCGTCCTTACCCTTTGGAATGGGATTCAGTACCATACTCACTAAAGTTCAAGCCACCGACGTTACATACGATGATGGTAAGAGCTCGCCAAACCAGCACATCTACTACTTTCGGTCTCAGACCGGTAACATTATAGACAATGATGCTATTATGGCTAGATTGTTCATTGGCACCCTAAAGGGGGTAGCATTCGATTGGTTCTGAAGCCTTCCTCTGGGCTCTATCAATTTTTAGATCGACTTGAAAACTCGATTTCTTTCTCATTTTTATGAGAATGATACTGAGGTAACCATGAACAAACTCCTCTCTACCGTACAGAAGAAGGGCGAATCTGTCCGCGACTACATTGAACGGTTCAGAAACTTATCTCTGATGTGCCCAGCAGGGATGCCATTACCCATGCTCTTGCAGACATGCAGGCATAACTTCCTCGACCAAGTGGAGATTCGTATGGGGCTGTCAAAGCCCATACCTGGAAGGCACTAGTCGAACAAGCTGAGATAGCCGAAAAGTCATCTAAGAAGTTCGAACCATCTACCCCTAAAGGCAAATGTGGTATGAATAATAAGGGGCGCAGCGATATGGCACAGTCTTTCCAAGTCAAAGGGAAAGAAACTATGTCCGTTGAATTGTCAGGGGACGTTCATTCGAAGGCCAAGAAGAGCGGCTTCAATAATTAGGAGTCTAAGTTTTCTCCGAAACAGTACTCCTTCAAAGACGAACAGGTGGTCGCAATATTTCATTTGCTTCATAAGGGGAATAAATTGAAGCTGCCGGATGCTCGGCGTCCTAATGAAGTGGGACGCACGAACGATCCCAACTATTGCCTCTTCCACAGGATGGTTCATCACCCTACTGATAAGTGCTTTGTCCTCAAGGACAAAATTCAAGCTTTAGTCGACGCCTGAATTCTGACTCTGAAATCAGAACAAAAGAAAGTCACTGCAAACATGGTGACCCTCGAGTTCGGCAAAACCCCAAAAGTCACAGTACCTGATGGGACCTTCCAATCCCTGAAGCACGGCTAGAAGTAAAGCATTCTTCAGCCAAAACTCAAGAGATGAAGGGTCTTGTTCCATTGACATTGGGAAGAGGGGAAATCATGTGGGTACACCCAGACCTTGTCCAAGACGAACAATGGGCTTTGAAGAAATCCAAGTCAAAGGACAAATCTTGCAATATTATCTCTATCTTGTCAGATGATGGCAATCTCACATCAGCTTCTCTTAGCGATTCTGAGGGAGAAAAGCACGCTTGTACAGCACAGGCTGATGTACCTCAGCCAACAGGTACTTGATCCAGAAAATCATACTTAAAACAGTATGAGAAAGTTACTGACGAGACACAACAGCAGACGACGTCAGTACAAATACCCACATCGGGTTCGCTCCTAACAACGCGAAAAGTGAAGCAGAAAGAAATCCGGTTTGACTATGTCCTGAAGAAGCCTTCAGGCTCAGGACTTAACATGCCCTTTCGTTTTGACATATTGGCCCAGCTGGCTAATATCCGAGCTCGTATCACCATAACGAGCTCCTTCGTCTCTCGAAAGAAACAAGAGAAGCGCTTAGGTATGCACTGCTAACTCATAATCATTTCTGACACATATACCGGAAATCCCTGGGGGTGACACTCAGCCCTCTTGCCCTGAATGCCATCATATACAACCGAAAGTACCTGTTATTACTTTCACGGCTGAGGATATGCTTCTCAAGGAAAACAAGCAAAATCGACCTTTGTACTACACCGGATACATCGGTTCGATATGCATTGAAAGGGTGCAGGTTGACCCAGGGTCTGCACTCAGCATCATCCCCAAAAGGCTCCTCTACTTCCTTGGCATACCACTGTATCGATTGTCTGCAACCACTACAATAATATACGGTTTTAATGCAGGGAGTAGTCATCCATTTGGAAAGATTCGACTCCGTTGCCGAATCGGGAGCCTGAAATCAGAAGTGACGTGCTACGTTATTGATGCTGACACATCATACAACTTGTTACTAGGACAACCCTGGATCCACGTAAACTGGATTGTTCCCTCCACTCTGCACTAGTGCTTCAAATATGTTGAAGATGATGCAACAGTACGAACTGTTTTCGCTGAGAAATAACCATTCAAAGGGGTGAAAAACTACTTTACTGACGCTCTCCTATATCAAAAGGTTGGTGAAACGTCAAAAGAATCATTGCCTGACAACGATGATAGTGGCAATGAGGCAGATTCAGAGTCTAAAGCAGACATGCCAGCCTTTTTGGTCGGTGAACCAATTATAGCATGTTTTAATAATCCTCAATGTAACACTCCTTCTGAAGATGAGGGCGAATGGGTAATTAATGATAATATTTCCTTTGATTATCCTGTGAGTGTCGAATTGTTTGAATCCGTTACGGATAGCTCTCTGCACATGCCCTTACATAAACTAAGTGCATCAAGTACATCCGTGAAATTTATAGAAGAATCTATTTTAGTGGTTCCACTATCCAAAAAAGGTCAACTACCAATAATATTCAATAAAGTCCAACTGTAAAGGTCTGCAGCCGCGGATTCAAGTTCAGACTCAGACACCCCACAGTTTTTCCATTATGCACGATCAGCACAGCATATGATGAGGAAAATGGGATACAACCTGCAGCATGGGAAGGGCCTGAATTTCAAAAAAGGAAGACGTGATCTTCTGCGCAACTTTGTGCCAAGAGGGAAACCGGCAAATTACTATGATAACACACGCAGGGGGTTGGGAAACGTTACACCTACACCACCAGCAACGGTTCAGTCCAAAGATGATAAACCGATCCCATCACACTCTGCCTCTTCCTCCGAATGGGACTCAGATGTCAGTGTGGGAACAATTTTTGAGAATCTCACCATTAATATGACTTCAAGCAGCCAATTGAAGCCAGCGGAAGCTACTGATGAGGAACCATGGGCTCAGCAATTGGATCTCCAGTGGGAAAAGTGATTCAAACAACGCGAACCACCTACTGAAGACAAGGTGATCCAGGTTAACTTAGGTAGTCAAGATCACCCTAAGTACATCTTTATAAGTGAAAACTTATCACTCACAGAAAGAGAAGAATTGATGGTACTTGTAAGGGAGTGTATAGATGTCTTTGCATGGAATTACGAAGACATGCCCGGGCTTGATCCGCAAGTAGCCATGCATCGTCTGAACCTCATGCCTGACGCCAAGCCAGTCAAGCAACAACAACGCCGATTTCGTCCAAACATTATGGAAGCTATTGAAGCCAAAGTCCATAAACTCATTGCATGTGGCTTTATACGGGAGGAACAACATCCAGATTGGGTTGCTAACATCGTCCCCGTTCTCAAAAAGAATGGTAAAATTTGGATATGTATTGACTATCGCGATCTTAATATAGCCTGTCCTAAAGACGAATTCCCATTGCCCATCACCGAGTCATGATTGACAATACCTGCGGATTTGAAAGAATGTCTTTCATGGACGGCTTTTCAGGATACAATCAAATTAAGATGTATCTGGAGGATGAAAAGCATACTTCGTTCCGGACACCGTTGGAGGTATACTGTTATACTGTGATGCCCTTCGGGTTAAAGAACGCGGGAGCAACTTATCAGCGGGCAATGAGTATGATTTTCCGTGATCATCTCCGAAAAACGGTAGAATGTTATGTCGACGACATTGCTGTCAAAAGTCGTGATAAGAATGACCATCTTCGTGACTTGAGAACGATGTTCGACATAATGCGAGCTCATCAACTGAAGATGAATCCGACAAAATCCTTCTCGGGGGTTTCGAGTGGCATGTTCCTTGAATTTATTGTTACATCAAAAGGAATTCATCTTGACCCAGACAAAGTCAAAGCCATTCAGAGCATGCATCCACCTAAGAATCTCAAAGAACTAGAGGCCTGCAAGGTAGTCTAGCTTATATCAGAAGATTCATCGCAAATCTCTCAAGCCGCTGTCAACCGTTCACCCGACTTATGAAAAAGGGTGTTTCTTTTGTATGGGATCAAGCCTGTCAAGAAGCTTACGAAGATATCAAAAGATATCTCACAAAACCTCCAGTCTTAGTAGCTCCCACATCAGGAAAACCATTCCTGCTTTATGTGAAAGCTGTGGACCGTTCTCTTGGTGCTCTGCTTGCTCAAAAAGACGATAATCTTCATGAACAAGCTATTTATTATCTGAGCAGGATCTGATAGGGGCAGAATCTTGCTATAATCCTATTGAGAAGTATGCTTAGCTCTTGTCTTTGCTATTCAGAAGACACGACATTATTTGGTCAGCCAAGCCATACATGTCATTTCCAGAGTGAATCCTTTGCGTCTCCTCATGACGAAACTAGGATCACTGAATTCTAGATTAGCTAAATGGGCCCTCCTTTTGTCTTAGTACGACAAGCTCTTACCAGTCGACACCAAGTATCACCTTACAGTGGCAACTCAATACCTTGTTTGCTCTAAACATATGTTGAGAACCAAAGAGGTCTATAACACCTCGACGGATCTTGAACCGAGAGATTGGCGATTTTCCCTCATCGACTATGCTTTGCATGGTTTGCTGTCGGACGACCCTAAAGAAGCGGCATCTATCAGACGAAGGTCTCTCCATTTTTACTATGATCCAACACTAAAGACTCTCTACCGTTGTTCATACGACGGTATCCTCCTCCATTGCCTTTCTAATTTAGAGGCACAGGAAGTGCTCAAAGAAGCGCACGACGGCATATGCAGAGCTCATCAGTCAGGTCCAAAAACTCAAGGACCGATTACACAGGCTTGGGTATTATTGGCCAACCATGATAGCCGATGCCATCCAATATGCACGAAGGTGTAAAGCCTGCCAAATCCATGCGGACTTCATACATCAGCCTCCAGAGTTGCTCCATCCAACTGTTACTTCGTGGCCATTTGAAGCGTGGGAAATCGATGTCGTAGGACCAATCAGCCCCTCCTCAATGAAAGGTCACCGATTTATCTTAGCAATAACCGATTACTTTTCAAAGTGGGCAGAAGCTATACCACTGGTGGAAGTTAAAATTTCTAACGTGGTTAATTTCATCAAACACCATGTCATCCATCGATTTGGTGTCCCTAGGTAGATCATCCATGATAGCGGTCCCCAATTTGCAAGCCAGGTATTCTATCGGTTCTGTGATAGATACCGGATTCAGAATGTAGCATCAACTGCTTATAATCCCACCGCTAATGGCTTGGCGGAGGCATTCAATAAGATAATCATTAAGCAACTCAAAAATTTCGTTTCATCAAATAAGCGAGACTGGAATGAGAAGCTTAGTGAATGTCTTTGGGCCTACCTGACCACAGTTCGGACCCCGACAGGTAATATACCTTTTCCTTGGTATACGGATGTGAAGCAGTCATACCGTTAGAAATCCAGATGCCGTCATTACGAGTCACTTTGATGACTAAGATGACAACGGAGGACAACGATCGGTTGCGACTCCAAAAGCTTGAAGCCCTAGATGAGAAGCAGTTACAAGCTCAGCAACACATTGAGTTGTATCAAGCCCGGATCTCAAAAGCTTTCAATAAGAAGGTTAAGCAAAGAGTCTTCCAGAAAGAAGATTTGGTTTTAGCCGTTAGACGACCGATGATCATGACGCACAAAATCAAAGGCAAATTTCAGCCCAAATGGGAAGGATCGTTTGTGATAGAAACAGTCTATTCAAACAGAGCATACGCCTTATGACTTCAGATGGTGACTTACTCATGATGCCGATCAACGGTAGGTTCTTAAAGAAGTATTATCCTTGATAGGATCCTTCTCATGATCAAGTTAACATGGCACTCCTGATCAAGACCTTTAGACCAAGATCTCACGGAAGATGTGTTTACTTCTTTAATCCCCAACTCACCTACAGAGTGAAAACTCAGGGGAATCATCGCGTTACCCAAAGTAACAAGATAATCCAACGCCTCTAATGGCTAAGGATAGAGGAAAATATTGGCCTTTAAGCCCAACATAAGTCCTTGACAACTCATCATGCTGAGGAGAATAGCATGGCTAGCCTAACTCAAATGGTAGTTGGTAAAGGTATATCAAATCCGTTGACAGCTGAGGATTTGTTAAAAATCCTAAGGGACCTGTTCCCATTTGATTCCCTCTCCAAAATTACTTACCAATTCCCATCCATGGAATGGTAAGACCACATTTAAAGGTATTCATATCCCTTGCGAAATGACAAGTCTAACCTATCATGTTAACATTAAACCTCTGATAGCAAGACTCTAATCTACTCCCCAACGGATAAAACTAACATCCCCAGTGAATAACCCCGCTTGTCATTCTCTTCAATAGAACGACAGATCCACTCAAATTATTGTTATGTTCAAGCACGTCTAACGGTAAATGAATCCTTGTCAAGTTAATATCACACCTCTGGCAAGTTGCTTTACAAATTCCTACGAATTTCTCTGACATATGATCTTCTATGGGACTCATTTCCTAACTCCTCAGCGAGTTTCTGATAAACTCCCCTCAAAGTCTATCAGTCCTCAGTAGACTTTTCTGGTTATCACGTTAATAATATTCCTCTGACAATTTCTTCCAAATAACATCTGAAGGAGATATCAAAATCCCCATGGAGTTTATAATCAAATCCTATTTCTTTGTCATCATGTCCAGTTCGTCACCTCTGAATGACAAAATTTCGAGCTTGGTGGCTTCTTAATTGGTTATGTCCATGTTACCTCTGAACCGACGGATAACCAAGTCTCATCTTTCAGTCCAGTAAGGACTATTTCTTTGTCATCGTGTCCAGTTCGTCACCTCTGAATGAAAAAATTTCGAGCTTGGTGGCTTCTCAATCGGTTATGTCCATGTTACCTCTGAACTGACAGATAACCAAGTCTCATCTTTCAGTCCAGTAGGGACTATTTCTTTGTCATCATGTCCAGTTCATCACCTCTGAATGACAAAATTTCGAGCTTGGTGGCTTCTCAATCGGTTATGTCCAGTTTATCACCTCTGAACTGACAGATAACCAAGTCTCATCTTTCAGTCCAGTAAGAACTATTCCTTGGCCGTTATGTCCAGTTCGGCACCTCTGAACGGTAGGGCTTTAAGTCTAGCAATTCCCAATCGGTTATGTCCATATTACCTCTGAACTGACGGATACCTAGATCTCTCTTCTTATGGTACTTCAACTGTCATGTCCAGTTCGCCACCTCTGAACAGACAAGTTCATAACTTTGTTCTCCTTCCCTCTATCAACGTCAGGAGTTCTTACTGTCATGTTAATACGACTACCTCTGAACAACAAATTGTGAGCCTGATGTCTCTTAGTTGGTTATGTCCATATTACCTCTGAACTAACGGGTGCCCAGATCCAATTCACCCTTACAGTTCTTAGTGGGCTAGCTGCTAAGTTAATGCGACTACCTCTGGCAGCGGATTCGGAGTTTAGTGTGTCTTAGTCTATCATGTCTAGTATATCACCTCTGAATAGACGGGTCCCTAAAATCGGATTCACCTTCATCTTGTCATCATGTCCAGGTCATCACCTCTGAATGACAAAATTTTGAGCTTGGTGGCTTCTCAATCGGTTATATCCGGTTTATCACCTCTGAACTGACAGATAGCCAAGTCTCCCTTTTGCTTACTGTTATGTCCAGTTCGCCACCTCTGAACAGTAAACACTCCGAGTTTGGTAATTTCTAATCGGTTATGTTCAGTTTGTGACCTCTGAACCGATGAATATCCAATTTCATCTTTCTTTGTCGTTATGTCCAGTTCGGCACCTCTGAACGACAAGGCTTCATATCTGGTGATTCTTAATCATCATGCTCAGCTCATCCGACGATCTTTAATCTGTTACGTTAATATTTACCTCTGAACAGTAAAGATCGTCAAGCTCTTTTCTTCTATCCTCATCTCAATATGATTTGAGTCGAGCCATTTCTCAAATTTGTAACTAATCCTATCAGTTTATCACTTCTGATTAGATTAGTTATACCATTATATGCAACTTGAAAGTAAGAATTATAAATTCAGAAGATAAAGCAAGTTGGAAATACAACAGAGGAGTCAAATAAATTTACTTTTTATTGATTCCAAAAGAGGGATCATGGATACATGGATTACAAGCTACGAGGGTGCTTCGTAAGACTTGATCCGTTCTTCAAGGATGGCCAGCCTATTCTTCCTCTCCTCTGCAGCTCTGATGAATGCCTGTGACCTCAACTCGGCCTCATTAAAGCTCGCTGTCTGAGACATGCTAGCCTCAATTTCAGCCAAAAATACCCTCTGTGCTAGTTCCTGTTGTAGGACTTCGTCATTTTGAGCCTTAAGCTGCTCTAACCGAGCAATCTCCTCAAGACGCACCGGTTCGGCCTTAGACAAAAGAAGATTAGCTTTCTTGATCATTTCCTTGGCCTTTTCAATCTTATCCTCAACGTCGAGAAGAGTGTTGTTAGAAACATCTATGGCATCCCCAAGTTCTACTTTCCTTATCTCCAAGGATTTCAAGTCGGAAGAAATTGCCTTAGCTGCTTCTTGAGCGACGAGATGAGCTTCATGCATTTGAGCAGCGAGGTGTGCGAGCTGTTCATTAACTGAGGACTCCAAATTTGAATGGCTGAGACGGCGCCATTCGTCCACATCCCTCTCAAGCCTGTCCACCAGAAGCTCCAATGTGGCAGCTTGGTCATCCCCTCTAAAGTCTCGAATACTGTCAATACTTCGAGAGAGGACCACCTTTAAAGCAGAAAACGAGGTAGTCGATCCCTTCAAGACTAAAGCAATGGATCGCTTCAAGCTCTTATAAAAGTTGTCGACTAGCTCAGCCACAAATTCATTCTCAGCTTCAACTACTCCCGGTGAATAAGTGACCCTGAGGGCAAAGCTTCCACCGGTTTTACTGACACAACTATAGAAGGGATGATAGAAGCACTGGCCAGAGCAATATGAGGGATCGCCGGTGATCTCGAAGGAGTCCTCATTGAAACCAGTACACTAGCCACGACCGAAGTAGGGCTGGTGACTATTTTCAGAAAAGTTGGCTCAACGACCATTGTCGGAGATGAGGGGCTGGTAATTACCTTTAGCTCTGTGGTTCCCAGTATAGGCAGCATTAGCGAAACCACTGGCATTTCACCTACCGATGTGGTTGGAAGTGAGATTGGTTTCGTAACCACTGTCCCCTCAGCCTCTTTTCTACCGGCCGGCTCAGGTTGATAAGTGGGCAGGTCGTGATACAAGGCATCCAACTAAGCAGCGTCCACCGCGGTCAAAGTACTTGATTCACCCCCGACTCCTTCAGGAAGATTGGCTGGCTCCTTCGAAGTCGATGCACCCAAAGGCGGGACACCTGTGGCAAGACTCTGTTTGAGCAAGGTATAATGAATATCAGGGGAATATTACTCACGAAAGATCAAAATGTTACCATGGTATCGCCTCAACTGCCTTAGCCGCAGTCTCTCTCTGAACTTTCTCGACCGTAGCATCAATCCCCTCAGGCTCCATAGGAAAGTTTTTAGCAGAGTCTACATGGACGGCCGACTCACCTTCGCTCGCCGAACCCTCGGTGGTCAATCCTATAGAGCAGAGGCCATGGGGCTTCCTTTGAGGTCCCAGAACCCGAAGGACCGACGTCAGCCACGTCACCTCCGGATTCTTCTGAGACGACAAAGTAGCTAGCCTCGTCACCTTCTTTATAAGTGAACAGGGGATCATAGTAATCTCTCTATTCTCCTACAGCCTCGGCTCCCGGGTCTCTTGCCGTCTCGGTTCCTAAATCATAGAAGAAATAATGAGCTGTATGAAATATGTAAGTATGTGTTGCAAGAACAGAGCTAATCTTACTCAGGTCAGGAACAACTTTACCAACGGTCTGCCTCGGAACCAACAGCTTAATGACTAATGGAGCAGGAGGAGGAGGCACCGCAGTTGACTCAACCTCTGTAATAATGGTGGGAGTGTAACGACGAGGCTTCTTCACTACCCTCTTCCTATGAGATCCACCTTGTCGCTTTCGTTTGAAGTGGATGTCGGGATCTTCTTCCTCCACTTCTTCTACCTTTACATGTTCCATGGGGATCGTGCCTACCCCACCAGGAGCATCTGGCGGAACCTCAGCACCTGCGTCTCCCTCAAAGAGGGGACTTTCTGCGTCTGAAGCCTCACTATCAGCAGTAGCTTCGAACTCCCCGAGGCCTGGCACGCGGACCCTTCTGCCTTCGTCTCTCTCGGTGACTTTTCGCTTCAACCGCTAAGAGATTAACTTCAGGCCAAAAGAGTTAATAGAAACCCGGTCGGTGTGGAGTTCGAAGTTCTGTACCACTGACAGAACCCCAAAGTTGTCTGAAGATTCGGAGTCCTCAGCGGCATGCATAGCCGTGCCTCAGTACAGCCAGTGATGTAGAACCGCCAGGCACGAGCACCATCAATGAGGCTCCCCACAAAGGCCAGGTTGGTGTTCGGGTTACTTACGTATAGTTGGTCATACTCAAACTGACGAGCAAACTGACTCGGGACATAGGGTTCTAAGTAGGAGGTATCCCCGCTCCTGTACACCAGATGGGATGGCCGGATGCTAACCAGCCATTCGAAGACTCCCCGGCTCAGCGACGTCTGCCCATCTCCTACATCCTTGAATTCTTCGTCGTAGCCTGCATCGCGAATGTAGGGAAAGCAGCGGAAAAGGTTATAAACATCATACCAGCATAGCACCTTGCGAACCGCGGCCACATAAGTCAACAACCACGAACATCCCTCAAATCGACGGAGAAGCGCCATTCGGACACCTTCTGGAGGCTCCTCATCGGCTTGGATAATGGAAGGGAAGTGAAGGGCGAACCATGCCATCAAATAAGTGTATGGCAAACCGATCCTGGGGTTTGGTTCGTCACAAGGCAGGATAGTGCCTTCCCCCCTCTTCATTACTGGTGGCCTACAGAAAGCTTCCGTCAAAGCACGAAGGCCCCGCTGAATACAACACACCATTGTCGGGAGAAGTCCAAGAGAACGACTATGAACCAGACGAACAGTCGGCAATAAGACAGTCGGAAGGATGACATCGCTGGAGGGAGAGGGCACCACACACCTCTTCAACCAAACCGATAAACAACCGACCAAAAGTGCCTTCTGAGACATCGGTCGGCGAGCCTGGTGATGAAAACTCCGAAGAATATCACCTTTCTCATAAGGTCCATCATCCTCTTCCAAAATCATATCCCCTTGGGAGTGTTCCTGCATCCTTCGGAAAATGTCCTCATCTGTAACCCCGCAGTGAGCTGCCTCAGGAGTATTTTCCAGGTTGGGGAACAAATAATTCCCCCAGCTCTTCGAATTGCATGAAGCTCCCTTATGACTCTCATGCATACTCGAGCAAATGTAAAGGTGGCACATCAACTCCCGGTAAGTCTCAAACAAAGCAGGCTCCTGCTTCTCCAGAAGTGCCAATTCCACCTCGCACGGGAAATATTCTTCATATGGGAGAGATCCCAAGGGAAAAACAGAGATTTCCCACATCTCGTGCAAAGCCATGCCCAATTCGCCCACAGGGGTGACGAAAGTCCCTATAGCTGGACAGTATAACTCAAAGATGGTGTAGAAGTTCGCTACGCTCATCTGGATGCCGTAACAGGTCGCCCTGATGGCCTCGTAGAGTCCTAGTCTCTTCAGATCCTCTTCAAAATGGGCTAAGATATATAAGATCAACTCCCTCCACCAGGCCTTGGGGGTGAATCCACCCTGGGGTCCTGAAATCAGTGGCTGGATAATTACCACGAGTCTTGAAGAACTGATTTCCAAAAGTATGAGCCACCGCAGGATTTTCTCCCACTGGGATGTCCGGAAGAACGTTCCCAGGGTAGAGACCCAATATGCAGCAAGGAGGACCCGCCCTTGTATAACCAGGAGACGAAGCTATCAATTTCCCCACGTGAACGGAGTCGGTAGTCCGAGTCACTTGCCACTGCATCTTCCGAGCCCTCGTCACACATTGGAAGAAAGACAGCGGAAAATGACGCTTGCTAGATGGGAGATAATGCATCTCGCCATCCAGATTGAAAATCCACTGCCTTTCTCCGGCTAGCAGCTGATGATCGGTATCTGACGCTGCATCTCCGAACATAAAGTGAGGCTTCCGATAGATTTTTCGGTCAGAATCCTCAAGGGGAGCAGTAGTTAAGATGCTCCTCATAGTACGCTGATCTCCGGCGTATATAAGGGTATCCCGACCGGGAGCACTTCGCTTACTGAATAGTGAAGCCTGCCCTTGAAACTGCAGGCTAACATTGTCGTCCAGCGCCCTGGCTGTTCCAAAGAGACTGTTTAGAGGACCAGGAGTATAGTAAACTTTAGGAACAAGAAGAAACTATGATTAGTTCAATTATTGAAAGAAAGCTAAAGTAAGAATATAATTTTTGCTAAGGCATAGCTTCGCTCTTCGAGCGAAGCTAGCCTAGCATTAGCTTCGCTCAGCTTCGCAACTGCAGCTTAGCTCCACACTCTGCACGAGGGGAAAATGCAGAAAATATCCAAGTGTTAGCTTCGTTCTGGAAGCTTCACCTAGCATTCTATCGCCGAACAGAATGCAAAGAAGCCCTCAAGGGCTAACTTTTCCATAAAGGCGCTAGTGCCTAAGTTATTCCAAGGACTTTAAAGTCCTTTTTCAGCTAGCTTCTAAGGCTGGCTTCGCATCCTGTTATTCGACAGGATGTGAACCGCCTAAGGGTTAGCTTTGCACAGAAGCTTGGAGAAGAAACTGTTCAGTTCCTAAATTTCCAGTTGAGAAATTAAGGGGGATTAAATCCCCTAAAAAATTCGGCAAAGAAAATTAAGGGAGTTGAACTCCCTGAGATCACTGGATCACAATGAAGCATTCTAGATTCATCATGAAATAGCTAGAAATTGGCTTCAAAAAGAGATGAAAATCTCTGAGTAAAAGGGAAAAATCCCTACCCGCAATAGGGCCCTCAATGACCGAAGGAGGAGAAGGTCCCTCCGTCACAGAGGTCGCTGCCTCTTTGCCTGCTCGTCTTTTGGGAGCCATGGAAGAACTAAAAAAGTTCTTAAAATATCAAACGAAGAAGAAGAAAGAAAAAGAGATTTGTTTTCTCTGAAAATTTGAAGAGAAGTAATTCTTTCTCTTTCAGCCCAATCGGGCTTTTATAGGCTTAAGACTGCCTAAATTCGCCTCCTCAAAAGGAGCGCAGGTGGTCGTTTCAAATTAATTTGAAACGGCGCCTGCGTGCCTTCCCGAGAAGTGTTGCTTCAGCCCCGCTAAGGGCTAACTCCGCTGTGAGTTCAGCGTTGCTCTCGCGTAACGCTTGAGTAACTTCGCTGAAAGACGAGCCTTGGCTCCGCTAAGAGCTCATCTCTACCTTCGCGGAAATTCCGTGTTAGCTTCGCCAGAAACTTGTTCCTGACTTATTAGTTGAAAATTTGTCTTCAGCTTCGCTAGAAGCTTAGCTCTGCTAAGAGCTTTCATTTCCTCCTAAGGAAAAGACTTACCTAAGTTAGTACACTTCAGGTGTTCTCGAATCAAAAAGGAGGGAAACAAAGTAGACAAGCGAGAAATAAACATTTTTATTGATTCAAATGGGAAGATACATTGACATTACATCAAGATTGTTTTTCGTACAACCGAATCATTGCTCCAAAATCATACAAGTTGTCCTATCTACTTCCAAGGTGATAAACCAAACCAACTGGACACGAAGGGCCTTCCTCCTGCACAAGGCCGTAATCATTCGCTTGATGGCAGATTTTGCCATCAAGAAGTTGGATCTTCTTTAATAAAAATTGGCAAAGAAAGCTGGATCTTTCGTAATCAAAATTGGTAAGAGATTGGGAGCTGGATCTTCTTTGATTAAAATTGACAAAGGACTGGTTGCCACCAGAAAGCTGGATCTTCCTTAAATAAAATTGGCAAAGGAAGGATACGAGACCTTACAGGTGACGCCCGCTTTTCCGAAGTGCATCATCTCGGATAAGCGACTACCAGCCCCTTCCCGGAGTAGATCATCTCGGATAAGCGACTGCCAGCCTCTTCTTGGAACGCGCATCAGCTGTTCCAGTATGTTCCTCCTGCTTATGATCGAAGCTTCAACTTGAAAAGAGACAAGTTTCTGGTCTCTTTCATTAAGACGAAAGACTGGCGAGCATAGTTCACTGCAATGCAAACAGGAAGCAAGTTAGCATTAAATCAAAAAAAGGGTGGAATGCTACGTCAAATTCTTTGGGCGAAGCTATCCAGTTGTGCCTTCAAGACGGATTTCAGCTAAGCAGAGGGTTGCCTCGCTTGAACAGTAATGACAGACTAGCTCAGCATAAGCTAAGTCTTAGCCCCGCCCAAGGCAGTTAGGCTGGAGAAGTCTCAAAAAGGACCAAGTCCTAACCTCACCTATATGGTTAGGCCAGACTGGCTCAGGGGGACACAGTCTTGACCCCACCTATATGGCAAAACTGGTTCAACCTTAAAAGGACCAAGTCCAAAGTCTTGCTTATATGGCAAATTTAGCTGGCAGACAGATCAAGGCAACGACTCTGCATGAAAAGAACGATAATGCTAACTTTGTCGAGAAGCTGAAAAATAGGGCTGAAACTCTTTTTTGAAAGTCAGCCAAATGCAAAGACCAAGGGAATTTAATCCCTAAGATAGCTAGTAAAGCTAAGAAAATTAAGGGAGATAAACTCCCTAAAGTCACTAATCCATTGGTAAAATCTCTGGATGACTGAGACTCACCAGCTCTTGGCCGGTTAGTGACCAGAGTAGGCGCCCCCCACTATTTCAGTCGCCTTTCCTGGGCAACGAGGAGATGTCATGAATAGACTTTTCAGAAAGAGAAAAGTATGTTTCTCTGAAAAGGACTTCAAGTGTCCAATTTATAGGCCTCATAGCCTGACTACGTCGCTGACGCTTCAAGCTTAGGAGCGCGGGCGAAGTTAAAGCATTTAAATGCTTAGCCTCGAGAAAGGGAATAATCTCCCTCGTTAAATACAAGAGAAGTTATTCTAACCTCGGAAAAGGGAGCAATCCCTCTCGTAACTCGCAAAAAAGCGGTTAGCCTTAGGAAAGGAACGTTGTTCCAATCCCGATTTAAAACGAAGCCGCTCCGGGAGGCTCGAACGCGAAGCTATCCAGACACGAAGCTACCCAGAATCGCGAATCTACACGATTCCTCGGCGAACTTATTCCAATCCGAAAGCAGGGTTGAAAGCGAAGCTGAACTCAACCACTATGGCGACGTTCGCATTTCACATACCATCAATCAAAGTAGTTCAAAGTATTTCGGAGTCTGAACCATTCCATTGCAGACCTACGAAAACTTTAAAGGGGGTCTTATTGACACTCTAAAAAAGACAAGATTCCTAACTGGCCTGAACGAGGTCTAACTTATTGACATCTACAAAAGACAAGTGGCAGACAAGCCGACGGCCAGTTCTTCACCCATCTCAAAGGGGACGAATCAGCAACTTGGACTCACTGATCCGGTGAAGTAGACAGTAAGCCGAGGTCGTCCTTAAAAAAGCCCGTGAGAAGGCCCAAATAGGTCCAGGGACACTAAGTTAGCTCAACACTTAGTCTCGCACGAGCCACGAGATAAGTCTCGCATGAGAAACCAAAGTTTCTTAGCATCGCAGGAAGCTCCTTCACAGCCTCACTGCGAGCTAACTTATAGCTTCGCTCAGAAATGCTCAGTTAACTCCGCATAAAGTTAACTTCGCTCGAAACTCCACGCAGCTGCGCAAAAGGTTGACTGGTAGCTTCACCAAAAGTCTTATCCAGCTCTGCTGAGAGTTTTCTTTTAACTTCGCCAGGTGCTTCTCCCAGCTCCGCCATGAGCTCAACGTAACGACTCCACTGCGAGTCTTTTATGGTCACCTTTGACCAATCAAATCTCCAGATGAGATCAAATCTAATTGAGATCAAATTTGACAGCTGCTTGCCATAATTTTTTAACTCTCCCAATCATGTGAGAAAGATCAGGGGAGATCTTTCAGTTATTTGGAAAGAATCAAGGGAGTATCCCTCATTTAGCTGAGCGGATCAAGAGATCGGCGCTACTTGCTATTCCTAGCTTCGCGAAAGCTGTCTCTAACCTCGCAGCGAGGCTACTTTTCAGATGTAAAACAGATTGACTCAATCTGTTTCCAGATTTTCAGGGCAATTGTACCCCTATTCCTCCTTATAAATAGCCTACCAAAGGCACACAAGAGGAGAGACTGAAAAGAGAGGAGAGATGGGCAAGCATAGAGAGGAGATTGCTCCAGAAGCAGGCTTTCTAACTAGAGGGCTCTACCGATCCTCTGTTCTCCGATTCCCCGAACCAGGCGAAAAGGGAGTCTTATCAGGCGGCAGTCCAATCGTCTGACCGATCGCATCGTCAAAGGGATAAAGTGATCGCGCGCTGATCAGATTCCTACCGGCACACTTTCCTAGAAATCTCTGAGGAGATCTACCTGTAATTTTCTTTTCAATTACTTGTAATTTCGCTCATCGATACTTTTTTTTGTAAGTTTTTCCTTTCGCAAATCAATGAAAAATATTAATCATCATCAAAACTAGAGTGAAGGGCCTCTGGGCCAGCAATCTCCCCCTTTTTGATGATGACAAAACTCATGGAGTTATATATGCATGGATTAAAGTTAAGCTTCATAGAAGCTCCCCCTTAACTCATGCATAACAATAAACAATAAAGAAAGTCAATGAATGCATAAACCAAATAACACATATATGCATAAACAAAACATATATGCATTAAATAAGAAAGTAAACATGCATACTTCTCCCTTTTTGTATAAACAAAACATATATGCATCAAACAAGAAAATAAACATGTATATATAAACTCTCAAAATTCTTCTTCTCCTTTTTGTCAATTCATCAACAAAGGGGCAAAAACAAATCAAACAATATTTAAGATACCAATTGAAAATATACCAATTTATGATAAAGTTATATATCGAAATATTATGATACCAATTTATGATACCAATTGAAAATAAATAAAATTTTTAAGATACCAAAAGATACCAATTGAAAATATCTTGTAAATTTTTGATATAAATAGAAAATGAAATATTGTATGTTTTGATTTCAATTGAAATATATATTGTAAATTTTAATACCAATTGAAAATACAAACCAAATTTTTAGGTAAACACAACTCATTTTGCAATAAGGATACCAAATAGAGAATAATGCCAATTTAAAATTATTGATACCAATATTGAAAATGTTAGCATATACCAAAATAAAGTATTTTTAATCATGAAGGGGGGATTAAGATACCAATTGAAAATAAAATCGATTGAAAGATAAAACATGAATATTTCTCCCCCTTTATGAAATATCAATCAAAATGATGCATAAGTTTGTATAAGATACCAATTGAAAAATAATTGACATTAAGACTAAATCAAGCTTAGCATAAACATAATTTGTGTTTTAAGATGTAAAGATATTGTAAGCACAATTAAGTCCTATATATATATATATATATATATATATATATATATATATATATATATATATATATATATATATATATATATATATATATATATATATATGAAAATGTAAATACCAATCGAAATTGATACTATTTGAAGTTTGAAGCATACATATATAGAAAACACAAATATGAGTATACAAACATAAAAATATCAATTGTGGTATCAATTGAAAATATAATGAGGATCAAGTGTATAACTCATACCTACCACCCTATTCATGCACATGTTTAAATAGATTTTCAATTTGAGCATACAAGGTATGGTCGTCTAACCATCCGCCCTTCGGTTGGTAGGAATTTTCAAAAAATAGGATTTGAAAATAATCTTAACATATTTGAAAACTCTATCAAGTGAAGCATATGAACTAGTTTAAGATAATTTGATATAACTAGTTATAGATTCTTCAAAACATGAAACCAAATCATATATTTCATGAAGCATGCATTTACACAAAATTGACACTCAAGTTATATAAAGCTCAATAAAGTACTCATAAAATAAAGTAATGAGTAAACAAAAATAATGTGAATGTACAAGAATCATGTGAAAAGCATAATCATGAAAATAGGCAAATGAGCTCATATGAAATTCCTTCTCAAAAACATGAAAATCATCAAAACTAAATAGGCTTCAAGGTATATGTATGTTTCATTAAAAACTAAAAGTGTACATACATATCCCAAACACAAGTGAGTCCATAATAGAATTTGCATGAAAGCAAGTGACTCAAAGGTATACATGTATATCTAAAGTTTTAAACAAAATTAACATATACATGAAGCTAAACATATTTATGAGAAAACATGTACAAAGATAGAGAATACAAGTTAAAATGTAAGAATCATCAAATTAGGTTATACAAATACATCTAATGAGTACAAATGAGTAACATAACACAAACATAT
Organism: Agave tequilana; assembly: GCA_038442645.1. NCBI lineage: Eukaryota > Viridiplantae > Streptophyta > Magnoliopsida > Asparagales > Asparagaceae > Agave > Agave tequilana. Next base: position 184,904 of record JAVJIF010031289.1, on the reverse strand, counting down.
AATAATCAATTTGTGGCTCACTAGTTGTATAAGTATATACACAAGTTTTAATGAAAACTACATCTAAACATGTAATCAAAATATGAAGTGCAAAATCATAAACAAAAACTAATATGATTATTATGTAAATGCACATGTCTTAAAACTAGCATATTCATAGTAGTTAAACAATATTGAGAACATAAAAATAATGGTCCATATAAACATGAGTGTATCTCAAATACTACATATGTATATCACAAGTCTAATAAGCATGACATTTAACATAACAATCATGAAAAATTAAAACATGCTAAAAATCAATAATGAAAGCATGTAAACTAAATGGGAGTTAGAGATAGTTACCAAAACCATTAGGGCTAATGTCTAAATCTCCAAATCATGGTGGTCCTCCCACCAAACTTCCTTGATAGCGATGCATCCATAGGGTATGTCTATCAAGCTCATGCATCCACCACCAAGGCACCAACACTCTCACGTCAAGTGAGAGCCTACACCTACATTAAATAAAATAGGAGTGGCTTTTAGTACCCATACTCGAATGGGTCCATGGGGGTTAGCACCTTTCCTAACCCAAATAAATCTATTCACAAAATTTGAAGTATTTAGTCTATCATAACAAAATTTTACAAGGTGGCCCTTTCGTCCACAATGTGTACAAGTGTACACATGAGCATATATAGTGTCATGTGTGTGAGGATGAGACGCATGTGTATGTCCTGTATGGTGTGCATGAACATGTAGTGCATGTTTCTTGCGAAACATGGATTCCAATTTCTTGTGATCCATAGCATATTGGCTCAAAGTGGGGCCCAAACAATCAACACTCTTCTTTAACATACATATATCATTTTCAATGTTAGAAGAAGTGGAGCATGCAATTGAAATACTAGATGGTGAAGCTATATTAGCATGGCAAACATGTGAAGACAAATCATTTCTCAAAGATTTATTTTCATTTGAAGCTAAATCCAAAGTCTTTAAAATTAAAGCAATTTTATTTTTCAAAGTTTCATTCTCTTTTAAAACAAAATCAAATTTTGAAGATAGAGTCTCATTTTTCTTCAAAACAATGTCACAATCATTTTTATTTTTCAAAATTTTGTTTTCATTTAGGGTAAGATTAAGTTGGGACTTCAATGAGTCCCTTTCATTTGAAATCTCATCCCTCTCTTACAAAATCAAGTCAAGGTTTGAACACAAATCCTTATTTTCTTTATTTAATTTAATACTTTTTTCAAAACTTGATATTTTTAAAGCAAGTTTTCACATACAATAGATAGTTCTTCATTTAAGGCATGGGCATCCATAATATCATCTCCTGAAGAACTAGCACAATCATCTAAATGAGTTTTCGAGTTTACCTCAAGGGAGTCATTCCCTTGGACCAGGTAGTAAGTTTGCTCGGACTCATCCATCAAGGGTTCTTTCTCCACATAGTTCATCGTTTATAGTGCGTGAGAGGTCAAAGTGTTCCACACTGCAAAAGCGGAATCACAATGAGAAAACCATAGAAAGATAATCTTTGCTAAGAGTGCGCCTAAGTTCCTCTAAGGCTTGTGTATTGGCCTCTATATGCTTGTTATTATCAAGATAAGATTTCTTGGTAGTAGCAAGGTAAACATGCATACCTGGGGTTTTAAGGTACATGGACATCTTAACTTTTCAAACATCAATGTTGAAAGTATCATACATGGGAGGGGTCATGAAGTCCATGAGTGTGTGTAAACAAATAAATGTGCAAATGCAAATGATAGATTAGCTAGCCAAGATCTCACTCCTAGGTGGTTAAACCTAATATCAAGAGTGTAGGCTCTGATACCAATTGAAAATACACCTAGAGGGGGGTGAATAGGTGTATGGCTAATCTAATGACAAATGATGCGAAATTAAAAACTAATTGCAATACACTAAGTGTAACCAAAGAGTGTAGCCAAATTCCCGGTGAAGGGTTCTGGTCTATCTCTTCTAAATTCCTCTAAATAGGAGTTGAGGTGCTATATGAAACTCTCTTGGTTCAACACTAGTATGGGTACACAAACAATACCAAGTATATATATATGGACAATATGAATCAATACAAGATATAAAAGAGAGAGTTTAGAGATAGTGGATCAAACGCAAACACCAAGTTATGTTTTGAGGTTCGAGCCACTGCTCTACGTCCCTGCTTTCACACAGAAGGATTTTCACTAATTCGTCCGCACAGAACATCCCACACAGGGAACATCCACTAAGGATTTGGCAAATACAAATTAGGAGTACACAACTTCTCTCTCTAACAAACAACCTCTACACAAGAGGAAAGGCACAACAACTATCACCTCTATACTTAGAGGGATGGGCACTTAGCCAAATAACAATCACCTCATACTAGAGGGGGATAAGGCACTAAGCCAAAATAACTACAACCACCTCTACACTTAGAGGGATAGCAACAACCCAATGCACAACCTCCTCTACACTTAGAGGGAAAGGCATAAAGCCAAAGCAAAGGAAAGGTTATAACTCTTGGTGGTCTCAATAAACCACAAACCAATACTTGGTGATCACAATAGACCACAAACACTTTTTCCCACAAAAATAAAATCCTATAGATAGGATAGATATGATAGCTCAAGTGTGAGAAATCAAGGCGCTTGAAAAATAAATCACAAAGAAAAATACTGGGAAAATAACTAGAATAAGATAGAAATGAAGATCAAAACCAATATCCCAAATACTTTATTTTTCTTTAATTTTTTCAACCCTTGAAAACAAATAAAAATAAATCTTTTTAACCCAAAAACTCTTATAAAAACTTGCTGTTAAACACTTGTAAAGATGAGAAAAATTGCTCTCTAAAAACTTAACCAAAACAGCCCAAAGGGATGGGTATTTATAACCCATTCCAAAAACTAGCCGTTGGGCCAAATCAACAGCTGATGCTGCTGTCGGTCGACCACCCGGTCGACCGAACAATGGTCAGATTTTCGACCTTTGTGCCATCGGTCGACCACCCGGCCGACCGAGGCTGGATCCAGATAGCAGAGCTCTCTGGACGGTCGACCGCCCGGTCGACCGGGGCCAGATCCAGAGGCAGAGCTCTTTGGACGGTCGACCGGTCCACCAGCCAAATGGTTGTGCACGTTTGTGCACATCAGTCCACCGGACCGGTCGACCGACTTGTGTCTCGGTCGACCATCCGGTCGAACGGCAGAAAGCCAGGTCAAATATTTTGAGGATTAAAAACTTAATTTTTTGATTGAGGCTCTACCTGCACATAAGAATACAGAATTTCAGAACTTTTAAAACAGTAGTGCAAGCTGCTCAATTCTACCGCATAGCAAGTGACTATGCGGGTCGTGATCCACAAAGAGGGACCAGCGATGGAAGCTTTTTAAGTAAGTTCTCTTTTAGGCTACAACGTATGGTTAAAGTTCTTCTTTAGTTCTTTAAAAGAAAAAGGAAAAATTGAGTTAAAGTTGAATTAGGAAGAAGATGGTAAATTAAGAAGATGGAGAAACTAGAAATGATATGTACAAAGAAATGAAAAATGAGTGATAAAAGAAGTGGTAGATTGTGGTGTTCTAAACTAAAGAATTAAAAGAGAAGAATCTAAAAGTTAATTACCTCTTTTGGCCAAATGCTTACTTTGAATCTTTTGCAATGATATTACCTTGAAGTGAGGCGATCAACATATAGCCCATAAGAGTTGATTCCCGTCTCCTCCACATTATATCATCAAGACGTTGCAAGTATGAAGTGATACAGAATGAAACTAAAAATCCATCGTCATGAGCTATCAGTGGCACTCACAAAGGCAAGGCTCTTTCGATGCTTTAAGGCTCACTTGGATAGCAATTGGTACCAAAAGAAGAAAAGTAGAGAAGAAGAAGAACACAAAAACAAAGTACATACAAAAGGGGAACTACAGATTCGATTTTATAATAATAAGAGAAAAGAAAAAAATCTTACACCGGTGTCACTTTCAGCACAAGTTTCATTCTCATTCTCCTATGAAACTCTGATCTCCTCTGATTTATATAAATTAAAACTAAAAATTACATAAAAAGAAAAATAAAAACCTATACTAAAAAGAATGAAAAAGTAGACTAAATTCTATCTCTGCATGATCGCTCCCTGTACACTCTAAAAATCTCAGTATTTATAGGCAAAACCCAACATAGGAGAGCGTACAAAGATAGGGGGAGCAAAAGCTCCCCTAACTCACTAACAAAGCCGCGAAAACGCGGTCAGGGTGTGGCCAGGTGGCCACACCTTGTTGGTGGTACTCTCTGGCTTCGAGATTTGCTTTATCTTCAGCTAGAATTGTAGTTTTAAGTCCGGGATTTTGACGAAATGGCCTTTGATCTTTGGCTTCAACCGATTGATTTATTGGGATTTGTTCTAACTGGTTTTCAACCGATCTGAACCGACCTGATCTGCCCTGATTTACTGACTTCGAATTAATTCTGATTTAAATCAGAATTTGATGGGCTTTTGGCTCATTTCTCTTCCCTCTCCTTTAAGAATAGGCCTGCAAATAAATTAAACAATAATTAGGAAAAAATAGAGTTTATTTTAGAATAAGTATGAGAATATAATAATGAATGTGTAATATAGTGACCAATCACACCCCCATACCTATCTTTTACTCGTCCTCGAGCAAAATAACTAAACAAAAAAAATTATTAGACTACTTTCGCAGATCACGCGATTGCACTGAGCCTGTGCAACAAGCCGTTAAACCTCTAGGTTTCCCCTAGAGGACGAGTTTTGTCTCATGAGGGTTTTCAGTGGATTACACCTACAAAATCCGTAAAGAAAGATAAACAAAGAGTTAGTATTTTCGAAAAGCATTTTGAAAGAGAAAAATATTTGAAATATTATTTTAAGATTTAAGTAATCTATAAGTTTATAGGAAAATTGAATTTTTCATTCCTAAAATTAGTCTCTATTCAAAAATTTGTTATCAATCAAAGTAAGGAGTCAAATTGTACTTCTCATCTAGTCTATTACTTTACCATAAGTCGTATGCACCTTGTGACCGTGAAAATTTTGACTAAGGGTTCTTTAACTCTAACTCTTATGCCTTATTTATTTATTTTTTATTTTATATATATATATATATATATATATATATATATATATATATATATATTGGTGGTATTATTCCTTATTTTATTAGGCTTTCTAATCTGCCCATGTAACGAGCCTTTAATCGGTAACTTCCAAACCAAACGGTCTTAGGGCACCGGGTGAGAAAACACCCCAAGGACTTAAGGACTCGAGTAAATAAGGCCACAAAACTAAGGATTTTATTATATGAACCGCTTTTAGGTGTAATACTTATGCTTTATTAGGCACAAATATCCAACTTAATCAGATAATTTTTATATATATATTTTTCTCAAACTTATCTAGTCATCTTTCGCATGAATACCAAGGCTTACTTAGGCCAAAGCACCTAACTAATCAATAATTAGATTTGTTCATCTTTCATAGATATATTTTTTTCTTTTTTTTTTATATAAGGTATAAGAATCTTTGTTTTTGAACCCTAAGTGTGTAAGTGTATAAGGTGTGCATATTTCTTTAAGGTAAAGATCAAGACTAAATTACTTTCACAAACTTTCTTCTTATCCTTAGAAATCAAACAAATAATCTTATTTTGATCAAGTATAAGAAATCCTAATTATGATTCTCCTATTCTTAAAATTGACTAAATTTCTTACAAAAAATATATCAATATATTGTTTCTATTTTCAAAAAGTTTTTAAAAGTAAAGAAAATGTTAAAAAAATTATATTAAAAAGGAAAACCTAAGTTATTTAGACCCTCCCTGACACCTATCTCATGCATTATCCTCAATGTATGAATTAATGCATAGATGCATGAAAAAAAAGAAAGGTAAGGAAAATATTACCTTAAGGTGGTGGCTCTGGTGGTGGTCTGATTGGTCCACGAAATGCGGCCCAATCGAATTTTCGTGGAGTTCGGAGGAACCCACCAGAAATCTCTCTTATATAACCCACTAAAATGATGTATATATGACCGATTTTTATTAAATATTTTACCCCATCTAATTTTCAAATTTCATAATTAATTTCGGAGTCAATTTTGTCAACCACCTTGTCCCAAAATGAAGTGTGAAAAGATAGAATGATTGACTTAGACTTAGGAAGTACGTGAACTAATACCGACTCAGGAAAGTGACTTAAGTCAAATAAAGGTTTGGGAGTCGAGATTGGTTCAGGAAGTGGGTCCAAATCAAGAAGTTAAAACTCAAGTCCACATTCATTTTCCCACAATGGATGTGACTTAATATTGGTGATTCAAGTTCAAGAATGATAAGTGTGGGAATCAAAACTGACTTTAAAATATTACTCAAGTTGGGTAACAAAATAAGAGTCAATATTGATTTAGAAATTTGAACTGGATCACAAATTTGAGAATCTAGGTCACATTTCTCATTGAGTTCAATTTCATAAAAATGAGAACTTGCCAATTTGTCAATGTGACTTTCAAAAGTATGAAATTGGTCAAGTTCAATATGATGATCATCAAAGATGGGCGATTCAATTTCATTATGAATTGGCATAGGATTCAATGTTGACTCTGGAAAAAGATTGAAATCTGGTGAAGACACCGGAGTCATTATTGAATCAGGAAGTAGAATTGAATCACTAAGTTGAGGTTCATGATCATATTCATTCTCAAGTTCCATTTCAGGAAAGGAATAACTTGCCAAACTGTCAATATCATTTTAAAATTTAGAGATTGGGCAAGTTCAAATGATTGTGCTGAAATGGAATCTTGTTTTCCAAAACAACATGATTCGTCGGCTCTAACAGAATGGTTAGCGACATCAGAAATGGTCAAACGGTGAGAACAGAGAGTTTGGACCATCATATCTATGTCATGATTACGAGCGTTTTGAGCCTGAGTCATGGCTTCAAGCATCCTTTCATAGTTGATTGGTTCATCATATTATTGCAATTGGACTTGAAAAGATGAAGTGTTGTTTTGGAATTGGTAGTGAAATTGTGAGTTCATCAAATTTTGTGATTGTTGTTTGGACTCACACAAATTGATGGTTTTCTATTTTGGACTAGTGGAACTGAGTATGAATCTTGGAAATATTGTGGATAAGGAGGACAAGTTGGTTGAAAATTGGACGCGGGGGAGGTGAATCCCCATTGACTATGTGAAGAGTTGAAATTATTTTAGAAATTATGGTCATAAAATTGGGGTATGGGTTATATTGATTCGGATAAGACCAATCCGGCATACTAGGTTGGTTAAAGTTTTGATATGCCGGGTTGATAATATCCGAAAAAGAGGTCGGAGTGTAATATGGATTATCATTAAAATTGAAAAATTTATTTTTATAAGCCATATCACACAATAAATGTCAAACACAAACAAAGAAAAAAAAACAAACAAATAAGCAAACTAATAAAAAGAAAAAAATCTAACCTAGGTCAGGGTAAACCTTAGACCTAGACGACTCCTAACTGGTTAGACTGTCCATAGGGGGTATATTGTCAAATCTGACCACAAGTTAATCGGCTAGGTAGGGGCAAGATTGGTGGGAGGTATCCGCGCAGAAGCGACGAGCCTAATTAAGCCAAACCACCAGCCTTCGGGATTTCGCCCCTCAATCCCCAACCTTAGTCACCGATTTGGCAAGAGTCAGATTCAAATCAACTTTCCCCTTAGGTCAGTCTCTTATTTGAGTCTGAGATGTCCTTAGGGCCAACGTCTACTCAGTTTTAATTAGGCTTGGGTTAGTGAGTGAGGAGATTGTTTGTGGGCTAAGGGAGGGTAATGACTTCCTCACCTTATCTTGTTTATAGGAAAAGCCCTTAAATCAATTTAGTGCAGTGTACAAGTATATAGAAAAAAAGTAACACTCAAGCAATATTTCATACAAGAATGAACTTTATACTAAATGCTATGCACACATACCTTGGCTCCAGCACTCTTCAACAATAAATAAAAAATGTAATGAAATAGACACGTGCCTAAATGCAAAGTCTAAATCATTTTTAGCATTTACAATCAACTTTTTACTGTTGTGTTAGAAATGTATATACAGTGAGTCAAACAAGAAAATAAATGCTACAGAGATTAAACTATGCAATTCAGCCAACCTACAGAAGATACAGGCTAGTAGTTCACTCAGATTGCCACATGAATGTAGCAAATCTGAGGGCTTCTGAGCTCTGCTTTCTTGAACAGAGTCTAGGGCCACCTATATGTCCACTGCAGCAAAAATTCCTTGTTGTTAAATCTGTATACCAAAAGCAAAGAAGAAGGTTAACCAAAAATGTAAACTTTAAAGAGAATTATTTACCGTCCCTCCCCGGCAACGGCGTCAAAATTTGATTGAGGCTCTACCTGTACACAAGAATACAGAATTTCAGAACTTTTAAAACAATAGTGCAAGATGCTCAATTCTACCGCTATAACAAGTGGCTATGCGGGTCGTGATCCACAAAGAGGGACTAGCGATGGAAGTTTTTTAAGCAAGTTCTCTTTTAGGCTACAACGTATGGTTAAAGTTCTTCTTTAGTTCTTTAAAAGAAAAAGGAAAAAATTGAGTTAAAGTTGAATCAGGAAGAAGATGGTAGATTAAGAAGATGGAGAAATTAGAAATGATATGTACAAAGAAATGGAAAAGGAGTGATAAAAGAAGTGAAAGATTGTGGTGTTCTAAACTTAAGAATTAAAAGAGAAGAATCTAAAAGTTAATTACCTCTTTTGGCCAAATACTTACCTTGAATCTTTTACAATGATGTTACCTTGAAGTGAGGCGATCAACATATAGCCCATAAGAGTTGATTCCCGTCTCCTCCACATTATATCATCAAGACGTTACAAGTATGAAGTGATACAAAATAAAACTAAAAATCCATCGTCATGAGCTATCGGTGGCACTCGCAAAGGCAAGGCTCTTTCGATACTTTAAGACTCACTTGGATAGCAATTGGTACTAAAAGAAGAAAAGTAGAGAAGAAGAAGAACACAAAAATAAAGTACATACAAAAGGGGAACTACAGATTCAATTTTATAACAATAAGAAAAAAGAAGAAAATCTTACACCGGTGTCACTCTCAGCACAAGCTTCATTCTCATTCTCCTATGAAATTCTGATCTTCTCTGATTTACATAAATTAAAACTAAAAATTACATAAAAAGAAAAATAAAAATCTATACTAAAAAGAATGAAAAATTCGCCCAAATTCTATCTCTGCATGATCGCTCCCTGTACGCTCTGAAAATCCCAGTATTTATAGGCAAAACCCAATGTAGGAGAGCGTACAAAGATAAGGGGAGCAAACGCTCTCCCTAACTCACTAACAAAGCCGCGTTTCCACAGCCAGGGTGTGGCCTGGTGGCCACACCCTGTTGGTGGAACTCTCTGGCTTCGAGATTTGTTTTTATCTTTAGCTGGATTTATAGTTTAAGTCCGAGATTTTGACGAAATGGCTTTTGATCTTTGGCTTCAACAGATTAATTTGTAGAGATTTGTTCTAAAATGTTTTCAACCGATCTGAACCGACCTGATCTGCCCTGATTTACTGACTTCGAATTATTTTTGATTTAAATCAAAATTTGATGGGCTTTTAGGCTCATTTCTCTTCCCTCTCCTTTAGGAATGGGCCTGCAAATAAATTAAACAATAATTAGGAAAAAACAGAGTTTATTTTAGAATAAGTATGAGAATATGATAATGAATGTGCAATATTAGCGACCGATCATCTTTTTACCTTTAATAAAATCCCATAAAATCACTAAAATCTACAAAAATGAGTTATTTGAAATACTTTGAAGTACAAATATGTGTGATGAAAAATCAACATATATTATAAACATTTTGAACTATTTTTGTAATATAGAAATTTTAGCTTAAACAAAAATCTGTATTTTTCAAAAATCAAACTTTGAAATGGAAAATTGTTTTCTCCAAAACTCATGTAAATACAAAAACATGATATTGAAACAAATTTGAAGCATATTATATATGAATAGAATCCAATATACATATAATAGATATATCTATGTTTTTGATATGAAAACCAAAACGGGCTAAACCAAAAACCAAAACCAATAAACTTTTGTGTGTGTGTGTGTGTGAACTTGAGCATTATCAATACTATCTATCTTTACACAAGATCTTGATATACTAAACACAAACCGAAGTCTTCTTGTCTCCTAGCCGACTCGATCCAAATGCGATACAATGAGCTTAACTCCAAACGAGTGCTAGATGCGATCTTGACGCGCGACCTCTTGAATCAACATGTGTTAGCCTCAAAACTCCTTTGTTGAAGCCAAACACCTACTAAGATCTTGATTAAATATCTGAAGCTAATTAAATACAAGATCATTAGTAAATTATAACTACATGAGTTAATCATCATCAAAACTAGAGTGAAGGGCCTCTTGGCCAACACTTTCCTGGTGGTGAGTATGACTGTACACGTGCATTGCATATTTAGTGTCACATTTTCTCATTTATTTTGTAATAAAACTCTGCTATTTAATTCATTTTATTGTCTAATGGTATACAAAGTAATTCATGAAGAAAAAAGAGAAATGGACCGATTTATCCAATTAAATTTAAAGATTTAAAGATAGGATTTTTAACTCAAGCAAATCAATAAAAATCTACTTAATTCAGAGGTTTAGAAGCGATTCTATCTGAAGACAGAGTATATCAGAGAAGATAATCCTAGCAAAAATCAGTTAAAATGGACTTTAGAAAATTCATTTGGTTAACTGAAGATAAACGGAGATATTGCCAAATTCAGAGCTCAAAACAGAAAAAATAATGGATAAGAGGAGATATCAGAGCAACCCAGCCACGCCAGCCCTCGGATCTGGCCACCTGGCCAGTCCAGGCCACGAAAACACGACATTTTCGCGGCAATACGGTTGAATCTAGGGGAGCGTTTGCTCCCCCTATCTTCATACGCTCTCTCTTATCCCATTTCTCCTATAAATACTAACATTTCGAAAGGCAAAAAGGCACCATTCCAGCAGAGAGTTTTTGGCTTTTCTTTAGTTCTAACTTAGGTTTTTTTTCTTTCATCTTTTAATGTAATTTTTCAATTCCTATAAATCAGGGTTAGACTGAGATTCATATTAAAAAGAAAAGATTATATTGAGAAGTGAGGCCAATGTAATATTTTTTTCCTTTCTTTCATCTTTTTTCAATCTAAATTAAAGCTTACATTTTATTTCTTCAAATTTTTATTTACTTTCCTTACTTGATTGTAATCCAAATGAATTTGATAGCCTCAATTATATCTTACCCTTTCAAGTGCCACTGATGGCTTATGGTGATGGATATCTATTTTTGAGCGTGTAATAGTTAGTATTCCTTTATGATTTTCTTTTCCTCTAGTACTTTTAGTTTGATAGACTGATCAGAAATGGGAAAGATCATATATGCCATGCTAAGATCACCTTCAAGTCAAGATAAGTCGTCGATGCGGATCAGAGCTAAAGCAAGCTTCAAGGAGATAAGCATTCTTTAGTTCTTTCTTTTTTTTATTGCCTAGTTTAGAATGCAACACTTCTTTTTTTATTCTTCTTTCTTTTAACTTAGTTTTTCTTTTCTTTTGAAAATAACAACACTATCCCATCTTCTTCTTCTCCTCCTCTTCTAACATTAACACTTTTCTTTTCTTAAAACTAAGAAGAAATATTTTAATCGATCTAGTAACTAAGAAAAGAACTTACTAAAAGATTCTATCCCAGGCCCTCCTTGTGGATCACGACCCACTCGTTATAGCGGTAGTATTGAGCAACTCGCACTTTCTTAATCTATTTCTAAACTTCTCTTTTCTGTGCACAAGTTTGACTTGATCAAATTTTAGCACCGTTGCCAGGGAAGAACAATAAGTTTTCTTTTTAATTTACTAACGGTTAATTCTTTCTCCTCTATTTTTGTGTGCAAGTACTGATTTCAAAAAACAAATTGTTGTAGAGATATACAAGTGGCTCTGGGGCTCTGCTCTAGAAAGCAGAGCCTAGAAGCTCTGAATACAGCCACACAAACACGGCAAAAGCCGCATTTTCGCGGCTATTTGAGTTGACTACTCACCCCACTTTCTTGCAGGGTGATTGAAATTCAATTTTCTACATTCCAATTTATAGTTTCTCTGTTTGACATATTCTGCACATTGATTTTAATTCAACAGTAACTTGGCTGATTGTAAATGCTAAAAATGGTATAGACTTTGCATTAGGGTATTTTATCTAATTTCATTTACATTTATATTACTGTTGAAGAGTGCTGGAGTAAAAGTATGTGTGCATAGCATGTAGCATTAGAAAATACATTTTGTATGATATACATTGCTTAAGTTTATTTCTGCTGTATACTTGTACACTCGAACGAAAACGATTAAAGGCATATCCTTAAATAAGATAAGGTGGGAAAGTTATTACCCTTTCTTAGCTTGAAAACTATCTCCTCACTCACTAACCCAATTCTAATTAAAATTGAGTAGAAGTTGGCCCTAGGGACATCTCGGACTCATTAAGAGATTGATGTAAGGAGGAAGTTGTTAGAGTTTGACTAGTTATTTCGGTGTCCAAGGCTAGGGATTGAGAGGCAAAACCTCAAAGGTTAGTGGTTTGGCTTAATTAGGCCCATTGCTTTTGCACGTATACCTCTAACTAATCTTACCCTGACCTGACTGATTAATTTATGATCAGATTACTGTAATATACCTCCCGTAGATAGTCAACCAGTTAGGAGTCGTCTAGGTCTAAGATTTACTCTAACTTAGGCTAGATTTTTCTTTCTTTTGTTTGTTTTATTTGTTTGTCTGTTTTTTTTATTTGTGACATTTTTCTGTGATATGGATTATAACTATAATTTTTCCAATGAATATGCAAATTCATATTTCACATCGAGCTCTTTTGACTTGAATATCACTAACCCGATATCTTATAACTTTAACCAACCAAGTATATCAGATTGGTCTTATCCAAATTGACATATGCCCTAGCCCCAATATTATGAATAAGACTGGAACAATCATCTCCGCTCTTCACTGAGTCAGTGGAGATGCAACTCCCCCGAGTCATTTTATTAACAGCCTTACCAACATTCACATGTTCTTATCCAGAACAACCGACAGAGGAAAAATCAACTTATGATAAGATTCTAGAACACGTACATGAGTCCGAGTGACAAGTCCAAAAACTGAAAGACTTACAAGACCATCAAGATTTTCAAATCCAAGATCCGTACTCTATTTTTCAAGTCCCGACACAACAAGAAGAACCTATTGACTTAGGAAAGATTATGAAATTTATGACTCAGTCCCAAAATGATTATATTCAGTCCCAAAATGATTCCTTCAATAGGTTAGAAGCTTAAATGAGTTATTTAATCAACATATTAAATAATAGGAATGAGAAAACTCTACCTACACATTTTTGACCATTCCCGATTACCCTAGCCATATTGATAGGAATCAAGAATCATGGTGTCTTGGAGACTTTAACTAAGATTCAATTTTCTCACACCACCTTGAACTTGAGCAATCCCAAATGTTTGACGAATTGGCAAGTATTCACTTTAAGAAAATTAAACTTGATTGTGAATGTGAACTCAATTCACAACTTTGTGGTTCAGTTTCAGTTTTTGAATCTATGTTGACTCCGGTATTCTTATCCGATTTGGACCTATTCCTGAGCTAACACTGATTCTTGTACCCATAAGCTTAAAATTGAACCACCAATTTTAAAAAGTCACATTTCATTGATAGAAAAAAAATGTAAATCTCAATTCTTTGATTTGAAACCAACTCTTGAATCAAAACTGACTTTTGAACCTAAAATTAATTTAAGTCAAATTTCCGAGTTAGTATTGGTTCCCGAACCTTTCATTCTTGAGCCTAACTCAACCATTTCTTTGAATCACATTTTACTGCTGGACTAAGGTATAGACTATAATAGCTCCGAGATGATATTCCAAGATTGGTCATATAACCAGGATGATTTTAATATTAGAATCTTGCATGATCCTATTCAATTTGGGGATAATAAACATGTAAATAGAAAAGAGCTCATCAAAGGTAGGTTCCTTGAAAATTCACATTATTTAAATTGGGCAGCAACGCTTGGCCCAATCTGGCTACCACCGGAACCACCACCTTGAGGTAATATTTTTTCTTTCCTTTCCTCTTTTCATGCATTTATGCAATCATTCATACATGAGGACAATGCATAAAATAGGTGTTGGGGAGGATTCTAACATAACATAGATTTTCTTTTAATATAAAAATTATTTTCTTTGCTCTTAAAAACTTTTTGAAAAAGAGAAAAATAATATTTTGACTTATTTTGTGTAAGAAATTAAGTTAATTTTAAGAAATAGAAGAATCATAATTATGATTTCTTAAACTTTATCAAAATAAAATTATTTGTTTGATTTCTAGGGTTAGGAAGAAAATTTGAAAAAATAATTTAGTCTTGATTTTTACCTTAATGAAATATGTATACTTTATACGCTTACACACTTGGGGTTCAAAAATAAAGATTCTTATGTCTTATAAAATAAAAAGAAAAAAATATAAAAAAATCCTCTGATTAAGCTGGGTATTTGTGCCTCATAAAGCATAAATATTCACGCCTAAAAGTGACTATATTATAAATAAAAACTCTTACTTTTGTGCCCTTTTTTGCTCGAGTCCTTAAGTTCTTGGGGGTGTTTTCTCACCCGGTGCCCTAAGACCTCTGGTTTGAGAGTCATCGACCTAAGGCTCGTTACATGGGCATATTAGAAAGCCTAATAGAACTAAGAGATATTACCACCAAAATATATAAAAATAAGGCCTAAGAGTTTGAGTTGAAGAATCCCGATTCAAATATTTACGGTCACGAAGGTGCAAATGACTTAGGGTAAAATAATAGACAGGATGAGAAAAACAATTTTAAATCATTACCTTGATTGATAATAAGTTTTTGAATAGAGACCAAGTTTAGGAATGAATAACTTGATATTCCTATAACTTATTGATTACTTGAATTTTTACAAAAAATTCTTCAAATATTCTCTCTTTCAAAATGCATTTTCAAAAATACTAACACTTTGTTTTTCTTTCTTTGCGAATTTTATGGGTGTAATTCACTGAAAACTCTCACAAGATAAAACTCGTCCTCTAAAGGTAACCTAGAGGTTTAACAGCTTGTTACACGTGCTAAGTGCAACCGTCATTCCTATGAAATTGAGTTAGATTAGGTTAGCTCTATTTGCTTTTTATTTGTTTTGCTCGAGGACGAGGAAAAGATAGGCGTGGGGTGTGATTGTACACATGCATTGCATATCTAGTATCACATTTCCTCATTTATTTTGTAATAAAACTCTACTATTTAATTCATTTTAATGTCTAATGGTTTGCCGGGTAATTAATGAAGAAAAAGAAGAAATAGACCGATTTATCTGATTAAATCAAGAGATTTAAAGATAGAATTTTGAACTCAAGCAAGTCAACAAAGATCTACTCAAATTCAGAGATTTAGAGCAATTCAATCTGAAGATAGAGTATATCAGAGAAGATAATTTTAGTTAAAAATCAGTTAAAAATAGATTTTTGAAAATTCATTTGGTTAACTGAAGATAAACGGAGATATCGCCAAATCCAGAGCTAAAAAAAGAAAAACCAATGGATAAGAGGAGATATCAGAGCATCCCAGCTACCCCGGATCTGCCCACCTGGCCAATCCAGGCCGCAGAAATGCAGCCAAAGCCGCGATTTCGCGACAATATGGTTGAATCTAGGGGAGTGTTTGCTCCCCTATTTTCGTACGCTCTCCCTTATCCTAAATACTAGCATTTCCGAAGGCAGAAAGGCACCACTCTAGCAGAGATTTTAGTTTAGGCTTTTCATTAGTTTTAACTTAAGTTTTTTTTCTTCTTTTTTTTAATGTAATTTTTCAGTTCTTTGTGAACTAGAGTTAGATTGAGATTCATATTAAAGAGAGAGAGATGATTGTATTGAGAAGTGATACCAATGTAATGTTCTTTCTTTTTTTATCATTTTTCAATCTAAATCAAAGTTTACATTTTATTTCTTTCACTTTTTATTTACCTTCCTTGCTTGATTATAATCCAAATGAATTCGATAGTCTCGATTATGCCTTGCCCTTGTAAGTGCCACTAATGGCTTATGGTGATGGATATCTATTTTTGAGTGTGTAATAGTTAATATTCCTTTCTGCTTTTCTTTTCTGCTAGTACTTTTACTTTGATAGACTGATCAGGAATGGGGAAGATCATATATGCCATGCTATGTGTAATATCCCTAATTTAAAATACTGTATTTTTTTAGTATTTATTTGTTTTACTGATTTTTTTATATAATTATTTGTTAACTTGATTTATACTTATTATTATTATCAAATATACAAATTATTTTGAACTATTAAATAATTATGTGGACTGTTACTATTCATTAACATTCTACTACTTATTATCATTATTTCTTTTAGTTATTATTATTAGTAGTAGCTATTTCCATTATCATTATCCCATTATGATTAATATTTATAATTAATATTATTCATGTGATTATTATAAACAATGTTGTTGCTATTAGTATTATGATTATTATTAATTATTAGTGTTAATATTGTTATTATTATTTTCATTTACTGTTATTATTTTATTAGTGTTATTATTATTGTTGTTGTTGTTAATATTATGGTTATTATTTGTATTATATATATCATTATTTTGATATTAATAGTCTTATGGTTTCTTATACCCATACCTGTTAGTCCCGAACCCATCAACCCATTCAAATATTATCTAAATCTCCACATCATAATTAATCCTATCCTAATCCTAACAACAAAATCTAAATCCTAACTAACTAGATTATAATCCTATCCACTAATCCTAAACTCTGATCAATAATTCCAAAATGTTTTTTTTCCTGCACAACCGCACAACCCCCCAAGCCTCGATCTCCAACTTCACCTGGAGCCATGCGCGACCATCTCCTCCTCATTTCTTATCCATGCGCCATCACCATCACCATCATTCTCCCTTCTTCATCTCCACAACAGCAGCCACTCCACCCTCCAAATCCCATGGTAGCCCGGACTCTTCCTCTCGTCCATGCCCATAAGATGGAAGTAATTAAGCACCATCATCCCTGGCTTGCTGCAACAAGGCCAAGACTGAGCACAGCCCTCATAGCCGGAGCTCCGTCGACGGCCAAGCGCTACCACGACAACCTGGAATCCTCCCGGAGCACCCCTCGGCGAGTCTAGAGCACCCGCCGGACCACCATCATCTATCCACGGCAGACCATCGCCTCCGCTGCGGCCTCCGGCGGGCTCCGCAGTGGTCGGACCCGAGCCTCACACCCCCTTGGCAGCGCCTCTTTCTTAACATCTGAGCGTAGCCTCCCAGGCCCTGTAAAATGCAGCCATGCAACAGGGTTGAGGATTTCGTCTGCTAGGTTTCTTTTAGACTGTATGACACATGAAAGTTGTATTGTTGTTCCTCATGGTTCTTCTCAATCCTTAGTTTCTTTGGTTTACATTTTGACTTAATTGATTTGCATCACCTATGTTTCAAATCAATCTACCAAATTTCTTCTTTAGTATTTCCTTGAAATAAATACAAACCAGGCCATGCTTCCACTTGACAGCACCTTGGGTTGCCCCTTTTCCCCTTGCCATCGGGACCCGCCGGAGTCCGACTTCCTCCGTCAGCGAGCGCGAGGACACTCCACTCTTCTTCGGCTTTCCTTCAACATCCTCCACGGCCTCCGCCGGAACCTCCGTCGGAGTGCCGCAAGCCTCCCCCATGGCTGTGAGTCCTTTCCTTTCTCTCTTTTTAATTGTTAATATGCATGGATTATATTATGTGTAGTGTATGTTTGTTATTTATTATGTGTGAGTTATTAAATGTGCACGCGTGATTAATAATGTGTGTTTATATTCATGTGTAGGATGGCATCTTCCACCTCTCCGTGGATCACCGTCGACAAGCGCGAACGCACTCACGCTCTTCCCGGGGAGATCCTTTATCCGTTGACATCCTCCGCGGCCTCCTCCCCCTTCACTGGAGCCTCCATCGGCGCGCCGCAAGTTGCCCCATTGTGTGAGTTCCCCTCCATAATTCTCTTTTCCTCTCTTTACATTTCCTTAGTGTATGTTATTGTTCATGTGTTTTAATTTACATTAGCATGTTGTTTTGTGTTTTGTGGGTGTGGATGCGAGACTTTGTGTGTGGGTGCGTGAGTTTGGGCACAGTGCCGTATGTAGGTAAAGGTGTGTATATATATGCATGCATGTATATTAGTATATGAATGTGCATGCGTGGATATATTATATATAATATGGGTGTGTTGTTAATGTGTGCCGTGTGCTGTAAGTGTTTATGTACAAGTATATTATATGTGTTTGGTTGCATGTTACAGCGTTTCAGACTCGTTCGGGCGATCCGAACTTGGTAATGGAAGATTCAGAGTTGTGCCCGTTGCGGACCTGATACACTGATGATTTGAAGACTGACCTAGGGGATGATTCAAAGATCCGTACTGGTTTGTGTAGTGAAGACCAGACAGCGATTCGGTTCTAAAACCGCGTCATTTCATGTGAGTGTTTGCTTATGTCTTATTTTTCTTATTTACTGTTGTAAATAGATATTTGTAGTTTTTTTATCATTTCATGTGACTATTTGATGTATTTGACCAGTGTGATTACCTGTATCACTTCATGAGACATTATTGATTGTTCACCTTATTTTTGTAGTTGATATGAGCTTGTATCAGTATTATTTCATGTGTCTGCAGTTCGTCGTTGTTAACTTAGGCCTAGTATTGAAACACCTTGGACTGTGACTCGATTCTATTTATTGATTTGCTGGTTTAGTTTATTTTTGAGCACCAAATATATATGGACCTTGTATTTGGATGTGGAGATACTAGACTTATATCATTTCATATACAGATGATTATTGTTTCAGACTCGGACAAGTTGTAAAGAAGCTTGGACTGTATACTAGATTGATCTTATATTGGATTGGTTCGTGATTGTGGTTTAAGATCTAAATTTTATCCGAATAATTATCAGACTTGATATTTCTTTATTCAGTGATAG
Source organism: Agave tequilana (assembly GCA_038442645.1). Taxonomy (NCBI): domain Eukaryota; kingdom Viridiplantae; phylum Streptophyta; class Magnoliopsida; order Asparagales; family Asparagaceae; genus Agave; species Agave tequilana. The sequence continues at coordinate 165,776 of JAVJIF010031289.1, read as the reverse complement.
TTCAGTCAAGAATTCATTCAGGTATTTGAGGACATATTAGATGTGATGTTACTTTATTAAGAGATTTAAATTCCTTGATGTTTGGATCAATATACAGACTTGATTAGAATCTGAGTTGATATGAAATTTACATTCTTCTTATTGGGTATTAGTCAGTATTTAGATATGATTGTTTTAGTCAGATTAATAGTTGTAAATGTTTCGGATACACTGATTAGTTGTCAAAATATTGATGATCTTATCGATATTGATTATCAGATGTAAGGATATTCCAGATTTCATAATGATTGAGGATGTTCTACTCGTTGCTTATGTTTCGATATTTGTTGATTTAAGTTGATTGAGGATAATCGATAGACCACTTTTTCATGATTGGTTCTTGACTTATTTAGTTATAAGATAGAGATATTGTGGGATTGATTTTGTTGGTATCAGTGATCTTGTACTTCAGAATTGATAGCAGTCATTTGTTTGATATTAGTTATTGGTGATTAGAGGATTAAAACAAATTGGTAGCAATGAGAGAACTGGGTATTGGCTCATTAGACTTATGATTTACAGTACATGATACTCTGTTACAGACTTAGCACTTGATGTTCATGAGGACTATTGAGATTATGAGTTGGCAGATTCATTAGTGTTATATCTAGTACAGGAAGATGAGATTTTGATCAGTTATATAAGAGATTGTACATTGACTAGAGGTGTAGGATTGTTACTGTATAAATTCATGTTACTGAAAGTTACTAGGAAAGAATTGTTTGACCGTAATACCCTGTACAATTATATTGTTCATCGTATACACGGTTATTGATATTGTTTACTGTCTTGATTACTGTTCATCATGTATACGATTACTGTTGACTGTTATACTGTACCGTTACTGTCACTGTATCATCCCAGTACTCTAGGTAATATGATCTTGATGGTTCTAACTGGATTGAATAATAATATAAATTGACAACTTACACTGGGATTGGGAAAAGTGATGGAGGAGATAGCGTCTGTATTTTGGGTAGACTTTGTTGGCCCAATGGCCTTCCACTCTAGTTTTGATGATGATCAACTCATGTAGTTATGTTTACTAATATTCTTGTGTTCTAAGTTTCAGATCATTAACAGGATATTAGTTGGTGATTAGCTTCAACAAGGTGTTTGGAAGCTTATCATGGTGATTCCGGTGCCAAAGCTTAAAGATCATACCTTTGCACTTGGAGAATCACGGAGTTTGGACCGAGTCTACTTGAAGATGAAGATCGTCAAGAAGACTTAGGTATCCTAGTTTAGATTATGAGTTTTAGATCCATTTGTAAAGCTTAGTATAGTTGATATGCTCAAGTGCACAAACACACACGTTTTATGTTTTGATATTTAGTTTTCATGAATAGTTTGATCAAAACAAGTTTTCATGATTTATATGTATAGTAGATGTTTTCTATTTATACATACATGCTTAACTTATAGACAAACTTATTTTGACGTTTCTATTCATGTTTTGGAAAAATCAAAGTTTGATAAAAATACAAGTTTTGTTTATGATAAAATTGGCAAGACACAAAAATGAATTGATATGATTGATATATGTCTTGAAATTTTTATCACAAGTTTGGTTATCAAAGTAAAATGATAAAACAAGTTTTAGAAAGACATGTTTTTAGAAAAACAGTTTTTATTGTGATTAAAACTATTTTTTAGATTTACTGTGAATTTATGGGATTTTTATTGAGTGAAAAGACCTATTTTCAAATCCCGTATCTGTGCAGTTCTGCACTGTGCCTGCCAGGCCAGTTCGGTCGACCGGACCGGTCGACCGCACCAAGTGGCCGGTCGACCGGGTCGGTCGACCGATGTGCACAGACGTGCACGCTGGCTACACATTGTAGTCGGTCGACCGGACCGGTCGACCGAGTTGAGAGTTCAACTCTCAGGATGTTTCGGTCGACCGGGCCGGTCGACCGCTAGTGCCCAACGGTCACTTTTCTGACCGTTGGCGGTCGACCGGACCGGTCGACCGGCAGTCTGTCAGACTGCCAACTCAGCCTAACGGCTAGTTTTGTATAGGGGCTATATAAACCCCATCTCTTTGGGGATTTTGGCCAAGTTTTTCTAAGAGAAAATTACCAGTTTTCTGAAGTGTTTAAAAGAGTTTTCAAAAGAGTTTTAAGTGCAAAAACTTCTCATCTTTATTTGTTTTGGTTTTTGGAAAATCAAAGAAAAATAGGTTTTTGGGATTTTTGCTTAGATCTTCAATTCTATCATATTGCAAGTATTTTCCCAAAGATTTTTCTTTGTTGCTTGTTTCCAAAAACACTTGTTTTCCACACTTGAGCTATCTTCTATCCTAAACTATTAGGATCTTTGTTTTGTGGAAAAAGAAAGAAAGAGAGAGTTTTGAGGTTGTTGTTGTAGCCTCTAAGTTGTACACCCTTTATTTGTGAATCCCTCTTCGGTAGAGGTGATCGGGTGATTGGTTTGTATCCCTCAAGTGTGAGGTGATTGAGATTGGTTGTGAGCCTCTTTGGTAGAGGTGTTGTTGTTGGTTGTTGTTGGCCTCGGTGGAGGTTGTATTGAGAGAGGAGTTAGGTACTCCTAGAGTTGTAAGAAATCCTCTTCGGTAGAGGTTCCCTCGGTGGGAGTTGAGATAGTGGAAATCCTACACGGTGGTGTAGGCGGGGATGTAGAGCAAGGTGCTCGAACCTCGAAACAAATCTTGGTGTTTGCATTTTGATCCATTGTCTCTCTAACTCTCTCTCTTTACAATTGTGCAAAGCATCATTTCATACAAGCATCATACTTTCATAGCATTCATATTATATACATTGCTTGTGTTGCCTTGCATCTTTCATATTGTAATTTATCCTTGATTGCTTGGCTTGATTGTGTGTGCACATATTTCTTATTGCTTGGATTGCTTGTGTGTGTGTGCCTAACTTGTACTCATCCAACAAGAGCTTCACATAGCACCTCAACCCATTTCAAGGGGAATCAAGGGGAGTTAGTCCAGAGCCTCGCAAGGGGAATTCGGCTACACTTGTTGCATTGTATTAGTTTGTGCATAATTTGCATTAGCTTCCGCATTTAGCGCACTTAGTTTGCATTTAGTTTCTTAGATTAGCACTTACACCTATTCACCCCCCCCCTCTAGGTGTTTTTCAGACTTAGGATACAGGTTACGCAGCCGACTTGCGGTTCTACTGTAGGGTTCCAGGGGATGACTGACATCCCATCTGTTTATTGTTCCACGGTGTTACTGTGAGTATTGTTCCACAGTGATACTGTGAGTACTGTTACTGTTACTAACTACCTGGCGTTAAGGCCTGGTTCAGCGCCAGGCATCTGGGCCGTGGTCTCGGATATGTACGGGACCCACCTAAAGCATAGACAACATCTCCAACCAATCAGTTTCAATAACTTAGAGCCCCAATTGATAGGTGTGGTAGGTGTAGTATGGGTGCGTCTACTGCATGTGACAATTGGTGTTCGCTGACATAATATATAATATGAAATGTTCATAATGTATTGTGACTGACTGTAATCACTTGACTGTATATATATAAACCATGATAGACGCCTGAATGTACACATGACCTAGTTTGGACATCTGATTTTGTACTGACTGACTTTATTACTTTCTGTTCATGATATTGATTATTCAGTTATCTTTTATTTTCAGTTTATCATGTTATTATTGTACACACTGTTTATATGCACGAGCTGCCTCACTTTTCTTATACACTTATTAGGCGCTTCTGATGACCCTGGATTCACACGTCCAGGATTTTGATTACTTTCTTATATTGTTCAGGTATTTGTGTGATCGTACACTTCGTGAGGAGCTGGAGTTTCTCTCTTTTTTGGAGTTTCTCTCTTTTTGATTCTGGTATTCTTACCTCTTTTTTTTCTGTTTCTGTACTTTCTTGATTCATGTATATCAGATTCTGTATTTATTCCAGTTATTTTTATATGATATCATGTGTGGATGCTTATATGTGATATTGCAGTGATCATTGAGTTATTATAGTATAGATTTATAGCTTGTTCAGGGTTACTTAAAGCTTAGCGTGTATACGTGAGGTATTTTTCTTGTATATATGCGTTGCCGACTATCGTCACATCTTCGCTCTAACATATTTTGGGAAGCGGGGCTGACACTATGATTGCCTTCAAGCCAAGGTAAGTCGTCGATACGAATCAGAGGCAAAGCAAGCTTCAAGGAGATAAATATTCTTTAGTTCTTTCTTTATTTATTGCTTAGTTTAGAATTCGACAATTCTTCTGTCTTTATTCTTCTTTCTTTTAACTGAGTTTTTCTTTTCTTTTGAAAACAACAACACTATCCCTTCTTGTTCCTCTCCTCTTCTAAAATTAACACTTTTTTTCTTAAAACAAAGAATAAATGTTTTAACTGATCTAGTAACTTAAAAAAAAACTTAATAAAAGCTTCTATCACAGTCACTCATTGTGGATCACGACCAGTATAACCACTTGCTATAGCGGTAGTACTGAGTAATCTCTCACTTTTTTAATCTATTTCTAAACTTCTCTTTTCTATGTACAGGTTTGACTCGATCAGTGTACAAGAGAGGAGGAGATGGAGCTCATTGATGGGGTGTGCCAGTGAATTGCTTCTCACCCTAGGGTCGGAGCTCTTCCTCAGAACACCTTGGAGGAGATGTAATATCATTACCTTCTTGTATATTTTGCAGGCTTCAGTCTGCGGAGAGCTACTGCCTTGCTCTCACAGGGTTTCTTGGCAGCCCTCATTTCGCTATCTCGATGACACACAAAGACAGGGGCATAGGATTGCCTACTCAAGAACCATGGTGTGGATGAAGATGGACGATTACTTTCAGGAGGCATTCTCTGAAGAGAAAATCTTTATTGCTTTAGTAACATAAGCCTATTAATGGTGGCAAGACTAGCGGGATGAATTGGAGCGTCTGGACCTGGACCTGTTATATTTTTTCAGAAAGTTGTAAACACAAAGATGTAATAAAATTTATTGTATTACTCTTTTTAGATATAATCAAATAAATACAATGGAATGACATTAGGAAGGGAAATGTATTTGGACCCGAAATGAATAATGTTTAGATCTTGCCTGGCTTGCTTTTACCATTGACTTTTGGAATTGGTATTACCGTGAGTACTGATCTCTACCTTTGATATGGTTGGTTGGATACGGAGTTGTTTAGGGGTTTGCGCTATTGTTTTTAAGTGGGAGTGATCCCATCACGGTACCTACAAACTTGGTAGGCTCTTAGAGGGAAAAATTTCTGCAACAGCGTAGGGGCTCCGAGCAGAGGACACTCCCACAACAGAGAGTTTCGACTGCCCGTAGGCTACTCAAGAAGGGGCCCGTAAGCTGATGCTTGCATTGCCGCCTCCGATTGCAGGCACTCTCACATCGAGACGTTCAAGTGTTTGGGATTCTGATAGGGGACACTCCCATCAGCAGGGGAAATGGGAAATACAGAGATGCAACGAAATATTTTACATTACTCTTGTTAGATATAGCACAATAAATATAGTGCATATCATTGGAATAAAGAAAATTTATGTTCAATTTTATCTGTTTCTAATCTGATATGGTCATACATCTTCGAAACGCTCGTTCTCTATCTCCGATAAAGTCGGTTGGTTTTGGCGTGTCTTGGTGAGTCTGCAATTTTATCTCCAAGTGAGGGTCAATCCCATTATGGTCCTGCAAATTTTGGAGGGCTCTGAGAGGGAGAAATCTTCGCAGTAGTATAGGGATTCTAAATAGGAGACACTCCCACGGCGGAGGGTTTCGACTGCCCGTAGGCTAATCAAGAGGGACCTCGTAGGCTGGTGCTTGTGTTGCCGCCTGATAATTGTGATTATCATTTATATTTTATACCACTTTTATACCTATTTTGTTACACATTTAATACTGTATGAGTGTTTTTGTTTATATTTATTTAATAATTAAGTCAAAAGCGCAAATTAGAGAAATGAGATGAAAAAGTGGAAAATCGATGATTGCAACAATTTATTTCAAGATTCAGATATCCAGAGACCTAATAGACTTGCCAAAAGAGTCTATAAGATATAAGAAAATATCTATCAAAATATAAGATCAAAACTAGCCAAAATTCGGCTGGATAGCCGAATTTTTGGCTGTACAGCTATTCACTGTTCGACAGAGAACAAAAAATAGATTCAAACTCGGAATTAGACTTTACAACTTTTAGTATTTTGATCATACCTTTCGCTACACACATCCAAGTCCGATGATTCAAAATGTTGTGGAAAGAAGACCTAAAGGGATACAACTTTGATGTCGATAATATTTTCTAATTTAGAAGTTTGTTATCCTATATTTAGTGATCAACGCAAACTAGCTGCATCCCAGTTCAGAATTGAATTCGCACACCAAATTGAGATTGGATGAGAAGTCCTAATGTTTTTAATATTGTAATTAGCTCTGAGGTCTAAATAAGAGCTGCAATCTCTAATAATTGTATCAATAAAAAATTAAAACATAGAAACAAGCTTTGTAATTTAGGTTTTAGTTTCTCTCTTTCTTATATAAAATTCTGACCTTTTAGAGAAGAAATTCTACTGTATTGAAAGAAGAAGATTAGAGGAGAAGCAACAACTAAGGATTAGACGTGATCTCCAAATTGGTGTTATCCTTTCTCTTTCCCTTTTGATTTACTATATGAAGATAAAAATCATATTTATTATTTTGTTTTGTAATTTTTTTATTATGATCTAAATCTCTATAGGTAGGACATTGATGAAGGCAATTTATATGAAGATTTAATCTTATTTCTTTATGTTAGTTCTATTTTACTACTTTTTTCTTCATTTTGGATTCTTATCACGCTTAAGTTTCTATTTCTGTTTCTCAAGTAATTGGTTAATGTACACTACTACATTGATGGGTAAGTTTAAGACCGAGAGGAGATGATCTAGTATAGCATCATAAAAATAGGAGCCACAACTTGACATGTTAAGACAGAGAAGTTGTGCAATCATATTAGAAAGATTCACTGTGCTTAATACTTCCTCTAACTTATAAATCTACTGGACCGAGAGATTGTAGGTTCTTATATTAGAAGTTAGAATTAATATTGGTCGAGAGAGAATATTAGTCAAGATAAGGAGTTTCGATTGTTAACATGAGTAGTATGTAGCTACTAGCACAATCAACTTGTTAGTTCAGATTATTAACTATTGAAATTAACTGTCTTAGTGTTTTTCCTATCTACAGCCTACATCTTTCTCATTTATTTCATTCATTTATTTTTATTTTTCTTTCAAATAAAATTTTGAGTCAATACACCTTTGAAAATTAATAAGAAAACAATCCTCGTGGGTTCAACACTTTACCCTATCACTTTATTACTTGTAAATGGTTGGTGCACTTGCTGATCGAGCCAAACCTGCATACAAAAAAAATATAGAAGTTTAGAACAATGCTAGGTCCTTCATGCTACCGTATAGCCTAGGGCTAACGGGTCATGATCCACAGGGAGGGACAGCGATGGAAGCGTGGGGTAAGTTTTCTTTTAAAGTTACTACTCCAGTTAAAGATCTTCTTTATTTTAAAAGCAAAGAAAAGATTAAGCTAGATTAGAAGGAAAGTGAAAGGTAGAAGAAGAAGATGATGTTGATGTTTTGATTACTAGGGAACTAAGTTAAAAAGAAAGAAAATAAACAAGAAAAGAAAGAACATATTGTGGAGTAATTAAAGAAAAGAAAGCGATCAATTAAGTTGAGTAACGATAAAGAGAAGTGAGATAGTTTCATTGGCAGTCACTCTCAATATAACTATCTTTTAAGAAGATTATATCTATTAAATTCTTCCGCTCTTTTATGTCGTGAAACTCTCCCTAATCCAAGTTTTAAAGAAGGCATGATTAAAAAGAAGGCATAAAAAGCAGATGAAAGTAAATAAAGCAATCAAAGTAAGTAAAAATAAAAAGAGATAAATTGAAAAGAACAAAAGAATCTTTATTGAGTTGTCACCATTAATTACAAGCACTCCATCTTTTGTTTACAATTCTTTCTCTCAAATTAAAAACTTCAATGAATATTTGGAAAAGAAAACTAAAAAAAATCCTAAGCTTTGATCTCTTCTTCGAGATGAAATTTTCTCTATGCTCTACCTCTCTATTTATAAAAGTAGTGGATAGACCCCTAGTAGAAGCTATGCAACCATCAAGTGATATATCTCCAGACTTGAATTTGAATTTTGAATATTAAAATAATATTCTATCTATTAACTTGGGGAGCAAGCTATTATCAATTTCTAAATTTGAATTCTCCCCTTATCTTCAAACTTGATTTGATTCATCCAGAATTTTATGTGAAAATTTGATTCTGGTCTGCTACTAGTCGGCGTGTTGATTGCTGAATATAACTCATCAAACAATAGAATTGAAAATAGTGATCAGCATTAGAATTATATGTCTTTAAGTCTTCTTTCTGAAGCATCTTGAATCATCATATTTGTGTTTTTGTAGCGAAAGGTATGCTCAAAATGCTAAAAGATATCCAGTCTAAATTGATTTAGAACTCCAAATTTACTTAGATTTTTTACTCCTTATCTCCAAATATGATTGCTTCATCTCGTATATTCATCAAGAGATATATCCTTAGAATCTTCATCTAAACTTTGAATTTTGAGAGAATATTCTTTCTCTTTAACTTAAGAAGCAAGTCATCTCTAAATCCGAAGTTAAATTTGAATTCTTCCTTTTTATCTTTGACTTGGAGCTTAAGAAACTTGAATTTAAATTAATTTTCTCTTTTATCTCCAATTAGTATTAAGATTATCTCTGAATTTCTTTGGCTTGTTGGGCTTTTGGGCTTCTTTTTTATTTTTGGGCTTCTTTTCTTTTCTTCTTTTAATTATATAGGCTTGCACATTACTAAGCAAAAATAAAATTACGTAGTATTAATTTATAAAAATAAATATGAAAATATGACTAAAAATATGCACATTTGATGAACAATCACACCCCACATCTATCTTTTTGCTCGTCCTCGAGTAAAATAAAAGAGGAAAAAAAACTAACCTAACTCACTTTCGTAGGAATCACGGTTAAACATAGCACGCGCAATAAGCCATTAAATCTCTAGGTTGCCCCTAGAGAACGAGTTTTGTCTCATGAGGATTTTTAGTGGATTACACCTATAAAATCGATAAAGAAAAAGAAATACAGTGTTAGTATTTTTGAAAATGCATTTTGAAAAAAAAAGAAATATTTGAAGTATTTTTTCCAAGACTTAAGCAATCTATAAATTATAAGAATACCAAACTATTCATTCTTAAACTTAGCCTCTATTCAACAACTTGTTATCAATCAAGGTTAGGAGTCAAATTGTATTTCTCATCTAGTCTATTGTTTTACCCCTAAGTCATATGCACCTTTGTGACAGTGAATTTTGACTTGTGATTCTTTAACTCTAACTCTTATGCCTTATTTTTTATAAATTTAGTTGTATTATCCCTTAGTTCTATTAGGCTTTTTAATCTGCCCGTGTAATGAGCCTTTAGTAGGTAACTCCAAACTGAACGATCTTATAGCACCGGGTGAGAAAACACCCAAAGAACTTAAGGACTCGAGCAAATAAGAAAACAAAACTAAGGATTTTATTTATTGTATGAACCACTTTTAGGCTTGAATACTTATGCTTTTTGAGGCATAAATACCCAGCTTAATCAGATAATTTTATATATATATATATATATATATATATATATATATATATGTGTGTGTGTGTGTGTGTGTGTGTGTGTGTGTGTGTGTGTGTGTATATATTTCTTTTTTTATAAGGCATAAGAATATTTGTTTTTGAACCCTAAGTGTGTAAGTATATAAAACATACATTTTTCATCAAAGTAAAAATTAAGACTAAATTACTTTTCTAATTTTTCTTCCTACCCGAGAATTCTAACAAATAATCTTATTTTGACCAAGTATAAGAAATCCTAATTATTATTTTTTTATTTCTTAAAATTAACTTAATTTCTTATAAAAAAGGTCAAAATATTGTTCCTCTTTTCAAAAAGTTTTTAAAAGCAAAAAATTTATTTTTTAAATAAAAAGAAAACCTAAACTTAGGTTATGTTAGAACCCTCCCTCATGCTTATCTCATGCATTGTTCTCAATATATGAATGAATGTATAAGTACATAGAAGAAAGGAAGGAAAATGTTATTGTTAGCCTAAAAGCCCATCACTCTAGTTTAATGATGATCAACTCATGTAGTTATAGTACTAATGATCTTGTGTTTATTTAGTCTCAGATTTGTGATCAAGATCTTAGTAGGTGTGTAGCTTCAACAAAGGATTTAAAGTCAAGTTTTGGAGCTAACACGGTTTGATTCAAGAGCCTGTGCATCAAGACCACATCAAGTACTCAAGAGGAGTCTAGCTCGTTGGATCAAGTTTGGACCAAGTCAAGAAGATGAGAAGACTTCAAGTGAAGACTTCAAGAAGAAGACTTGTGTCTAGGTTTGTTTTTATAAGATTTTGTTTTTAGTTAAAATGTAAAGGATAGAATAGTTGGTGGATTGCTCAAGTATATCTTACACACACAATCTTGATTTAGATGAGTTTTTCATAAAAGAATTTTTATTTTGAAAAAATACAAAAGAGTTTTCTTTTTGAAAAATCCGGTTTGGTTTTTGGAGTTTATTATATACATGTCTTTAACCAAAACCGTTTTAGTGCTTAATGTCAAAAACATAGATATTTCACCATGTATGTGTAGTGGATCATATCCATACACTCTATGCTTTAAAAGTATTTAAAATATCTTGTTTTTGTATTTGGAGAAGTTTTGAAAAAATCAATTTTGGAAAAATACGGTTTTCATTTTTAGCCAAAATTTCTAAGTTACAAAAATAGTTCAAATTATTTGTAACATGTCTTGATTTTGCTCAAACATGTTTGATTATCAAAGTATATTATTGAACCTATTTTTTTAGATTTTTGGTGAATTTATGGGATTTTATTTAAGCTAAAAAGTCAACTTTTAAATCCCTATAACTGTCCTGTCTGGCTTCTGTCGGTCGACCGGACCGGTCGACCGAGCTTGAAGTGGTCGACCGAGTCGGTCGACCGACGTGCACAGAATGTGCACGCCATGTCTGCTGGAGGGCCGGTCGACCGACCCGGTCGACCGCAGAGAGCTTCTGCTCTCTGGAAAGCCCCGGTCGACCGGGCCGGTCGACCGGCAGAGAACTCTGTTCTCTGTTCCAGGCAGCGGTCGACCGGGCCGGTCGACCGAGGCTCCAACGGTCAGAATTCTGACCGTTGGCGGTCGACTGGGCCGGTCGATCGTCAGCCGCCAGGACTGAAAAATGCCCCAACGGCTAGTTTTCTCTAGCCTATAAATATAGGGGGTTTTGGGGTTGTTTTAACTAAGATTTTTCAAGTGGGTTTTCACCAGTTTTTCCTACACTATTAAGAGGCTTTTCTCCACTTGTTTGAGAGCCAATATTTCCAATTAAAAGGGGAGTTTATCAAGAGTGTTTTCAAAGTGATTTTCTTGTGTTTTCTTCCACCATTTCAATCCTAATTTTCTCACACAAACACTTGAGCTATCCATTGCTATATCTACCTATAGGGATATTTGTTATGAGAGGATTTTAGGTGATCAAAGTGTTGTGATCACCAAAATTCTACTTTGTACTTTGAGGAGGCGGACGAGTGTGTTCGCGGTGTTTCGAGTTCGCGTGTGAACACGGTGTTTGAGATGCGGCCTCGGCGAGCTTGTGGGCTTGCGGTGTATTCGGGACTAGAGAGTCCAAGGAGTTCAAGTGTGAACTCGCCTTGTAGGTGTTGCGGCACTGAGTGATCCGGTGGGATCGATTTTAGTGAAAATCCTTCATAGTGTTGAAGGCGGGGACGTAGAGCAAGTGTGCTCGAATCTCGAAACAAATCTCCTGTGTTTGCAATTGCTCTATCTATCTCTTACTTGTTTATATCTTGCATGCTAATATTGTCTTTATCTATATATGCTTGATATATTGTGTGCCTTATTGTTATATGCTTGGGGATTTTTTGCTAACACTAGTATTCAACCAAGAGAGCCAACGCGGCACCTCAACTCTTATTTAGAGGAATCTTGAGGAGTTAGTCCAGAGCCCTTCACGGGGAATTCGGCTACACTCTTGTGTTATACGTGGTGTTTAGTTTAAGAGTTTTAATTTGCATAATAAGTTTTTAATTCCGCATTAATTGACCATTAGATTAGCCATCACTTATTCACCCCCCTCTAGGTGATTACAATTGGTATCAGAGCCAAGTGCTCTTGATTTGGGTCTTACAACCTAGAGTTAAAGATCCTCATTTATTAGCTAATCACAATATTTGTACACACACCATGGATTTCATGTCACCTCCCACTTTTGACATGCTTAACATCTAAACTTGGAAAGTTAAGATGTCTTCGTACCTCAAAAGCCTAGGCATTCATGTTTATCTTGCCACCACTAAAAATTCATATGGTAATAATAGCAAGTATATTGAGGCTAACTCAAAAGCCCTACATGCTTTAAGATCTACCCTAAATGATGTTTATTTATCTAGGGTTGCTAATCTTGATTCGGCTTTTGTAGTATAGAACTCTTTGATCTCCCTTGGCGAACAAGAACGATACTATGTGGGGAGCGACTCGGATGTTAGAAGTGACGCTTCCAACGTGTGCTACATGGTCCAAAGGGATAACCCCCTTTATGTAACTACCGAATCCGAGGAAGATGAAGATGTTGACATGTCTTATGATGAGCTTACTTCATTTTGTCAACAACTAATTGAAAAATATGAATTGCTTAAGAAAGATAATAAAAAAATGAAAAATAAATTTGATTGCATGTTAAAAGAAAATGATTTCTTTAAACAAAAAGTTGCATGCATTGAAAAAGAAAATGAATCATTGAAAAATGAAAATATTTTCTTGCTTTCTAAATTGAATGATTTTTGTGAAGGAAATACTTCATTGAAAAATAAGATTGTTTTGGTGAAAAAACAAAAGGAAGTTGCTTTAAATGAAAACACTTTTTTGAAAAGAAAAATTGTTGAAAAAGAAAAAGAAAATGTTTCTAAAAAGAATAAGAAAAATGATTCTCATTCTCACCATGCTTTACATGCCACTATTAATCAAAATGAGATTAAATTTTTGAAAAATAAAATAAATTGTTTGAGCTCAACATTGAGCACATGTGCATTTAACCATAAAAAATTGGAAACCTTGTTTTCAAAGAAACAAGTTCCACATGTTCATGCACATCATCCACATCATGCATATGCACATTTTGCACGCCACGATCACACTCATACACATATGCATCCTAGAGTGTACAAGTGTACACATTGTGGCCGCAAAGGCCATTTAGCAAAGTTTTGTTTTGATAAGATACATTATATTAATTTTGCTAATAAGAATGTTTGGATTTCTTATAAGACTAACCCCAAGGACCCAAAAGAAAATGGGTACCAAAATCCCCACCTTGTATTTTTTATGTAGGTGCGGGCTCTCACACGACGTGAGAGAGATGGTACCTTGATGGTGGATGCACACGGACTTGATGGACATACTTTTGATGCACCGCTATCAAGGAGGTTTGGTGGGACAACCACCATGTTTTGGAGATTTAGAGTATAGTTCATGTGTTGGTAACTATCTCTAAAACTCCTAGTTTATTTACATGCATTTATGATTGATGATTTTTAGCATGTTTGTTTTTATGATTGTACTTCATGTGGTAAATACTTGTTTAGATGTAGTTTTTATCAAAACTTGTGTATATACGTGTACAAGTAGTGAGCAACAAATTGATTCATATATGTTTGCACTTCATTGTTCATTTGTACTCACTATATGCACATGTATAGCCTAGTTTTAATGATTCTCTCATTTACACTTGTTTTACCTATTTTCATGTTTTACTTCATGTATATGTATTTTGTATTCAAATCTAATAAATATACATGTATACCTCATGAGTCATTTGCCTTCATGCAATTTACATTATGGACTCTTTTTATATTTGGGATATGTATGCATATTGCTAGGATTGGATAAATCATACATATACCTAGAAGTTTATTTTTTTTATGAAAATAAATTTCATGTTTTTCATATTTTGATAAAAATGATATTCATGTTCGTTTTTGAGCTTCATTGATTATATTCATGAAAAATGCTAATTACATAATTTTTGTACACTCACACTTTATTAGTTTGTTCATGACTATGTTTCATGATCATTTTGAGCTTTATGGACCTTGAGTGTTAAATTTTGTGTATTTAGTATGTTTAATGACAGATGATTGTTACACATATTTGCATATTATACCACTTCCATACCATGCATATTACAAATAAATATATGATTTTTAATCCTCTTCTCTATATATTTGCAGGTACACACTCTAAAGGAGAGAAAGCCATTAATCACCTTAATTAGCAATAATTAAGTGATTAATCAAAGATTAAAGATAAGCCAAAGATTTGAATCCCAGATCCAGAGAAATCCGCGCAACAAACGAAGATTCCAGATATACCACGTGGATAACAAACTCTCAACTAATCTTCAACAGAAAGATCTGGCTCAACGGCCAGGATCAAGCCGCGATCCGCGGCAGATCCGCGGCAATCCTAGGTCGTTATGACCTCGGATTTTGCGCCAACAAACTTGGCTCTCGAAGGTTCTCTCCCATGCTATAAATACTGGACTTGGACCTGCGTACAAAAACTGAATGGAGAAGAGAGGAGAATAGTTAGTATGTTGTAATTTTGTTTAGTTTTCTCTAGGTTTTGTTCTTTAGATCCCTTTTCTTCTTCCCTAGAATTCATTGTAAAAGAGAGAGATTGAGAGAGAGAGCTTGTGTAATCAAGGGTGACACTTGAAGCAACAAGGATTGATCCATTCTCCTTCCTCTACTTGAAGCATGGTTCTAGTTTAATTGCTTTCTTTAATTGCTTTTTTACTTGCTTTCTTTACTTCTTGCAATTTATTCATGCTTTGCTTTACTTCATTAATGGCTTGTAGCTAATTCCTTCTCCATGTACTAGCTAACCACTAGCCTTGCCATCTTCACTAACTCATGGGTGATTGCTTCATTTCATCTTGCAAGTTGTATGATCTTCTCTTCTCGGATGGGTTAAACCACCTTTCTACCACATGAGAAAGTAATTAGGTCAACACGCAAGACGAAACCTACGCCGATGGAGTGACAACATTAGGCACGCGTTCGCTATCAAGGAGTCTAGTAAGTCTTGGCAAGCTAGCAAGGTAAGCTAGTCATGGCTTTTCATTCAAGCTTTCTTAAGTTTTCTTTCCTTTTCTTGTGAATACCAAATCCCAATCTTGATTTCTTTTCCAACGATTTCCACCATGAACATATCCATCCTTTTCTTTAGTTTCTTTTTCACTTGATTCATTAAGTTTATAAGAAAGAGAAGAATGCTCGTTTAACAACTTCACTACCACACGTCAAAGCTTCCATCGCGAGCTCTCCCTGAGGTTCGACACGGTATAGCTCTACGCTATAACGGAGACAAGAAAGGGGTACATAAAATACATTTTTATACTCATAATACGTATACCTCCTTAGTCTAATCAAAATGGCGTCGTTGCCGGGGATCAAATTTTTGGCGCCGTTGCCGGGGAAGGGAATGGTTTTGATGTCACGTTTTTGTTAACATTTGTCTTCTCTGTTTTGGTGTGCAGGGCAATATTTTCAGGTGCTTAACATTGCAGTACATAAACTAGTTTTGCCTCTCCCTGCTCTAGAAAGCAGGGCCCCAGATTTGGAAGGAAAGCCGCGAAACCGCGACTTTTGCCGCGCCACCGCGGCCATTGTGCAATAATTCTGTATATTGTTTGTTCTGGGATGTGTATCTTGTAATAGCTAGTTGATTTCTGCTGCTATCTTTCTTGCTTTGATTGCCTACACACCACAAAAAAATAAAAGAACTAAAATACGGTAATTGGACGCTTTTAAAACGGTTTAGACATTTGCATTTAGGCACGTGTCAATTCAATTCCAAGATACTGTATTTTGTTCTGTTGTTGTGATTTGGATGGAGATGTACATATGGCATTGCATATAGCATAGGACAAACACGTGGGTGATTTATCACTTTGTGTTATATTCTTGTCTATATTGCACACTTGCACAAATTGAACTTCAGGGCAAAACCCAAACAAGATAAGGTGGGATTTCATTACCCTTCCTTAGCCCAAAAATCATCTCCCCACTTACACAACCCAAGCCCTAATAAAATTTGAATAGACGTTGGCCCCTAGGGACATTTCATCTAGGTCTAGGTCAACCCTCCTCTTGGCTTGGTTTTGATTTTTCTTTTCTTTTTGTTTGTTGATTGATTTTTCTTTTTTGTTTGTGATTTTTTTGTGAAATGGCATTCAACAATAATAATTCTTTCAATCCAAACATGAATCCATATTTCACACCAACTCCATATGATTCAGATAATTCCAACCCGGCATTTTCTAATATGCACCAACCAAATACACCGGGTTGGCCTTATCCGAATCAATACAACCCATACCTACATTCTAATAACTATAATTTCCATAATAAAATTTGTAGTATAGTTTTTCTTCTTGTTTTGCTCGAGACAAGCAAAAGAATAAGTGTGGGGGTGTGATTAGTCTACAATTCTGCATTTTTATGTCGCATTTTCCCACCAGTTTATGAATAAATAGTCGGTCTAATACGTGTTTTGGTCTTTATTGCAGGTACAACCAAAGTTCAAGGGCAAAGGTGTAATAAGAGCTTAATTAGACCCAATTAAGGGTAATTAAATCCGCATTACTTGGAGGCCAAGCAAGGGATTATCTAGAAGATTCATTGAACCTAGCCTCTTGCGCACATCAGACGAATCTGCGGTCGAAATTACCCGAAATTGGATATATCTGGAAGCAGCTAGAAGCCAGAAGAACGCGTGGACGAAATCCAGAGACGTAGATCCCTAGAATTGTCGCGAAATCTCGGCAATCCTTGATATTCCGCGGCATTTTTGTGGAGACACGCGTCGATTTTCGACGCGTGGCCCCGTCTCGTCTTCCAGAGCCTTCTTTTGCCTATAAATAGCCCTGCAGAGAGCCCAAACGGAAGTAGTCTTCGTTTTTAGGAGTAGGTGCAGATTTAGTGTAGTGTAGGTGAGAGTTCTTCATTTTCTTGTATTTTCTTTTCTTTTTCTTAGATCATTGTAGTAGGGCTGAGTGATTCATAGAGAGAGAGATAGTGAGGGATTGATGTAATAGAGAGTGACACTCTATGTAAAGGTACCTCTTTTCTCTTCCATTGTAATCTCTTTCATCTTCTACATGATGTTTTGTTGCTAGTTTTTCTTCTCATGGTAATCTAACTACTAACCACTAACCTATCTAACCACTTACTTGATAATCCACATGAATCGGGTTGCCTCTACAAGGCCTTGTTCTTGCAAGAGCCATTGATGGCCAAAGATGATGGGTTCTAACATCTAACTTGCTAACTTGCTAACTTGCTAACCAAGCTAACTCTCTTTTATTTCATGCTCTTTTATTCATGCTAGCTAACTTGCTAACTTGCTAACCAAGCTAACTCTCTTTTATTTCATGCTCTTTTATTTCATGCATTCTTTTAATTGTTGGTGAGTTGATGCTTGTACTAGCTTGTTCTTGTTGCAATGTTGTGATTGTTATGAACCATCGGTGAGCCATGCTTTGTACCGTCTCTTTGAAGGCAAGGATTGTGATGGCCAAGGATCAAAATGTGAGGCAACTATCTTGAAGAGGTTAGCATGGTTAGTGGAGTACTTAGTAGTTGTAGCCATGAGTTTTCTTTTACCTTTGTTTTAGAAATCGTTTTCCAAATTCTTTTCTCATTTTTCTATCGGTGTTTTCATCGCCTTCTTAGTTTACCTTGTTCCATCTTCTTCACTTCTCTTTTGGTTTTTACATCGCCGTTTTCATCGCTCTCCTCACCTACCATATGCTTATTTTCATTTTCTCATTCTTTTTCATTCTTTCAACATAGAAGAATTGTTAACATCTGACGTGACTAGAGACTGTTAATGCTTCTATCGCCTCCCTTCCCTGTGGATACGACCCGTTAAGCCAATGCTATAACGGAAGTATCGAGGGTATACTAAGCACATTCGAGCTTTTCATTTGATTTCATAAATACACATTTTGAGTGCTAGTTTCCACCCGATCAAATCCCGGTGTTTTACAATATGCAACAACCAAATACACCGGGTTGGCCTTATCCGAATCAATATGACCCATACCCCCCATCTAACAATTATAATGTCCAAAATAATTTCAACTCTTCATCGAGTCATTGGGGATTCCAGTCCCCCGAGTCAAATTATCAAATTCCTCGTCCACCATATTCACCTTGTCCACAATATTCATTTCCCGAGTCCACTTCATATACTCCTTTTTCTGAAACACCATTTGAAGAAAAATCTGAGTTACAAAGGAGTATAGAAGCCAATTTACAGAGAGTCGAGCAACAACTTCAAAAACCATTTGTCTCTCCAATTTCACAGTATTTTCAAGAGTCTTACTCAGTTCCACCTTTTCCTAATGGACAACCACTTGTCAAGGAAACGAGTAAAGATTTCTTGTGTGAGTCCACTCTTCCATCATCACACATTTGTGACTCACACTATTCACAAAATTTTCAATTTCAAGATTCCTATACTCCCATTCTAGAGCAGCCATCTGTAGACCTATCACATCTAGAAAAGAGTATAGACATCTTGCAAGAGTCTTTCTTACAATATCAAACAACACGTGCCGAGTCTTTCAATATTGTGAAAGAACAATTGGATAACCTTCTTAGGAAAGAGGAAACTCTATCCTATCAATATTTGACTAATCCAGTTATACCACACTCTATTGATATGACTCAAGACTCTTGTCATCTTGGAAATCCAGATTCAATTTCAGCACACTCACCTGAACTTGTCCAAACGTCAAATCCCATTGACATTTTGGCAAGTTTTTCATCTCCTAAACCTGAACTTGTCCAAACTTCTGATATTTTGGCAAGTTTTCCATTTCCTGAAATTGAACTTGAACATGATCCTGAACTTTCACCAGATGATTCAACTCTACTTCCTGATTCAATCATGACTTCCATATCCTTACCTGATTTCAATCCATTTCCAAAGTCAGACTTGGATCCAGTACCCATTTGTTGTGAAATTGAATCACCAATCTTTTATGATGATCACATTGAACTTGACCAATTTCATACTCTTGAAAGTCCCATTGATAAATTGGCAAGTTCACAATTTTTTGGAATTGAACTACATGAGGAATGTGATCTTGAACCCCAACTTAGTGATTCAATTCTTTTTCCTGATTCAGTAATGACTCCGGTATCTTTACCTCACTTCAATCTTTTCCCGGAGTCAACCTTGGATCCTTGCCCAATTCACAATGAAGTTGAATCACCCATTTTTGAGGATCATATTGAACTTGCCCAATTCTACACTTCTGAAGATACAATTGACAAATTTGTAAGTTCTCATTTTTGTGGAATTGAACTCAATGAGAAATGTGACTTTGACCCTCAAGTTTGTGATTTAGTTCAAATACCTGAATCATTAATGACTCCTGTTTTGTTACCCAATTTGAGTAACATTTCAGAGTCAGTTTTGACTCCCAACCTTCCTGAACTTGAATCACTAATCTTAGATAGTCACATTCCATCATGGGAAACTGAATGTGGACTTGAGCTTCATTTTCTTGACTTGGACCCAGTTCTTGAATCCATTCCGACTCCTGAACCTTTACTTGACTTCATTCACTTCCCTGAGTCGGTGTTCCTTTCCGAGTCCAAGTCAACCGTTCTATCATTCCATATTCCATTCTGGGACAAGGTAGTTGATAAATTTAACTCAGAAATTATTTTAAAAATTTGGAAATTAGATGGGGGAATGTACATAATAATCTTAAATGCACACATCATTTTTGTGGGTCATATTATTGAAATTTCTGGTGGGTTCCTGAAAACCCAAAGAAAAGATGATTGGGCCATGTTCCGTGGACCAATCCGTCCACCACCGGAACCACCACCTTAAGGTAATTTTTTTTTACTAACATAGGATTCACTAACATAGAATTTAGAAAATAAATAAAAAAAATAAAAAAATAATAAAAAAAAATAGAAATAAAGGAGGGATTTTTATGCTTAAAGGAGTTTCCACACTTTCCAAATTCAAATCTTTCTACATTCCTAGGTTTCTTCATATTCCAATCTCCTAGGGTCAAACCTATTTTCAAATCTTTCTAAATCCTTAGGGTAAATTCGTTTTTAACCTAGGGATACATTTGGAAACCCCACTTTTCTCCCTCCTATAAATATTCATCTACCCCACACTTCAACCCTCACACGAGAAACCTATCTTCAGATCCCCAATCTTCTCTCAAAGCGCCGCACACTGCAACTTTCCCTTCCCCAGTTCTCACAGATCTGCCGCGTTCCCGCGGCTCCAGCCGAGCATCCGCGGCGTTTCTGAAGCCTCTTTTGTGCAGAAAAATTTTGCTCCGATCGATTTCACGCACTTTCCGTAGATCTGGTGCTACATCTTCCTCCAGAGCTTTCTGAATCCACAACAGAGATCTATTTTATTCCCCCCACGTAATCCGGGGGTGGTTCGACTTCTAATCTCTTCTTTTTACCGCTTTGCTCTTAAATTCATACTATGGCACCTCCAATTTTTGCTGAGAAAGATTTTGGGCGGATTTTAATTGATCCAAATGGTTATGGACATGTGTTTTTAGAAAGGATTAGGGCTAGGAATTGGTACACATTGATATATGATAACTCTGAGACCGAGGCATTTTATTGTCCCGAACTTGTGAAGACGTTTTACACTCATCTTGACCTAGCCTCGGTAGATCCACAAACATACCAATTCACTGTCCACATGCCCACAGGAGATTTTATTGTCACGCTTCCTCTTCTTGAGGAAGTCACTACTGTCCGCACCATCATGCACCCAAGCGAGCCTCTCCCTTTGATTGACTATATGACTGTTATGGGAGCTCGCTGTACTGAGCAGGATCGTGGGTTAAAGGCTAACACCACGTTTAGGAATGTTCATTGCGTTGGACGTTGGATCCAACGCAATATTTTAGGGTTAGACCATACCACGACTTTTAACAGGCCTGTGTTGCAGATTATACATGACTTAATGACACGTCAGCACACGGTTTGTTTAAACAAGGTCATCTTCCATGCACTAATCACCAACTCTTCCCGCACAAGAGGTGCCAAATACTCACATCCCACCTTAATAATACGTCTGTGTAGGACTTTTCTACCAGATGATCTCTTTGATTCATTTGATAGAGTGTTTGTTGCACCCGAGAGATCTACCAGTTCGTACACTAGTTGTTTACACGCAGTATGGACTCCTACAGTCCAAGCTGAGGATGTACCGGTAGAGTCCTCCTCTGAGGAGAGTTTTGAGGAAGAGGATGAACCTGAATTTTGGAGGCAGGAACCCCCAGCAGAATCACGAGCTTTCATGTCTTCCATCTGGAAGGGCATGAAGAAAATTTTTAGGGGTCAAGTGAGGCTGAGGAAGAAGGTGGAGGAGGAATCATCCAGGTTATCCTCCAGGTTAGATGATATTGAAGCGACGTTGAGGAGGACACAGTCGGCAGGACCCAGTACCACTGCGGGTCTAAAGAGGAGGAGGGAGTGACTTTGTACCTTACCTATTTCATGCATCATTTTTATCTTGCATACATTGAGGACAATGCATGAGATAGGTATGGGGGGGTATGTACTAACATAGGACTTTTTATTTTTTATAGGATTTTTAATTTTT
The DNA here is from genome assembly GCA_038442645.1 of Agave tequilana. Taxonomy (NCBI): domain Eukaryota; kingdom Viridiplantae; phylum Streptophyta; class Magnoliopsida; order Asparagales; family Asparagaceae; genus Agave; species Agave tequilana. The sequence goes on along the minus strand of JAVJIF010031289.1, from coordinate 143,922 downwards.
TTAGGTCTTCCATTTTATTTTTAGATTTTATCTTTTCTTTTAGATTTTCCACTTTCTTTTTAGATTTGACTTTTCTTTTAGAAAAATAAAAAAAATAATAAATATAAAAAAAAAACTTTTGAAATAAGAGACAAAGTTTTGATCTATTTTTAAGAAAATTAAGATGTATCTTAGAAATTAAGAAAGCCTTAATTATGACATCTTAAACCTAGTTGAAATAATAGATCTTGTTTGAAATTATAGGATAAGTAAGTAAAATTGGGGAGATATTTTTATCTTGAATTAAGCCTTAGATAATATGCACTTTACACTTACACATTTCTTGGGATGGAGACAAAGACCAAAAATGCCATATAAATAAAAAAAATATAAATAAAAGATCACTTATTAAGCTGGATAACTATGCCTCAAGAAGCATGGTTACTCACGCCTAACGGTGATCTCACTTATTAAGCTGGATAATTGTGCCTCAAGAAGCATGATTATTCACGCCTAACGGTGATTATAAATAATCCCCTTTAGTTTTGTGGCCTTTTTCACTCGAGTCCTTTAACCCGAGGGATGTTTTCTCATCTGGTGCCCTAGAACCATCTGGTTTGGGAGTCATCGGTTATAGGCTCGCTACATGGGTGAACTAGAAAGCCTAAGAAAACTAAGGGAAGAAAAAAAAAAAGAGAAAAGAAAAATAAATAAATAAATAAATGGCTTGATGGTTAGAGTTGAAATCCCAGAAATTTTCACAGAGCACGGTGTGCATATTATCTAGGTTTTATGAAAGATAAAGTATTCAATCCAATTTTGAATTCTTACCTTAATTGAAGACAAGATCTTGCATAGAGACTAAGTTTAAGAAAGAATGATTATAGGTGGACTTATGACCTAGGATCACTTATATTTTGCGAAAATAGTTCGTAAACATGTCTCTTGTTCAAAATGCATTTTCAAAACACTAACATTTGTCTTCTTTCTTTATGGATTTTGTGGGTGTAATCCGCTGAAAACCCTCAGGAGACAACACTCCTCCTCTAGGGTAACCTAGAGGTTTAACGGCTTGTTGCACGTGCTCAGTGCAATCGTGTCACCTACGAAAGTGGTGTAATAAAGTAGTTAGGATTTTCTTTTTCTTTCTTTTTCTTGTTTGCTCGAGGACGAGCAAAAGCTAGGTATGGGGGTGTGATTGTTACACATATTTGCATATTATACCACTTCCATACCATGCATATTACAAATAAATATATGATTTTTAATCCTCTTCTCTATATATTTGCAGGTACACACTCTAAAGGAGAGAAAGCCATTAATCACCTTAATTAGCAATAATTAAGTGATTAATCAAAGATTAAAGATAAGCCAAAGATTTGAATCCCAGATCCAGAGAAATCCGCGCAACAAACGAAGATTCCAGATATACCACGTGGATAACAAACTCTCAACTAATCTTCAACAGAAAGATCTGGCTCAACGGCCAGGATCAAGCCGCGATCCGCGGCAGATCCGCGGCAATCCTAGGTCGTTATGACCTCGGATTTTGCGCCAACAAACTTGGCTCTCGAAGGTTCTCTCCCATGCTATAAATACTGGACTTGGACCTGCGTACAAAAACTGAATGGAGAAGAGAGGAGAATAGTTAGTATGTTGTAATTTTGTTTAGTTTTTCTCTAGGTTTTGTTCTTTAGATCCCTTTTCTTCTTCCCTAGAATTCATTGTAAAAGAGAGAGATTGAGAGAGAGAGAGAGCTTGTGTAATCAAGGGTGACACTTGAAGCAACAAGGATTGATCCATTCTCCTTCCTCTACTTGAAGCATGGTTCTAGTTTAATTGCTTTCTTTAATTGCTTTTTTACTTGCTTTCTTTACTTCTTGCAATTTATTCATGCTTTACTTTACTTCATTAATGGCTTGTAGCTAATTCCTTCTCCATGTACTAGCTAACCACTAGCCTTGCCATCTTCACTAACTCATGGGTGATTGCTTCATTTCATCTTGCAAGTTGTATGATCTTCTCTTCTCGGATGGGTTAAACCACCCTTCAACCACATGAGAAAGTAATTAGGTCAACACGCAAGACGAAACCTACGCCGATGGAGTGACAACATTAGGCACGCGTTCGCTATCAAGGAGTCTAGTAAGTCTTGGCAAGCTAGCAAGGTAAGCTAGTCATGGCTTTTCATTCAAGCTTTCTTAAGTTTTCTTTCCTTTTCTTGTGAATACCAAATCCCAATCTTGATTTCTTTTCCAACGATTTCCACCATGAATATATCCATCCTTTTCTTTAGTTTCTTTTTCACTTGATTCATTAAGTTTATAAGAAAGAGAAGAATGCTCGTTTAACAACTTCACTACCACACGTCAAAGCTTCCATCGCGAGCTCTCCCTGAGGTTCGACACGGTATAGCTCTACGCTATAACGGAGACAAGAAAGGGGTACATAAAATACATTTTTATACTCATAATACGTATACCTCCTTAGTCTAATCAACAGACATATGATTTGGTTTCATGTTTTGAAGGATCTTTAACTAGTTTTTCAAAAATTACTTTAACTAGTTATTTATTCTTCAATTTGATAGTGTTTTCACTATAAAAATATTTTTCAAACTCTATTTTGAAAACCCCTACCAACACCGTCATGGGTGGACGGATGGGCGATTATGCCTTGCAAATCTTATTGAAAATCCTTTATCTTGTGCATAAAAAGGGTGGTAGGTTATGAGTTATATACTCGATCTCAATTGATATTTTTTTTGTATATACTCATATTTTGTTTCCTATATACGTATGCTTCATTTCAAATAATATCAATTTCTATTGATATTTCCTTTTTCATACATATATATGATTTATTTGTGCTTGATTAAAAATCGGTTCACATGTTTAAAGCACAAAGTAAGTTTATGCTAAGCTTAATTCAAACTTTTATTTTCAATTGGTTTCTCAATTGACATTTTAATAAGCTTATGCATTATTTTTAAAATGGTATTTTTATTAATATCAAAATAATTTTCAATTGGTATCAATATGACTCTATTTTGATTAAAATTCAAAATTTGTAATGTTTATTTACAGTTGGTATCTTAAAATTTGATTGTTTACAAGTGGTACCTTTAAAAATTTTTGTTTATATGATATCTTAAAATTTGATTTTCTAAGATATCTTAAAATTTGTTTTATTGAGGAAAATTCAAAATTTTGTTTTAATATGAAATTTTGAAAATTAAAAATATTTTGATTTGTATTGCCTATATGCAAGGAGAGCTTAACATCTCTTCTACATATAGATTCATGTTGAGTGTATCTTATATTGAGGAGCTTGACAGCTCTTCTTTATGCGTTACACGTGTGTAGGGGGAGCTTCACATCTCCTCTTATGCATTGCATATTATGCGTTATGTGAATTAGGGCTTGTCATCCCTCTTTCATGTAATGTTTATATGTAGGGAAGTTAACTTAGCGTCTTCCTCTTCATGAATGTATATCGCATATATCTCTTTTATTGATTTGTTTAATGTCACCCTTTTGTTGATTTTTGGTTTTTTACAAAAAAAATGGGGCGAACATTGTTTTGTTTTTACTTTAACCCCTTTGTTGATGATTGACAAAAAGGGGGAGAAGTATTTTAGTAAATATGCATGATTTCCTTGCTTTAATCATAAAGGGGGAGAAGGATTTATGTTTATGCATATATGTTTTGTTTTGCAAAAAGGAGAAAAAGAATTTGATGTATTTCATGCTTGTTTATGCATGTTCATCTCCTTGTATTTGCATTCATGTTTATGAGCTTTCATTGCATATTTATTTGTTTATTGTTATGCATGAGTTAAGGGGGAGCTTCTTTGAAGCTTTACTTTAATCCATGCATATATAACTTCATGAGTTTTATGATCATCAAAAAGGGGGAGATTGTTGGCCCAAAGGCCCATCACTCTTGTTTTGATGATAATCAACTCATGTAGTTAAAGTACTAATGATCTTGTGTTTATTTAGTCTCAGATTTATGATCAAGATCTTAGTAGGTGTGTAGCTTCAACAAAGGATTTAAAGTCAAATTTAGAGTTAACACGGTTTGATTCAAGAGCCTGTGCATCAAGACCACATCAAGTACTCAAGAGGAGTCTAACTCGTTGGATCAAGTTTGGACTAAGTCAAGAAAATGAGAAGACTTCAAGTGAAGACCTCAAGAAGAAGACTTGTGTCTAGACTTGTTTTTATAAGATTTTGTTTTTAGTTAAAATGTAAAGGATAGAATAGTTGGTGGATTTCTCAAGTATATCTCACACACACACTCTTGATTTAGATGAGTTTTTCATAAAAGAATTTTATTTTGAAAAAATACAAAAGAGTTTCTTTTGAAAAATACCGGTTTGATTTTTGGAGTTTATTATATACATGTCTTTAACCAAAACCGTTTTAGTGCTTAATGCCCAAAACATAGATATTTCACCATGTATGTGTAGTGGATCATATCCATACACTCTATGCTTTAAAAGTGTTTAAAATATCTTGTTTTTGTATTTGGAGAAGTTTTAGAAAAATCAATTTTGGAAAAATACGGTTTTCGTTTTTAGCCAAAATTTCTAAGTTACAAAAATAGTTCAAATTGTTTGTAACATGTCTTGATTTTTCTCAAACATGTTTGATTATCAAAGTATATTATTGAACCTATTTTTGTTGATTTTTGGTGAATTTATGGGATTTTATTTAAGCTAAAAAGTCAACTTTTAAATCCCTATAATTGTCCTATCTGGCTTCTGTCGGTCGATCGGACCAGTCAACCGAGCTTGAAGTCGATCGACCGAGTCAGTCGAACGATGTGCACAGAATGTGCACGCTATGTCTGCTCGAGGGCCGGTCGACCGACCCGGTCGACCGCAGAGAGCTTCTGCTCTCTGGAAAGCCCCAGTCGACCGGGCGGTCGACCGGCAGAGAACTCTGTTCTCTGCTCCAGGCAGCGGTCGACCGGGCCGGTCGACCGAGGCTCCAACGGTCAGAATTCTTACCGTTGGCGGTCGACCGGGCTGAAAAATGCCCCAACGGCTAGTTTTCTCTAACCTATAAATATGGGGGGTTTTGGGGCTGTTTTAACTAAGATTTTTCAAGTGGATTTTCACCAGTTTTTCCTACACTATTAAGAGGCTTTTCTCCACTTGTTTGAGAGCCAATATTTCCAATTAAAAGGGGAGTTTATCAAGAGTGTTTTCAAAGTGATTTTCTTGTGTTTTCTCCACCATTTCAATCCTAGTTTTCTCACACAAACACTTGAGCTATCCATTACTATATCTACCTATAGGGATATTTGTTATGAGAGGATTTTAGGTGATTAAAGTGTTGTGATCACCAAAGTTCTACTTTGTACTTTGAGGAGGCGGACGAGTGTGTTCGCGGTGTTTCGAGTTCGCGTGTGAACTCGGTGTTTGAGGTGCGACCTCGGCGAGCTTGTGGGCTTGCGGTGTGTTCGGGACTAGAGAGTCCAAGGAGTTCAAGTGTGAACTCACCTTATAGGTGTTGCGGCACCGAGTGATCCGGTGGGATCGATTTTAGTGAAAATCCTTCATAGTGTTGAAGGTGGGGACGTAGAGCAAGTGTGCTCGAACCTCGAAATAAATCTCCCGTGTTTGCGATTGTTCTCTCTATCTCTTACTTGTTTATATCTTGCATGCTGATATTGTCTTTATCTATATATGCTTGATATATTGTGTGCCTTATTGTTATATGCTTGGGGATTCTTTGCTAACACTAGTATTCAACCAAGAGAGCCAACGCGGCACCTCAACTCTTATTTAGAGGAATCTTGAGAAGTTAGTCCAGAGCCCTTCACGGGGAATTCGGCTACACTCTTGTATTATACGTGGTGTTTAGTTTAAAAAGTTTTAATTTGCATAATAAGTTTTTAATCTGCATTAATTGACCATTAGATTAGCCATCACCTATTCACCCCCTCTAGGTGATTATAGTTATGTCAAGGTGGTGGTTCTAGTGGTGGTCGGATTATACCAAGCATTGTTACCCAATCAAGATAATGTGGTGTTTCATAGAACTCACCTTTACTGACCTCTTTTCTATTTACATGTATACAATCCCTAATATGAAAAGGATCATGCAAGATCCTATTATGAAAATTATTCTCTTTACATGGCCAATCTTGAAAAATCACCACTAAGTCATAACTGTTTATACCTTGGTCCAACAATGGAATGTGATTCGGTATGGGGGTTGATTTGAGCTCGGGAATGAAAGGAACGGAACCAATGCTGACACATAGAATTGATTTAAATCAAGTTTGGTTTCAAGAGTCAGATTCGGTTCAAGATTTTGTTCCAATCAAAGTATTAAAATTCACATTCATTTCCCAACAATACAATGTGACTATCCAAAATAGATGGTTCATGTTAAAAATCTATAGATACATGAATCAGTGTTGGCTTGAGAATTGGGACCAAATTGGATATGGACACCACAGTCGACATAGATTCAAAAAGTAAAACTGATCACAAAATTGAGAATAGGTGTCACATTCACAGTCAAGTTCAATTTCATTGAAATGAATTGCCAATTTAGGTCCGAGAACCATTACTAACTCGAGAAAATCAACATTGGGTTCGAGAGTCAGTTTTGATTCAAGAGTTGAGTCCAAATCAAAGAATTTAATGCCACATTCTTTTCCCATCAAAGAACTGTGACTATCCAAAAGAGGTGATTCAATTTCAAAATCTATAGATATAGGTATCAATGTTGGTTTGGGAAACAGGTCCGACTTGGGTAAGGATACAGGAGTCAACATAGATTTAAAAATTGGAATTGAATCATAAAGTTGTGGTTCGAGGTCACATTCATATTCAAATTCAATTTCATTGAAATGAAAACTCGATAATTTTTCAATAGGTTGATATTGGTCAAGTTCAAGATTTTGTGGTGAAATTAAATCTTAGTCAAAGTCTTTAAGATACTATGATTCTTGATTTTCATCAATATGGCAAGAAGTGTCAGGAATAGTCAAAGATTGGGTAGGGAGAGATTCCTCTTCATTATCATTTATATTGACCCAATGTCTTAATTGTGGTTCTAACATATTGATGGATTGGTTCAAAGAATTTTGGTTTTGAATCAAGTAATCCATACTCTTTTCCAAGTCAATAGGTTCTTCTTGTTGTGGTGGGAGTTAAAAAATAGAGTAAGGATCTTAGACTTGAGAATTTTTACGAATATTGAGTGCGTCGAGATTTGGAATTGTCGTGTGGACTCAAGAAAGATTTGAAACTCTTTTCTAAAGAAGATTTCTCTTCTACAGGTTTATCTTGATATTGAGTATATAAAGTTAAATGTTGGTCAGGTTATTGATGGTATAACTCGGGAGAGTTGTTGTAAATCACCTAGAGGGGGGGTGAATAGGTGATAATGTTAATCTAGAAACTAAATGCGCTAAATGCGGAAGCTTAAAACAAATTTGCAACACACTTAGTATAACACACAAGTGTAGCCGAATTCCCCGTGAAGGGCTCTGGACTAACTCCTCTTGATTCCCCTAGATATGGGTTGAGGTGCTATATGAAGCTCTTATGGTTAAGTACAAGTGAGGCACACACACAAGCAAGCCAAGCATATAAGGGATATATAACAATATGAAAGATGCAAGGCACAACACAAGCAAATATGATATGATGCTAAGAATGATGTTTTGCACAAATAAGAGAGAGTTAGAGAGACAATGGATCAAACGCAAACACAAAGATATGTTTCGAGGTTCGAGCCCCTAGCTCTACGTCCCCGCCTTCACCGAGAAGGACTTCTAATCCACTATCTTATCCACCGAGAACTCCCACCGAGGGAACCTTCACCGAGAAGGATTTGTACAACAAGGGAGTACCGAACTCCTCTCTCAAACACCGCCTCACAACCGGGGGGTAAGCCCGTAGCCAAACAACCACAAATCACCTCTACCGAAGAGGGATACAAACCAAACTCCACCTCTCACTAAAGGGAGCAAACCACAATCTCAACCTCTACCAAAGAGGAGCAAACAAATCACCCGATCAACCTCTACCAAGAGGGATACAACGAAAATCAAGGGTGTTTACAACAAGTGGTTTCTTTCAACCACAAACAATCTCTCTTTTCTCTTTTCCACAAAACAAGATCCTAATAGAATAGGATAGATGATAGCTCAAGTGTGGAAAACAAAGTGTTTTGATCAAAGAAATACTCTTGGGAAAATACCAAATAGATATGGAAATTTTATATCAAAAACAAACTTCCCAAAAACCTAATTTCTTTGAAATAAAACAAAACACTTTAAAAAACAAATAGATGAATCTTTATGGCACTTAAACTCTTTTGAAAACTTGTTTAAAAACACTTGAGAAGGTCTGAAAATTTTGCTCTCAAAAACTTAGCCAAAACCCTAAAGAAATGGGGTTTATATAGGCCAAACAGAAAACTAGCCGTTAGGCTGATCTGGCAGCCTGACAGGCCTGCGGTTGACCGGCCCGATCGACCGCCAACGGTCAAAAATATGACCATTTGGGCATCCGGTTGACCGCACGGCGACCGCCCAGATACAGAGAGCAGACTTCTCTACTCCGGTTGACCGCCCAGATACAGAGAGCAAGGCTCTCTGATCCGGTTCGGCCGACCGGCCCACTGTGCGCATAGGTCTGTGCACGTCAGTCGACCGCCCGGTCGACCGGCCTGGCCTGTCAGCACAGTTTTGGGTCAGAAACTGGGTCAGAAAAACATGTTAAAATTATTTCTAAAAATTCTTTTAAGTCTTGTAAAAATCCCCAAAAATAGTTTTAACATTTTGCATTGATATATAAACATGTGATAAAAAGTTTAGCTCAATATCAAGCATATGAAACTATTTTTGTGTCTTATCATTTTTACCAAAATCAGAACATGTATTTTATCAAACTTGGATTTTCCAATACATGAATAGGATAGTCAAAACAAGTTTGTTTAAAAAGTTAAGCATGCATGTATAGAAAGAATATATCTACTACACATAAACTAATTAAACTTGTTTTGATCAACTATTCATGAAAACAAATATCTGTTAAACTAAAAATCGAAAAACCATAAAACGTGTGTGTTGTGCACTTGAGCATATCAACTATACTAAGCTTTACACATGGATCTAAACACACTAAACTAAATTAGGATACCTAAGTCTTCTTGACGATATTCAATCTTCAAGTTGACCCAATCCAAAACGTGATCCACGAGCTAGGCTATGTATGATCTTGATGCTCGGGCCCTGGAATCACCAAGTGAAAGCTTCCAAACTCTTCTTTTTTAAGCAATCACCAACTAATATCTTGCTAAATGATCTGAAACTAAAATCACAAGATTATTAGTAAACATAACTACATGAGTTAATCATCATCAAAACTAGAGAGGAAGGCCTCCGGGCCAACAATCTCCCCCTTTTTGATGATGACAAAACTCATGGAGTTATATATTCATGGATAAAGTTAAGCTTCAAAGAAGCTCCCCCTTAACTCATGCATAAAACAAATGAACATAAATATGCAATGATATATATGAAACATGAAACATGCATAGATATGCATAAACAATAAAAGGCTCTAGATACACAATGAAATGTTTAAAAAATAAAACATGCTCTAGATACCAATTAAAATTAAACTAAATTAAACTTAATATATGCAAAACATAAACATGCATATATAAAACACAATCAAACTCAAAATCTTTCTCCCCTTTTTGTCAATCATCAACAAAGGGGTAAAAACTAAAACAAAACAAAATTTTCTCCCCCTTTTTTAATACAAAGAAATAATCATCAATAAGGGGTAAAAGCAAAACCAAATCAATAAATTTTTCTCCCCCTTTTTGTTCGAAACAAAGAATCAACAAAGGGTTAATAAAAAATGTTCTCCCCTTTTTTGTCTAAAACAAAAACAAAATCCAATAGGGGTGACAATCAATTAAGGTGCCAATTGAAAATATGTCAAAGTAGCATTTTGATACCAATTGAAAGTAAACATAGATCAATAAATAATGGTATATGCTATATATATTCATGAAGAGGAAGATGTGAAGCTTCCCTACATAGATACATTCAATAAAGGAGGGATGACAAGCCCTAATTCACATAATGTACACTATGCAATGCATAAGAGGAGATGTGAAGCTCCCCCTACACACGTGTACCACATAAAGAAGAGATTGTCAAGCTCTTCAATACAAGTTACACTCATCATGAATCTATATGTAGAAGAGATGTTAAGCTCTCCTTGCATATAGGCAATACAAATCAAAACTTTTGACTATTTTCTTTAAACAAAATTTTGATATACCAATTTTAAAACATTCAAATAAACATCTTGATCTCAAAAGAGAGTATTTTTCTTTTAAGTATATGATATCAATTTAAAATTTTATTTTCTATCATAAAGCAAGGGAGTGGAAGTACAAATACCAATTGTAAATATAAAAATCGAATTTTCCCCCTTTATGAAATACCAACAAAAATAATGCGTAGGCTTGAAATAAGATACCAATTGAAAAGCAATTGAAAACTAATCAATTGAGACAAAATTGAAGCTCAAGCTTAGCATAAACAAGATATATATATGTATAAAAAATAGATACCAATTGAAATTGATATTCTTGGAATTGAAAGCATACATACATACAAACATATATGAGTATACAAAAAAATGTCAATATTGATACCAATTGAAAGAATTTCAATGATACCAATTGAAACAACAATAATGATCAAGTGTATACATCATATAACTACCACCCAACCATGTTCAAGTTTAAAATGATTTTCATATAAAGCATACATGAGCATGATCTCCCATCCAACCGCCCTTAGATGGTAGGGGTTTTCAAAAAAATAGATTTAAAAAATAAAGTGTGTTTGAAAACTCTACCAAATGAAGAATATCGCAACTAGTTAAAGGGAAAAACTTGTAAACTAGTACGAAATCCTTCAAGTAAGGAATAAACAAAATATTTTTCATGAAACATGAAATCCACATGATAATCAACACTCTAAGTCAAATAAGCATAAATATGACTCATGAAAACACACACATGAGTAAACAATAAATGTGAGTGTACAAATACAATGTGAAGATCATAATCATGAAAGATGGAAAATAAGCTCAATATTCCTTGAAATAAGAAAACATGAAAATCATCAAAACTTATTTAATCTTCAAGGTATATGTATGTCCTATACAAACTAAAGTATACATACATATCCAAACACAACGAGTCCACAAAGATATATGCATGAAGGCACGTGGCTCAAAGGATGTATATGTATAAACAATAGTTTGGATAAAATAGACATATACATGAAGTTAAATATAAACACATGAAAACATGAAAAACTAAATTTTCATTAAAACAAATTTCATTTCAAGGTATATGTATGATTTGTCAACACAAAAAGTATACATACATATCCCTAAACACAATTGAGTCCATATGTATAGATTTGCATAAAAAGCAAATGACTCAAGCGGTGTACATGTATATCTTAAAGTTTGACAAAATAGATATATACATGAAATGAAAACACATGATCATAAAATAAAACCAAAATGGGAATACAAGTTTAAAATGCATGGATCATCAAACTAGACTATACTAGCACATCTAATGGGTTCAAATAAGCATTCAAGCTCAAACATATATAGATTTATTTGTGGCCCACTATATGCACAAATATATACCTAGTCTTAATGAAAACTAACATTTAAACATACATTCAAATCATGAAGCATCAAAACAAGATATAATCAACATGAAAAACATAAACATGATTATTATGAAAATTTACATGTTATTAAACCTATAATAAACATGATAGCTAAACAAATGGTGAGAACACTAAAATAATAGTCCATATTAAACATGGGTGTCTCAAAAGGGCTATACATGCATGTCATAAGTCTAATTATCATGGCATTTTCATAATAATCAATAAACAATAAAACATGCTATAAATGATAAACATGGAAAGCATGTAAGTAAACGGGAGTAAAGGATTGTCACCAAAACCGAAGAAGCAACTCTCCTTGTCTCCAAAACATGGTGGTCTTCCCACCAAACCTTCCTTGAAAGTGATGCATCCAAATAGTGATCATTAGGCACGGAACGCATCCACTCCAAGGTACGGCTACTCTCATGTCATGTGAGAGCCCACACCTACATCAAACATAAGAGGGGTGGTCTTTGGTACCCACAACTTTTGGGTCCATGGGGGTTAGTACCTTCTCTAATCCAAACAAACTTATTTGCTAAATGTGAAACATGTATACGATCAAAACAAAATTTAGCAAGGTGGCCCTTACGTCCACAATGTGTACAAGTGTACACATGAGCATACAAAGTGTGATGGTGTCCGTGAGGAGCATGTGTATGCCGTGGGGGGTGTGCATGAAAAGATGGAACTTGTTTCTTTCGAAACAAAGTTTCCAAACGTGTATGACCTACTACACATTGGCTCAAAGTGGAGCCCAAACAATCAACACTCTTCTTTAAATATTTATATCATTTTTAATCAAGGAAGAAGTGGAGCATGCAAGGGGTGATCTAGGTGAAACTACCCTAGCATGGCAAACATGAGAAACAATATCATTTTTCAAAGATTTATTTTTATTTAAACAAATTTCTAATTCTTTTGAAATAAAATCAATTTCTCTTTTCAAAGAATCATTTTCTCTTAAAACAAATTCAACTTTTGAAGATAAAACATCATTATTCTTCAAAAGAGTTTCACAATCATTTTTAGATTTTAAAACTTTATTTTCTTTTAGTGGAAGATCAAGTTGAGATCTCAATGAATCCCTTTCATTATAAATCTCAACCTTTTCTTGCAAAACCAAATCAAGTTTAGAAGACAATTTTTCATTTTCTTTATTTAATGCAAAAGTCTTCTTTTTCAAAACATTATATTTTTCTATTAGTTTTTCACAAACGATAGAAAGTTCTTCATTTAAAGTAAGGGAATCAACAAAATCATTACATAAAGAACTAGCATTATCATTATCTAGTTGAGATTCCGATTGTACCTCAAGGGAGTCATTCCCTTGGACCATGTGGCATTGAGATTCGGATTCTCCACTAGATTCCTCCTCTTGTTGAATTGGCACTTGAAGCTTGGAGATGGTTGTGGTTGTTGTCAAAATGTCAACGCTGCAAAGGCGGAATCAATGTTAGAAATACGCATAAGATAATCTTTAGGAAGTGTGCTTCTAATAGCCTCAAGGGCTTGTGCATTGGCCCCTATATAATTGCGGTTACCAAGATAGCATTTCTTGGTAGCGGTAAGAAAGACATGCAAACCTAGGGTCTTCAAATAACAACTCATCATAACCTTCCAAATCTCAAGTCTAGAAATATCAAACATAGGAGGGTTATCCATAAGGGCAAACTATATGTGTGCAAACAAGCAAATGCAAATGTAGATTAGCAAACAAAGGATCTCACTCCTAGGATGTTAAGCCAAGTATCAGGAGCGTAGGCTCTGATACCAATTGTAAATCACCTAGAGAGGGGTGAATAGGTGATAATGCTAATCTAGAAACTAAATGCGCTAAATGCGGAAGCTTAAAACAAATTTGTAGCACACTTAGTACAACATACAAGTGTAGCCGAATTCCCCGTGAAGGGCTCTGGACTAACTCCTCTTGATTCCCCTAGATATAGGTTGAGGTGCTATATGAAGCTCTTGTGGTTAAGTACAAGTGAGGCGCACACACAAGCAAGCCAAGCATATAAGGGATATATAACAATATGAAAGATGCAAGGCACAACACAAGCAAATATGATATGATGCTAAGAATGATGCTTTGCACAAATAAGAGAGAGAGTTAGAGAGATAATGGATCAAACGCAAACACAAAGATATGTTTCGAGGTTCGAGCCCCTAGCTCTACGTCCCCGCCTTCACCGAGAAGGATTTCTAATCCACTATCTTGTCCACCGAGGACTCCCACGGAGGGAACCTTCACCAAGAAGGATTTGTACAACAAGGGAGTACCGAACTCCTCTCTCAAACACCGCCTCACAACCGAGGGGTAGGCCCGTAGCCAAATAACCACAAATCACCTCTACCGAAGAGGGATACAAACCAAACTCCACCTCTCACTAGATGGAGCAAACCACAATCTCAATCTCTACCAAAGAGGGAGCAAACAAATCACCCGATCAACCTCTACCAAAGAGGGATACAACGAAAATCAAGGGTGTTTACAACAAGTGGTTTCTTTCAACCACAAACAATCTCTCTTTCCTCTTTTCCACAAAACAAGATCCTAATAGAATAGGATAGATGATAGCTCAAGTGTGGAAAACAAAGTGTTTTGATCAAAGAAATACTCTTGGGAAAATACCAAATAGATATGGAAATTTTAGATCAAAAACAAACTTCCCAAAAACCTAATTTCTTTGAAATAAAACAAAACACTTTAAAAAAACAAATAGATGAATCTTTTTGGCACTTAAACTCTTTTGAAAACTTGTTTAAAAACACTTGAGAAGGTCTGAAAATTTTCTCTCAAAAACTTAGCCAAAACCCTAAAGAAATGGGGTTTATATAGGCCAAACAGAAAACTAGCCGTTAGGCTGATCTGGCAGCCTGACAGGCCTGCGGTCGACCGGCCCGGTCGACCGCCAACGGTCAGAAATATGACCGTTGGGGCATCCGGTCGACCGCACGGCCGACCGGCCAGATACAGAGAGCAGACTTCTCTGCTCCGGTCGACCGCTCGGTCGACCGCCCAGATACAGAGAGCAAGGCTCTCTGATCCGGTCGGCCGACCGGCCGACCGGCCCACTGTGCCAGCAGACGTGCACAGGTCTGTGCACGTCGGTCGACCGCCCGGTCGACCGGCCTGGCCTGTCAGCACAGTTCTGGGTCAGAAACTGGGTCAGAAAAACATGTTAAAATTATTTGTAAAAATTCTTTTAAGTCTTGTAAAAATCCCCAAAAATAGTTTTAACATTTTGCATTGATATATAAACATGTGATAAAAAGTTTAGCTCAATATCAAGCATATGAAACTATTTTTTTGTCTTATCATTTTTACCAAAAACCAAAACATGTATTTTATCAAACTTGGATTTTTCAATACATGAATAGGATAGTCAAAACAAGTTTGTTTAAAAAGTTAAGCATGCATGTATAGAAAGAATATATCTACTATACATAAACCAATTAAACTTGTTTTGATCAACTATTCATGAAAACAAATATCGGTTAAACTAAAAATCGAAAACCATAAAACGTGTGTGTTGTGCACTTGAGCATATCAACTATACTAAGCTTTACACATGGATCTAAACACACTAAACTAAAACTAGGATACCTAAGTCTTCTTGACGATCTTCAATCTTCAAGTTGACCCAATCCAAAACGTGATCCACGAGCTAGGCTATGTGTGATCTTGATGCTCGGGCCCTGGAATCACCAAGTGAAAGCTTCCAAACTCCTCTTTTTGAAGCAATCACCAACTAATATCTTGCTAAATGATCTGAAACTAAAATCACAAGATTATTAGTATACATAACTACATGAGTTAATCATCATCAAAACTAGAGAGGAAGGCCTTCGGGCCAACAGTTGTATCCTTACTGACTTGGTGAAGAGTGGTGATGATCATCCCAATCTTGTTCATAATACTGGGATTGGGGCATATACTGATTCGGATAAGACCAATCCGGCATACTTGGTTGGATAAAATTATGAAATACCAGGTTGTAAATATCCAAATCAAAAGAGATCGCTGTGAAGTATGGATCACTATATGCATTGAAATAACTGTAATTGTAATTCATATCACAAACATGTCAAGAACAGACAAATAAATAGAAAAGAAATCTAGCCTAAGTTAGGGTAGATCTTAGACCTAGACGACTCCTAACTAGTTAGATTGTCCACGGGGGGTATATTGCAGAATCTGACCACAACTTAATGGCCAGGTAGGGGAAAAACCAGTGGGAGGTATCTGATCGGGGAAACAAAATGTGTCATTTTGAAATCACTAATTAAAGTGTGTGTGCTTTGGCTTTCTCGATACTTCTGTTATAACATAGAGGCTACATGGGTCGAATCCACAGGGATAGAAAGTGATAGAAGTTTTACCAGTTTATTCACCTGCGTGTTAGCGGTTCTTCTATGTTTGATGAAAGAAAAGAAAATAAGGAATGGAAAGAGAAGAGTATGGTGGAAACAAAGATAGGAACATTGAAGAGAAGATATTTGTGATTTTTATAATTATTTCTAAAACAAAATAAAAAGAAAAGAAAACTCATGGCTACTAACTACTAATGACTCCACTAACCATGTTAACCTCTTAGTGATAGTTGCCTCACATGTATCCTTGGTTATCACTAGTCTTTGGTTCAAGAGTATTTCAAAGCATGACCCATAAGATTACTTTCACATCTAACTTAACAACAAGTGCAAGCTACACTTAAACCATCAAAACTAAACTAGAGTAAGCATAGAATAAAGTAATGTTAGTTTTTAGAGAGTTAGATGTTAGAGTGTTAGAATCCATCATCATGAGCCATCAATGGCTCTTGCAAGAGCAAGGCCAAGTAGAGGCTATTAGGATTATCAAATAAGGAGTTCGCAAGTTAGTGGTTAGTAGTTAGTTGCCATGAGAGAAAATTAACTAAGCATGTAAAAGGAGTTAGAGAGAAGAAAATAAGTAGAGATAAAGAGAGAACCTTTCATAGAGTTTCACCTCTATTACAAGCACTCTTGCTTTCATCATATGTACTACTCTCTTCCCTATTACATGAACTACAAGAAATGAAAAATACAAAAGAGGAAGAAGAAGAATAACTAATCTAAACTAAAAAAAAGAAAACTACCCTAAAAGCTCTTCTCTTTGAAAATCTGGCCAACCTGGGATATTTATAGGCAAAAGGGGCACTAGAAAAGCATTACGGGGCCATGAGTCGAAACTCGACATGTCGCTTCACCAGAAGGGCGGCGAAAACGCTATTTTTGCCACATTTCCATAGCCTTTCTGGGGCCGTGCGCCGCGCTAGAGGGTGCAGACTGTTGGCTTATCCCTTTGCTGGTTTCTGCTGCTGCTTTCTAATTTTTCGCAACCTGTTTTGACAGATCTAGCTTTCAAAGTCAATAGCTATATTTGTAGACTTTAAGTCACCAAATAAATGAGATTTTTGGGTTTCTTCATTCCACACCATGAACCTAGGAACATACAAAAGAGGTATTATTAACAAAATTTAATATTGAATAAATATAAAGATGAGGTTGAAATATGCACTTTTGAAGACTAATCATACCCCCATACTTATCTTTTGCTCGTCCCGAACAAACAGAAAAACTAACTAAGAAAATTATTACACCACTTTTACAGGTGACGCGATTGCACTGAGCGTGTTCAACAAGCCGTTACACCTCTAGGTTTCCCTAGAGGAGGATTTTTGTCTTCTGAGAGTTCTCAGCGAATTACACCCACAAAATCCATAAAGAAAAAAATTAAATGTTTTGAAAATGCTTTTTGAAAATAGAGAAAAATGTTGAAATATTTTTGCGAAAATTTAAATGCTCGAAGATCATAGGTTAACCAGAAATTATTCTTCCTTAAACTAAGTCTAAATGCAAAATCTTATTATAAATTAAATGTAAGAATTTAAAATTGAATCGATTCTTTGATCTGTTATAAAAACTCTTAGAAAATATGCACTTTGTAAACTGCGAAGATTTTTTGGATATCGACTCTAAGTTTCGTGTCATTTATTTATATCAATTTTTTTTCTTTTTCTCTTAGTTTTCGTAGGCTTTCTAATTTACTCGGGTAGTAAGCCTTTAACCGATTACTCCCAAACCAGATGATTTTAGAGAACGAGATGAGAAAACATCCCTCGGGCTTAAGGACTCGCGTAAACAAGGCCACAAGACTAAAGGGGATTATTTTATTTTTTTCCACTCTTTTAGGCGTGAATAATCATGCTTCCTGAGGTATAACTATCCAGCTTCAATAAGTGATTTTTATCATCGTTTATATATATATATATATATATATTATATATATATATATATATATATATATATATATATATATATATATATATATATATATATTTATGACATTTTCAATCTTTGTTCAATCCAAAAAAAATTGTATAAGTGTGAAGTGCATATATCTAAGGCAAAAAATTCAAGATCAAATTATCATTCTAATTTTTCTTTCTTATCCTAAAATTTAAACAAGATTTATTATTTTGACTCAGTTTAAGAACTTATAATTTTAGGTATTCTTAATTCCTAAGATCCTCTCAACTTTCTTTAAAAAAATCAAAGCTATTTCTCTTATTTCAAAAAGGTTTGTAAAAAGAAAAGAAAAGAGTTTATAAACAAAAGAAAAAATCTAAAAATTTTCTAAAAAGAAGTATAAAAGAAAGAAAGTTAGAATAACCTATGTTAGTATACCCTCCCCCACACTTATCTCATGAATTGTCCTCAATACATCATGAATGTGTATATGCATGAAATAAATGGAGAAGAAAGAAAAATTACCTCATAGTTGTGGTTCTGATGTTGATCCACGAAATGCAACCCAATACAAAGATTGTGAATCTCGAAGAAACCCACCATGGAACTCTCTGATACAACCTATTAAAATATTGTAGAAATGTATGATCTTATTAAAAATATTCTCCCCCTCAAATGACCAATTTTCAAAAATAAACTCAGAGTCATTATGTTCAACACCGTTGTCTAACAAAGAAGTGTGATTGTGGAAGATAATTGATTTGAACTCAAAAGGAACAAGAACGAATATCGACTCAGGAAACTGACTTAGATCAAGTCGAGATTCAAAATTGGAGTCAAATTTGGCCCAAATTAGGATCCAAACCAAAAAATTGATGTTCACACACTTTTCCCATTAACGGAATGTGATCGTAAATTATTAGTGATTCCATTTCGCGGTGTACTGGTACAGGATTCAATGTTGACTCCGAAATATGAAAAAAATGGTAAAGATACCAGAGTCATTATTGAATTAAAATGTGAAATGAAATTACCAACTTGTGGATCAAGATCACATTCTTGCTCAAGTTCAATTTTGGGAAAAGGATAATTTGTCAAAATGTCAAGATGGTTCTTAAAATTTTAGGCAAGTTCAAATGGATGAAATAAAATTGAATCTTAATTTTCGTCCACAGAAGGAAAGTGAATGGGTGAAATGATTGATTTAAGTTCAAAAATTATGGGAATTAAAACTAGCTCAAGAATGTTACCTAGTTTAGATAACACTACAGGAGTTGATATTGATTTAAAAATTGGACTCGAATCGCTAAATTGAAGCTCAGGTTCACATTCATCTTCAAGTTCAGTTTCAGATAATGGATAATTTACCAAAATATCAAGGATTTGATTTTGGCCTAGTTCAGCTTGGTATGATGAAATTGAAGCTTGATTTCCAAAATCATATGATTCTTGAGTTATATGAAAATTTGGTGGACATTGGAAGTCAACCATATTTTGAATTAGTCGCTCGGACTCTTGCACGAATTCTATAGTCTTTTTCAATAATGATTTTTCTTTTGGTGAGTTTGGAAAAGAACTATATGTGGTTTGAAAATTTTGTGAAAATGATGAGGTCGTCATATTTCAAATTATTTTTGGTCTCTAACATGACTTCCATACTCTTTTGTAACTCTAATTTTTCTTCAATTGGTGATTCTGCAAAAGAAGTATGTGAAGAAAAATATCGGAAAGAAGATGGTAGACATGGTGATTGATAATTTAACTCAGGGGCGGTGAATCTCCACTGACTCTGTGAAGAGTAAAAATTATTTTGAAAAATCTTGGTCGTAGGATTGGGGGCATGGGTCATATTGAATCGGATAAATCAAATTCGGTCCATATGGTTGGTCCATATTGTACATTGTCGGGTTGAAGTTATCTGAGTCAATTAAGGTCGGGGTGAAATATGGATTCATATTAGGATTGAAAAATTGTTGTTGTTGAAATCCATTTCAAAATTTACAAAAAAGAAAAACAAACAAATAAACAAACAAACAAAAAGAAATAAAAAGAAAAACAAGCTTATGCTAGTTGACTTAGACCTAGATGACTCCTACCTAGTTAGACTGTCCACGGGGTTACATTGTAGAAATCTGACCACTAGTTAATCGGTCGAATCGAGGCAAGACTAGTGGGAGGTCCGTGCTGGAGCAACAGGCTTAATTATGCTAAACCACTGTTTTCGAAGTTTCGCCTCTCAATCCCAACCTTGGACACCGATTTGACATGAATCAAACTCTAACAAGTTCCCTTTTAGGTCAGTCTCTTAAATGAGTCAGAGATGTCCCTATGGGCCAACGTCTAGTAAGGTTTATTTAGACTCGGGTTGTGTGAGTGGGGAGGTGATTTTTGGGCAAAGGGAGGGTAATGACTTTCCCACCTTATCTTATATTGGGTCTTGCCCTCAATTTCAATTCATGCAAATGTGCAATATAGATAAGAATGAACACACAAAGCGAGTAAATTACTCAAGTGTTTGTCCTAAGCTATATGTAATGCAATATATACCTCCATCAAGATCACAATAACACAAGAACAAATATAGTATTGGAATGAAAATTAACACGTGCCTAGATGCAAATGTCTAAACCGTTTTAAAACATACAATTACCGTATTTTAGTTTTTTTAAATTATTGTAGTGTATAGGTAATATAAATAGAAACTAGCAGCATAATATAGTAATATACAAGAATTTACCCAACCACAAAAAAACAAGTGTGGATTTCTGCGACGCTAAATTTCTAAAAATTTTGACCTGCACACCAAAAAACAAAAAAGAAAAGTAAAAAAAATGTGAAATCAAACCGTTCCCATCCCCGACAATGGTGCCAAAATTTGATCGAGGGAAAACCATGCACAAAATGTGTCGTTTTGAAATCACTAATTAAGTGTGTGCGCTTTGGCTTTCTCGATACTTTCGTTATAGCATAGAGGCAAAATGGGTCGAATCCACAGGGACAGAAAGCGATAGAAGTTTTACTGGGTTATTCACCTGTGTGTTAACGGTTCTTCTATATTTTAAAGAACGAAAAGAAAACAAAACAAAATAAAGAATGAAAAGAGAGGAGTACGGTTGAAATAAAGATAGAAACATTGAAGAGAAGATATTTATAATTTTTAAAATTATTTCTAAAATAAAGTAAAAAGGAAAGAAAACTCATGGCTACTAACTATTAATAGCTCCACTAACCATGCTAACCTCTTAATGATAGTTGCCTCACATGCATCCTTGTCCATCACTAGTCTTTAGTTCAAGAGCATTTCAAAGCATAACCCATAAGATCACTTTCACATCCAACTTAACAACAAGTGCAAGCTACACTTAAACCATCAAAACTAAACTAGTGTAAGCTTGGAATAAAATAATATTAGCTTATTAAAGAGTTAGATATTAAAGTATTAGAATTTATCATCATGAGCCATCAATGACTCTTACAAGAGCAAGGCCAAGTAAAGGCTATTAGATTCATGTAGATTATCAAGTAAGGAGTTAGCAAGTTAGTGGTTAGTAGTTAGTTACCATCAGAAAAAATTAGTTAAGTATGTAAAAGGAGTTAGAGAGAAGAAAATAAGTAGAGATAAAGAGAGAACTTTTCCTAGAGTGTCACCCGCCATTACAAATATTCTTACTTTTATCCTATGTACTACTCACTTTCCTATTACATGATCTATAAGAAATGAAAAATACAAAAGAGGAAGAAGAAGAACAACTAACCTAAACTAAATAAAGAAAACTACCCTAAAAACTCTTCTCTCTGAAAATCTGGCCAACCTGGGATATTTATAGGCAAAAGGGGGCACCAGGGAGGCACCACGGGGCCATGAGTCGAAACTCGACATGTAGCCCCACCAGAAGGCCGCGGAGACACAGTTTTTGTCGCGTTTTCACGGCCCTTCTAGGGCCACGCGCGCCGCGCCAGTGGGTGCAGACTGTTGGCTTGTTCTTCTGCTAGTTTTAGCTACTGGTTCCTAATTTCTGCAACCTATTTTGACAGATTTAGGTTCCAAAGTCAATGGCTATATTGTAGATTTTAAATCATCAAATAAATGAGATTTTTGGGCTTCTTCTTCATTCCACACCATGAACCTAGGAACATACAAGTGAGGTGTTAATAACATAATTTAATATTGAATAAATGTGAAGATACGGTATGCAATATGCAATTTTGGAGACTAAACAATATATGTGCCTAAGCAATTGGCCTAATTATGCCAAACCACTGTTCTTTGAGGTTTCGCCTCTCAATTCCCAACCTTTGACACCAATTTGGTAAGAGTCAAATTCTAATCAACTTCTCCCTTAGGTCAGTCTCCTATTGAGTCAGAGATGTCCTAGGGCCAACATTTACTCAGTTTTAAGTTAGGCTGGGTTAGTGAGTGAGGAGATAGTATTTGGGCTAAAGAAAGGTAATGTCTTTACCACCTTATCTTGTTTATAAGACAAGTCCTTAGTTCATTTTAGTGCGCGTGTGCAAGTATATATCAAAAATAACACCCCAGCAATAACATATAGGGTGTTGCTAAGTTATATGCAATGCAGACGTACCTTAGCTCCAACTCTCTTTAACAGTAATTTAAATGTAACAAATTAAACAAATGCTAAGAATGCAATATCTAAACATTTTTTAGCATTAACAAATAACCATATTACTGTTGAGGTTAGAACAGTGCAGAATATGTTAAGCAAGAAAACTATCGACTGAAGTAGCTAAATCCTTAAATTTAAGCAATCTGCAAGAAATTACAGTTAGTAGTTCACCAAAGTTATAGGTTCTAATGCTTTGCCTTCTTGGACAGAGGCACATAGTAGCAATATATCAACTGTAGCTCCTAATTGTCAAATATTAGCCCCTGCACACAAAAACAGAGAGGAAATATTTAAACCATTTAAAGTAAATCAAAAAGAAGAAAACTTATCGTCCCTCCCCGCAACGGCGCCAAAATTTTGATCAAGCCAAACATACATAGAAAAAATATAGAAGTTTAAAATAGTGATACGGCCTCAATGCTACCGTGTAGCCTAGGGCTAACGGGTCGTGATCCACAGGGAGGGACATTGATGGAAGCGTTGGGTAAGTCTTTTCTTAAGTTACTACACCGGTTAAAGATATTTTTTGTTTTAAAAGAAAAAAAGATTAAGCTAGATTAGGTGAAAAGTGGAAAGTAGAAGAAGAAGATGATGTTTATGTTTTGATTACAAGGGAACTAAGTAAAAAAGAAAGAAAATTAACAAGAGAAGAAAGAACAAACATTGTAGTAATTAAAGGAAAGCAAGCGATCAATTAAGTTGAGTAACGATGAAGAGAAGTTGGACACTTCTATTGGCTGTTACTCTCAATATAACTATCTTTTAAGAAGATTATATTTATTGTTACTCTAAATTTAATTCTTCCTCTCTTTTCTATTATGAAACTCTCCCTAATCCAAGTTATAAAGAAGGCATGATTAAAAAAGGCATAAAAAAGCAGATGAAAGAAAATAAAGAAATTAAAGCAAGTAAAAATAAAAAGAGGTAAATAGAAAAGAACATAAGAACCTTTATTGAGTTGTCACCATCAATTATAAGTACCATGTCTTCTCTTTACAATTCTTTCTCTCAAATTGAAAACAACAAGGAACATTTGGAAAAGAAAACTAAAGAAATCCTAAGCTTTGATCTCTGCTTTGATCTCTCATTTGAGATGAGGGTTTTCCTATGCTCTACCTCTCTATTTATAGTAGAAGTCGTGGATAGACTCCTGGTAGAAGTTGTGCAACCATCAAGAGATATATCTTCAGAACTTGTATTTGAACTTTGGATATTAAGATAATATCCTGTCTATTGACTTGGGGAGCAAGGTATTATCAGTTTCTGAATTTGAGTTCTCCCCTTGTAACACCCGGTAGATAATAACCCCAAATTAATACTCATAGTTATTAATTAGCAAGTTTCATATATAAATTAACTATGTACTTTCATATATATTAATTGCATAGGGTCATGTATTTTGTCACTAGCACCATGACCTTGTTTACATACCATGGGTACACTATTTGTACTTCGTATTATACTTATTATATTATTAATATGCTTATAGTATTATAAAGTATAATATGATTAGTATACCTCTAGTATTATACCACTAAGAAATAAAAAATTTAATATATCAAAAAGAAATTGCAAAACAAATATAATTATATGTATCCTCATCCCTAGATAGTAGAGGGGTTAGGTGTGCGTGGTGAGACTTGATCAAGGGCCATGATGCCCTTGATTAGGGTGCGGGACACTTGGGCATTTCTGATCAATGGTAAACTTGTAATTATTGGATGAGAAATTACTAAACTCAGGATGAGAAAAATCTCTCATCTCTTCTTCCCCAGAGAGATGAGAAGAAGCCATGGTTGAAATCCTAGGAACCCACCTCTTCTACTTCCTTTAGAAACTAACATCTCTCCCTTCTACTACTTTTTTTTCTTTCCTTTTCCTCCTTTCCTTTCTTCTCCCCTCCTCCAAACAAAAATAAATTAACAGGGGAGGGCTGCCAGGCGTGGCCTCCCCAAGACAGTCGCGCCTAGCAGCACCAGCCGCGGCCAGGGCAGTGCGCCACCCCCTGGCTGCTCTTTGGTGGGTAGGTCCACTTGAGAAGGGGAGTTGGGAGAAAAGGAGGGGTCTTACTAAGTCTAGATCTGGTTTTTGAGTGGCGAAATCAAGCAAAAATCTCAACTTTCATGGCTCATTTTCACCCTCAAACAAGATAAATTCTGACTGAATTTTTTCAATATTTAAATTCAATATTTCAATGTTTAAATCAATTTTCTTGATGGTTATAAGAATTCACCCTCATGATTTTCTTTGTATAGGGTGTTGTTTGGGCACAAATGGAGTGGGATCTAACCAATTTCAATCCTTATAGAAGGTCAGTAAACTTAGAACTTCTTGTAATTGAGAAGAGTAAAATAAGTGAGTCTTAAAATCATTTTGTGGGAAGCATAAAGCAAATTTATATATTAATGTCGCTATTTTTATATAAAAGAATTTTTCATGATGAAGAAATAATAGTAATTGGTCTAAATTACATGTTTATGTTGGGGTATGATTTCATTTTATGGATGCTCTAATTTTAGGTAGGGCTATGTAGTGTATGATGTTCTAAAGCCTAGAATTATAGGTGATCCTATGATTAACTTTCAATAATATATGCTCCAAATCCTTAACAGGTGAACTAGTTGGTGGGGAATAAAACTATAAACCCATTAGGAACAAAACAAGCTTGATGGTTCTAGTGGCATGTCTTGATTCACATCGCATGGTGTTGTAAAGGGTCATGTGCGCATTAATGTATATATGTAGATAGGTTATGCATAACCATGGGTGAGATTGACGTGTGTGTATTAATATGCTTGTTTGCTGCTATTCCTAAGGAATATTAGGACACCTAGGGAGTGATTAGCGTCTTAGTGATATATACTAGATATGATATGGAATATTATTGATTTTTATTCACTTGTACATATATATTATATATCTTGAAGGAAGGGGCCGGTGGGAGCCGGTGAAAGGGGGAAGACGATGTATAAGTTTCTATTTTATATTTTGAAGGAAGGGGCGAAGGGGAGCCGGTGGGAGGGGAAATGGTGTATAAGTTTTTCATTTTATATTTTTGAAGGAAGGGACCGACTAGAGTCGGTGAGAGGGGGAAAACGGTGTAATGTATATGTATTTTGTATTGAAGGAAGGGGCCGGCGGGAGCCAGTAGGTAGGAAGGTGGAGCCCTATTCATTAGTATAGTCTTTAAACATGTGATTTCGGGACTTATGTAGGGTCGGTATTATAAGTGATGGAGTGTGCTACTTGTATGTATACAATATAACCTGTGATATCCTTAATACTTGTGATATAAGGGTGAAGTCAAAAGAATGAAGATATAGAACTAGATATGTTATGTATTTGTATGTATATAATGCATGGTAAACTACGGCATAATCACCTCCACAAGGAATATAACCATAAGTAAGTATAGGCTTCCTCTTTGAATACACCTATGGGACCCTCTGCTACATTTACACTTACATCTATATAAATACATGTACAATGCATAATTACTTAAGATGATAGTTAACTCACTGAGGTATCAAGCTCACCCTATTTCCTTAACATCTTTGTTTCAAGTCATGATAAGGGTAAGAGGCCAGCGTAATGAAAGGGGTAACCGTGTAATAGGAAGTTGGATCAGTGGCATCCTAACTTTTCCCTACTTGTTGCTTGCCTTCCCTTTTTCTAGTTTTTGTATCCATTTTGGGAACTTTGTGCATATGTAAAAAGGAGACTATGTACTTGTGTGATGAAACTTGAAGGGTGTGAATGCTAAGAGACGGAAACCCATGAAGTGTATTTTGCCTCTTTTGTGTATAAGAAGGAAGGATGTAAGCCGTTTTAATGGGCCTTTCAGAAATATCATACTAGTAGTGTAAGTATGATTGTTGGATATATTATATGGAGATGGTATCATGTTTTCACATAAATTCTATTTGCTTGATGAGAGTTTAAGTTATATATCTGTGGGGGATATTTGGATTATATGTATATGTCATGTATATACTGATATGGATGATGGTGAGCCTTAAAGGCCTTGTATTATACTTGTTATGTGTAAATAAGTGGAGAATTTCCAAGAGAAATGTTGCCGAAATTTTGAATGATCATTTGATGGATGTTATGTGCATACTCACTTAGATAATTAAATGGTAGATGGATATACTTTATATCTGGGACCGTTACATTATGGTATCAGAGCCCGGTTTGAAATAAGGCTAGGTTAAATAGGTGTAGTGAGTTATGGATGAAGTGCTAATGTTTTTATAATGTATGTATGATTGTATGGTTGTTGTGGGTAGTTTAGGGGGGTAGTAAATTCTTACGGATGTGGCTAACTCTAAAATGCGGGATATATAACAGTCCTCTTATATTCAAATAGGAGTACCTGCATACTTCCGATGTCTCATGCAAAGGGTATGGGCCCGATTGCATGAAACACCAGTGGTATGGGACACTGGAATGAGAGGATGGCTAAAATATCATGCAAGTCAAAGTTACTTCAGATTGTAAGAATGATTACATGTAGACAATTTAAAGCGCCTAATACAATATTTTAGAGTTTACAAGCCTAGTGACTCTATAGTTTTATTAACTTTATATACGTATATATATATATATATACGTATATATATATATATATATATATATATATATATATATACGTATATATATATATATATATACGTATATATATATACGTATATATATATATATACGTATATATATATATATATATACGTATATACGTATATATATACGTATATATATATATATACGTATTATATATATATATATATATATACGTATATATATATATATACGTATATATATATATACGTATATATATATATACGTATATATATATATATATATATATATATACGTATATATTATATACGTATATATATATATATATATATATATATATATACGTATATATATATACGTATATATATATACGTATATATATATATATATACGTATATATATATACGTATATATATATATATACGTATATATATACATATATATATATATATCTATATACGTATATATATATATATACGTATATAATATATATATATATATATACGTATATATACATATATATATACGTATGTACATATATATATATATACGTATGTACATATATATATATATATATGTATATGTACATATATATATATATGTATATGTACATATATATATATATATATGTATATGTACATATATATATATGTATATACATATATATATATATATATATATATATATATATATATATATATATATATATGTACATATATATATATATATGTACATATATATATGTATATGTACATATATACATGTACATATAGATATGTACATGTACATGTACATATGTATGTACATGTACATATATATATATATATATGTACATGTACATACATATATACATGTACATATATATATGTACATACATATATATATATACATATATATATATATATATATATATATATATATATATATATATACATACATATATATATAATATATTATATATATATATATTATATATATATATACATACATATATATATAATATATATATATATATATATATATATATATATATATATATATATACTACATATATATATATATATATATACGTACATATATATATATATATATATATATATATATATACACGTACATATATATATATACGTACATATATATATGTAGGTATATATATATATATATACATATATATATATATATATATATATATATATATGTACATATATATATATATATATATATGTACATATATATATATATATATATATACCTATATATATATATATACCTATATATATATATGTACATATATGTACATATATATATATATATACATATATATACACACACACACACACACACACATATATATATGGAACGAATCTGATAAGACTCCTTTACTTCTGTAGATGGAGGACTCTGCGATGTCAGATTCTCCTCTGGTAGCTTAGGATCAGATGGATCGAGCTAGGGGGCAGATACTATAAATTAGGATTACGAGTCAGACAAGACTGATCCAGAAATGATTTTTCATGACTCCTTGGGAATGGATGATGATATCAGCATGGAGGAAGAAGAGAACATAGATATAATGGTTGACGCTGAGAGTATTATCGAGGACCTACCAAAGACCGAGGGCCTTGTACCACCGTCAGTGATGGAACAGATTCCCAAGGAATGATATCTTTTAGAGGTGTTTGGTGGAACTCTAGCTGGGCCCAGAATTGGGATCTATTTGATAATAATGATTATTGGAGATGTGTTAATAATACCATAATAGAAGGTGAAGAGGACCCAGAAGAAGAAGATCCCAATGAAGAAGACCTTGAGGAGGAAGACCCGGAGGAAGATCCTGAGGAGGAAAACCCAGACGAAAGGGATCCTGAGGAAGCAAACCTGGAAGGAAAGAAACCAGACGATAACAGTAAGGATGGAAGCTCTAATGGTTCTAATGAAAATCTTTAAACAAGAAAGGGTTTATGTCTTGGCTCGCCTATTTTTTTTTTCTCTGAGCTTTTTTGGGTTGGAGGGTTTATGTATTTTATAAGAAAATGTTTGTGGAAAATGTGCGTAATCATGATATTTTTATACGTTTTGTATAAATGTGCTTAACTGTAAATCTTGTTCCAGTAACACTTTTTGACGTTGTAAATAAAAGTAGTGGTTTATATATATATATATATATATATATATATATATATATATATATATATATATATATATATATATATTGGATTTGTATTGTGAATATTGTTAGTAATAGTTTGGTTGTTCTTTTAGGAATATATGGACTTGAATCTTCCACCACTTGATACAGATCAGGAAGGTAATGCCCCGCCGCACAGTACGGTTGGGAGCGTTCATCCCCTACTAACCACGAGGTTGTGGCAGTACAACTCAATGTAGATCAGAGAATCCCTAACAAAATGCCTGAGTGGTTGGCACAGTTAGCAGCAAAGAGCAAACCGCATAAAGCTCTAGAACAATTTCAGAAGTTGCACCCGCCAGCATTTAAGGAGGAGGCCGACCCAATGCAAGCAGAGAGTGGCTCGACAGATTGAGAAAATATTAGATGTCATGGAATGCACTGAAAGTCAAAGAGTGGCTTTTACCACCTTATGTTCCAAGGGGTGGCGGAACATTGGTGGGAGATGGTAAAGGACAGAGCTAAGTCTGCAGTGGAAGAGCTTGTTAAGAAATTCAATGCGAAGTATATTCCTGGGGTAACAAAGGATAAGCTTGCCTTGGAGTTTCAAGAATTAAAGTAGGTCGAATGTCAGTTAGTCAGTATGACATCAGGTTCACGAAATTATCAAGATATGCAGTAGGGCTGGTCTGTGAAGAAGCAGATAGAACAAAGAGGTTTGTAAGGGGATTAAGACCTGAGATTTGAAGCAAACCGGTTCTGTTCTAACTCCAAATCTATGTTCAAGCTGTGGAGAAGGCACTGAAAGTTGAACGAGATATATTGGAAGATCAAGAAGTCCCAAACAAGAAATTTCCTCCCTCTAAGCCGTTTCTGGTACCAGGAGATACAGAGCTCTAGAGGGACAAATTTCAAATTTAAATAGAAATGCGGGATCATCGGTGGTACCTGGTTCAAGATATCATGATGGTACCAGAAATAGGGGAGGATTCTTGCACAAGCCCCAATCGATACCCCTCCTCATCCAAATTGGACTAAAAACCCATGGTATCCCAGATGGAACAGAAACTATATGGACAACTGCATTCAGGGCTGGCAATGTTTCATATATGGCAATACTGGTCACATGAGGAGGAGTGTCTAACTCTACATGGATACCCGAGTTTGGGATTTGGAATTGAAAGGCGAGCTATGGGCGCCGCTCCTTTTTCTAGACCGCAACAGCCCTCCAGGCGATCGTTCAACCCAACCTGACCGGCAATGATTCAATCTTTTGTGCAACAACCTAGGGCTCAAGGGAAGATGAATGCCTTGACCCAGCAGGAAGCTCGAGTATCAAATGATGTGGTGGAAGGTATTACCTGCCAAGTATTATTTGACCCTGATGCCACACACTCTTTTGTTTTTGTTGCATTTTCATCCAAATTAAACAAGAAACCTGAACCCTTGAAATTTCAACTAATTATATCAACCCCTTTAGGTGCAGAAATGATTATCAGTAGGTGCTATAAGAAATGTGAAGTTATGATAGGAGAAGCAAAAACGTGGGTCGATTTAATAGGACTAGGAGGTATGGAATATGATGCTATTCTACGAATGGATTGGTTATCCACTCACCATGGCCACGTAGATTGTCAACATAAGAGGGTAACTTTCAAAATGAAAGGAATTCCAGAATTCACCTTTGAAGGGCTAAGGAATGGGAAGAAGGTGCAAATCATATCAGCTTTTAAGACCACAAAACTGTTGAGACGAGGCTGCCAGGGGTTCCTAGCCACCGTAATGGATAAGAAGGAAACTGAATTAAAGTTAGAAGATATAGCAGTGGTGAAGGAGTATCCTGATGTATTTTCAGAAGAGTTACCAGGTTTACTCTCGGACAAAGAGATCGAGTTCTCTACTGATTTGCACCCAGGATCAGGTCCTATGTCTAAAGAGCCTTATAGGATGGCTCCAGCGGAAATGAAGGAATTAAAAGAGCAACTACAAGAACTGCTGGATAAAGGGTTTATTCAACCCAGCGCGTCATCCTGGGGAGCCCCAGTGCTGTTTGTTAAAAAGAAGGATGGTAGTATGAGATTATGCATTGATTAAAGAGAGTTGAACATGTCACCATCAAGAACCGATATCCACTCCCTAAAATTGATGATTTGTTTGACTAATTTCAGGGTGTCAGCGTGTTCTCAAAGATTGATCTAAGATCGGGGTATCACCAATTGAAGATAAAACAAGATGACATCCCTAAGACTGGTTTCAGAATCAGATATGGGCATTTTGAATTCCTAGTAATACCCTTCCGGCTAACTAATACTCCAGTGGTATTTATGGACATGATAAACAGAATATTTCAATCATATCTTGATCAATTTGTGGTAGTGTTCATTGATGACATATTAGTCTACTCCAAGAATAAGGAGCATGAGGAGCACTTAACATTAAGAGAAAAATAACTGTATGCGAAGTTTAAGAAGTGTGAGTTCTGGTTGGACCAAGTGAGCTTCCTCGGGCACATTATATCTAGTGAAGGAGTGTCAGCAGACCCTGTAAAAATTGAGGCGATCAAGGATTGGCCTCATCCAACCAATCTTAAGGAGATTCGAAGTTTCTTAGGCCTAGCGGGTTACTATCGAAGATTTGTGAAAGGGTTCTCTAAACTAGCATTGCCCAAACCATGCTAACCAGAAAATGTGTCAAGCTCATTTGGGGTGAAAGCCAGAGGAAAAGTTTTCAAGAATTGAAGGGTAGGCTAACCTCAGCCCTGGTTCTAGCCATACCTTCAGGGACCAATTGATATGTCATATACAGCGATGCATCCAAGCATGGGTTAGGGTGTGTGCTGATGCAGCATGAAAGAATTATAGCCTATGCCTCCACGCAACTAAGGAATCAGGAAAAGAATTACCCTACACAAGATCTAGAATTGGTTGTGGTTGTTTCGCCCTGAAGATATGGAGACATTACTTGTATGGAGTATCATGTATAATTTATATGGACCACAAAAGTTTGAAATACATATTCACTCAAAAAGAGCTGAATATACGACAATGAAGATGGTTCAAACTGATAAAAGACTATCACCTAACCATAAACTATCACCCGGGGAAAGCCAATGTTGCTGCCAATGCCCTAAGCCGGAAGTCAGAAGGATCACTAGCCACATTGATAACTCAACAATCAAGATTATTGAAGGAGTTAGAAAGGATACAATTAGAAGTCCAAATAAGGGGACCTGCGGATGTAACAAGCTGGGCAAATCAGGTTAGTGTTCATTATGATATGTATAGCCAAATCAAAGAAGCACAACAAAAAGATGACAAAATAAGAAGGATTTTGGAGAAGGTTCAATACGAAAAATTTCAAGGTTTCACCTGTGATAAAGGAGTGTTAAAATTTGGTCATCGTGTATGTACCACAAGATACAAGGCTTAAGGAGGAGATTATGGTGGAAGCCCATCACACTCCCTACGCTATGCATACTAGAGCAACGAAGATGTATCAAGATCTTCGAATAAATTTCTGGTGGGACGGAATGAAAAAGGACATAGCTAACTTTGTGCTAAAATGCTTGACATGCTAACAAGTTAAAACCGAACACAAGAAATCCCTGGGATTATTGATGCCTTTATCACCCCCTGAATGGAAGTGGAGTCACATAACTATGGATTTTGTTACAGGATTTTCCTGATCACTGCAAGGACACGACGCTATATGGGTAGTGTGGATCATCTCACAAAGTCTGCACACTTCCTACCCATTCAAATGAATTATTCGATGGAGAAATTGGCACAGATTTACCTCTGAGAAGTAGTTCGTATACAGGAGTACCCGAAATAATTGTATCAGAACAGGGATCCTCACTTTTTATCAAGATTCTGTGTGAGTTTATCCAAGACTTTGAGGACTAATTACACCCAAGTACAGCGACACACCCATAGATTGATGGACAA
Organism: Agave tequilana; assembly: GCA_038442645.1. Classification (NCBI taxonomy): domain Eukaryota; kingdom Viridiplantae; phylum Streptophyta; class Magnoliopsida; order Asparagales; family Asparagaceae; genus Agave; species Agave tequilana. Next base: position 110,629 of record JAVJIF010031289.1, on the reverse strand, counting down.
TCGGAGAGGACTATTCAGATATTGGAAGACATGCTGAGAGCATGTGTATTAGATTTTGGAGGTAACTGGGAGAAGTATATACCCTTGGTAGAGTTTGCATATAACAACAACTACCAATCGACTATTGGAATGCCACCGTTCGAAGTTTTGTATGGTAGAAGGTGTAGGTCCCTCATTTGTTAGGAAGAGGTTTGGGACCGAGGATTGTTGGGCCCCGACCTCGTGCAAGAAACGAAAGAGAAAATCAGGATAATAAGAAAAAGAATGGTGGCAGCCCAGAACCGACAAAAGTCATATGCAAACAAGAGCCGCGTGCCACTAGAATTTGTCATAGGAGACATGGTATTTCTGAAGGTGTCCCCCATGAAAGGAGTAGTGCGAATCTGCAAGAGCAATAAGTAAAATTCTTAATATGCAAGACCATTTAAAATATTGAAGAGGATCGGGCCACTGCCATACTGATTGGCCTTACCCCCCAGAAATGAAAAAGATTCATAATGTGTTTCATGAATCTCAACTAAGGAAGTATATACCAGACCCCAGTCACATCCTCAGCTATCCGCCAGTATAAATTTAAGAAGACTTGTCTTATACAGAAGAACTGGTGCAAATCCTAGATCACAAAGTGAAAAAGCTAAGAAACAAAACTATCCACTGGTGAAGATACTATGAAGGAGTCAAAAAGTTGAAGAAGCGACATGAGAAACTGAAGAAGAGATGTGGAATCCTTTTCCACACTTATTTGGAGGTATGATGAGTTTAAGGATGAAACTTTCTTTAAGGGGGTAGATTGTTACACCCGGTAGCTAATAACCCCAAACTAATACTCATAGTTATTACTTAGCAAGTTTCATATATTAATTAACTATGCACTTTCATATATATTAATTTCTTAGGGTCATGTATTTTGTCACTAGCACCATGACCTTGTTTACATACCATGGGTACACTATTAATATTTAGTATTATACTTATTATATTATTACTATACTTAAAGTATTATTAAGTATAATATGATTAGTATACCTATAGTATTATACCACTAAGAAATAAAAATTTAAAATATAAAAAAATTGCAAAATAAATATAATTATATGTATCCTCATCCCTAGATAGTGGAGGCGCTAGGTGTGCATGGTGAGACTTGATCAAGGGCCATTGATGCCCTTGATCAGGGTGTGGGACACTTGTGGTAAATGACAAACTTGTAATTATTGGATGAGAAATTACTAAACTCAGGATAAGAAAAATCTCTCATCTCTTCTTTCCCAAAGAGATGAGAAGAAGTCATGGTTGAAACCCTAGGAACCCACCTCTTCTTCTTCTTTAGAAATTAAGATCTCTCCTTTCTTCTTCTTCTTCTTTTTCTTTCCTTTACCTCCTTTCCTTTCTTCTCCCTTCCTCTAAACAAAAAAAAAAATTTAACAAGGGAGGGCTGCCATGCGCGGCCGCCCCCAAGGCAGCCGCGCCAGGTGGCCGCGCCCAATAGCACCAGTCGCGGCCTGGGCCGTGCGGCCACCCCCTGGCCGCTCGTTGGTGGGTAGGCCCACTTGAGAAGGGGACTTGGGAGAAAAGGAGGGGTCTTGTTAGGTCTAGATCTGATTTTTGAGAGGTGAAATCAAGCAAAGATCTCAACTTTCAAGGCTCATTTTCACCATCAAACACGGTAAATTCTGACTGGATTTTTAGTATTTAAATTCAATATTATTTAAATTCAATATTTCATTGTTTAAATCAGTTGTCTTGATCTATCCAATTTCAATCCTTATAGAAGGTGAGTAAACCTCTTTCTAAAGCATCTTGAATCATAATATTTGTGTTTCTATAGAGAAAGTTATGCTCAAAATGCTAAAAGGTATCAAGTCTGAATCCGAGTCTAAATTGATTTAAAAGTCCGAATTTACTTAAATATTTCTCCTTATCTCCAAATATGATTGCTTCACATCTCGTCTATTCATCAGGAGATATATCTTTAGAATCTTCATTTGAACTTTGGATTTTGAGAGAATATTCTATCTCTTTAATTGAGAAGCAAGTTATCTCCAAATCTGAGTTTAAATTTGAATTCTCCCTTTTTATTTTTGACTTGGAGCTTAAGCAACGTGAATTTAAGTTGATTTTCTCCTTTATCTCCAATTAGTAATGGGATTATCTCTGAATTTCTTTGGCTTGTTGGTCTTTTGGGCTTTTTTTTTTTAATGTTTTGCGCTTCTTTTCTTTTCTTCTTTTAATTATAAAGGTATGCACATTAATAAGCAAAAATACAATTACATAGCATTGTTTTATAAAAATAAATGTGAAAATATGACTAAAAATATACACATTTGATAAACAATCACTTGCCAATTTGAAGCATGAAGTTTTTGGTGGCATTGCCAGGGATTATTGATTGGTCGCTAATGTTGCATATTTAGTATCATATTTCCATACTTATTCTGGAATAAAACTTTGCATTATCTTAATTAATTGCTTAATTTATTTGCAGGCCAATTCTTTAAGGAGATGAAGAGAAATGAGCCCAAAGCCCACCAAAATTCTGAATTAAATTAGAATTAATTTGCACTCAGTAAATCAGGGCAAAATCAAGAGGATGAAACCGGTTGAGAAGAATCCTCTCAAAATCGATCGGTTAAAGCCAAGAATCCAAGGCCATTTCGTCAGAATCCGGGACTCAAACTGAAAAACCAACTCCAGATAAAGTCAGAGGGAGAAACCAGGGCAACCAACAGTGGCCACACCCTGGCCGCGGAAACGCGGCCCAAGCCGCGTTTCCGCGGCAAGGTTGGGGAGTTAGGGGGAACGTTTGCTCCCCCGATCTCCCCGGGATCCTGCACACTGGTTTTTTTTGCCTATAAAAGGCCAGTCTTTGTGCTGAAAAGGACGACGATGCAGAGATAGAATTTAGCCAAGTTTTTCATTTCTTAGTTTAGGTGTTTCTTTTCTTTTTATGTAACTTGTATGTAAGCTTAGGTTAGATGATGATTCATGTAAGTAAGAGAGAGGCATACGTTGAGAGTGACACCGATGTACCTTCCTCCTTTCTTCCATTGTTTCAAGTAATAAAGGTAAACATTTGTTATGTTCGTATCTTTACTTTCCTTTTCTTTTGCTTTCTTCTTCCTCTTCTACTTTACCTCGTTTGTTTTTGTTGCGTTTACAAGTGAATTCTAAAGCACAAGTATAACGATGTTATGTGAGTGCCAACGATAGTTCATGAAGACGTTCTCCTCCTCAAGACGTATCACTTCATGCTTGTGCGAGACTTGATGATATAATGAGAACGGAGACTGAGCTCGGGCTTATGATCTATGCGTTGAACGCCTCCTAAACAAAGGTAGAACATGCAAAGGTTTTAAGGTAAGTCATCAATCAATCTGGGTAAGTATTTCTTCCTCTTCTTTCTTTTCTTCATTTCTGTAAATTAAATCACCAACACAACTCCTTTTCACTTCCTTGTAAATAATCATTTGTACATAGTCGCTTTCGCCGTTTTCTGATTTTCCCACCTTCTTCATCTCTCATTTTCTTCTAACTTTAACATAATTCTTTTTCAATTTTTTTTAACTTAAAAACAGAAAAGAACTCTCGTTTGGTTTTCATAAATATTTCAATACAAAAACGTAAACGCTTCTATCACAAAACCCTCCTTGTGGATCACGACCCGCATAGCCACTTGCTATAGCGGTAAGAATTGAGCACTTGCACATCTTCATTCTAAATCTGAAATTCTTTATTTTTATGTGCAGGTTGTACCTCAATCAAATTTGGCGCCGTTGCCGGGGAGGGTAACGTTTTTATTGAAATCTGATTTTTATTGAAAATTTTTTTTAGAACTAAAACGAACTTTCTTCTCTGTTGCAGGTTATAGGGCAAGCAAAGCAGGAAAATAAAGTTGCAGTAACATATAAGTGGCCTTGGGCCTCTGCTCTAGAAGGCAGAGACCAAGTGCCCTCTACTTTGCCGCGGATCCGCGGCCAACGCCGCGAAAACGCGGCAAAAAGGAGTGGACTACTAACTGTCTTTTTGCAGGGCTGCTTGCTTTGCAAATTCTAGTTTTCTGCAACTTTATTTTTTCTTATATGCCATCACATAAGCCTGCTAATAATCAACAGTAAAACGTTGTTGAAAAGCTAAAAAAATTGATTAGACGTTTGCATTTTTAGGCATGTGTCTTTTCAATCATTTATTTTTACTGTTGAAGAGTGCTGGAGCAAGGTACGTTCGCATTGCATCTAGAATAGGACTCATCTCTTGGTTGATTTTTATCGCTTTGAGTGAATCTTATTTACATATCTTGTACACTTGCACAAATTGATTTTAAGGGCACCAACTCATAACAAGATAAGGTGGGGATTTAATCACCCTTCTTTATCCCAAAAATCAAATTCCAAGCACTCACTAACCCAAGCCTAACTAAAAATGAGTAGACATTGGCCCTAGGGACATCTCGGACTCAATTAGGAGATTATCCTAAGGGGGAAAGGTGTTGGAATTTGACTCCTGCCAAATCAGTGTCTAGGAAAGGGATTGAGGGCCGAAAGCCCGAAGGTTGGTGGTTATTTAATTAAGGAACGTCTTTGACGGAAAACCTCCCACCAACCTTGCCCTGACCTGGCTGATTAGCTTGTAGTCAAAGTCTGCATTAAACCTCCCGTGGACAGTCTAATCAGTTAGGAGTTGTCTAGGTCATAGGTCTACCCTAACTTAGTTAGAATTTTCTCCTTTTATTTGTTTGCTTATTTGTTTGTTTTTCTTTCTTCTTTGTATTCTATTGTGTGATATGGCTTATAATAATAATTTTTTTAACTTCAATAATAATCCATATTACACACCGAGTTCATTTTCGGATATTACCAACCCGGCATATCATGACTTTAACCAACCTAGTGTGCCGGATTGGTCTTATCCGAATCAATATAACCCATGTCCCCAATCTTATGACTATAATTTCCATAATGGTTTCAACTCTTCATAGAGTCAGTGGGGATTCATCTACCCCGAGTCCAATTTTCAACCAACTTGTCCTCCTTCTCCACCTTATCCACAATATTCCCAAGATTCATACTCAGTTCCACCAGTCCAAAATAGAAAACCATCAATTTTGGAAAGGAGTATGCGTGAGTCCAAACAACAATCACAAAATCTGATGGACTCACAATTTCACTACCACTTCCAAGACAACACTTCATCTTTTCATCAAAACAATGAATCCATCAACTATGAAAAGATGCTTGAAGCCATGACTCATGCTCAAAATGCTCGAAATCGTGACATAGATATGATGGTCGAATCTCTACGTTCTCACCGTTTGACCTGTTCTGATGTCACTAACCATTCTGTTAGAGCCGAAGAGTCATGTAGTTTTGGAAATCAAGGTTCCATTTCAGAACAGTCATTTGAACTTGCCCAAACTCCAAATAATATTGATAGTTTGGCAAGTTATCCCTTGCCTGAAATCGAACTTGAAAATGAATATGATCATGAACCCCAACTTAGGGATTCAATTTTACTTCCTGACTCAATAATGACTCCGGTATCTTCACCTGATTTTAATCTTTTCCCCGAGTCAACATTGGATCCCGTGCCAATTCATCATGAAATTGAATCACCCATTTTTTATGATCATATTGAACTTGACCAATTTTACAATTTGAAAATCCTATTGACAAATTGGCAAGTTCTCACTTTTTTGATATTGAACTCAATGAAATATGTGATCTAGATTCTCAAATCTGTGATTCAGTTCAACTTTCTGAATCAATACTGACTCTTGTTTTGTTACCAAACTTCAGTAATATGTTAGAGTCAGTTTTGATTCCCCAACCTATCATTCCTGAACTTGAATCACCAATATTAAGTCACATTCCATTGTTAGAAAATAAATGTGGACTTGAGATTCACTTTCTTGACTTGGACCCACTTCCTGAACCAATTTCGACTCCTGAACCTTTACTTGATTTAAGTCACCTTCCTGAGTTATTAGTTCCTATACTTCCTGAGTCCAAGTCAACCATTCTATCATTTCATACTCCATTTTGGGACAAAGCGGTTGACAAATTTGACTCCGAAATCAATTATGGAATTTGAAAATTAGATGGGGTCAAATATTTAATAAAAATCCTTTATGGATTCATCATTTTAATGGGTTATATTAGTGAAATTTCTGGTGGGTTCCTCCGAACCCAACGAAAAGTTGATTGGGTCACATTTCGTGGACCAATCAGACCACCACCGGAACCACCACCTTAAGGTAACATTTTCCTTCCCTTTCGTCTTTTTCATGCATCTATGCATTAATTCATACATTGAGGACAATGCATGAGATAGGTGTGGGGGAGGGTCTAACATAACTTAGGTTTTCTTTACTTTTAAAAAAAACTTTTTGGAAAATAGAAACAATATTTGACATATTTTTTGTAAGAAACTAAGTTAATTTTAAGGAATAGGAAAATCCAAATTAGGATTTCTTATACTTGGTCAAAATAAGATTATTTGTTTGATATTTAGAGTTAGGAAGATAATTTGTCAAAGTAATTTAGTCTTGATCTTTACCTTGATGAAATATGCACACTTCATACACTTACACACTTAGGGTTCAAAAACAAAGATTCTTGTGCCTTATAAAAAAAAAAGATAAACTAATCTAATTATTGACTAGCTAGGTGCTTTGGCCTAAGCAAGCCTTAGTATTTATGCGAAAGATGATTAGATAAGTTTGAGAAAAAAATATATATGAAAATCCCCTGATTAAGCTGGGTATTTGTGCCTAATAAAGCATAAGTATTCACGCCTAAAAGGGGTTCATATAATAAAATCCTTAGTCTTGTGGCCTTGTTTGCTCGAGACCTTAAGTCCTTGGGGTGTTTTCTCACCCGGTGCCCTAAGACCGTTTGGTTTGGGAGTCATCGATTAAAGGCTCGTTACATGGGCAGATTAGAAAGCCTAATAGAACTAAGGAATAATACCACCCAAAAAAAAGAAAAAAAACATATATATATATATATATATATATATAAATAAGACATAAGAGTTAGAGTTAATAAACCCTTCGTCAAAATTTTCACAATCACAAGGTGCATATGACTTAGGGTAAAATAATAGACTAGATGAGAAGTACAATTTGACTCTTTACTTTGATTGATAACAAATTTTGAATAGAGACTAAGTTTAGGAATGAAAAATTCAGTTTTCCTATAACTTATAGATTGCTTAGATCTTATAATTATATTTCAAATATTTTTCTCTTTCAAAATGCTTTTCGAAAATACTAACTCTTTATTTCCCTTTCTTTATGGATTTTGTGGGTGTAATCCGCTGAAAATCCTCACGAGACAAAACTCGTCCTCTAGGGGAAACTTAGAGGTTCAACGGCTTGTTGCACATGCTCAGTGCAATCGCGTGACCTGCGAAAGTGGTCTAATAATCCTTAGTATAGTTTAGTTGTTTTGCTCGAGGACGAGCAAAAGATAGGTATGGGGGTGTGATTGGTCGCTAATGTTGCATATTTAGTATCATATTTCCTTACTTATTCTGGAATAAAACTTTGCATTGTCTTAATTAATTGCTTAATTTATTTGCAGACCCATTCTTTAAGGAGATGAAGAGAAATGAGCCCAAAGCCCACCAAAATTCTGAATTAAATCAGAATTAATTCGCACTCAGTAAATCAGGGCAAAATCAAGAGGTTGAAAACCGGTTGAGAAAAATCCTCTCAGAATCGATCGGTTAAAGCCAAGAATCCAAGGCCATTTCGTCAGAATTTGGGACTCAAACTGAAAAACTAACTCCAGATAAAGTCAGAGGGCGAAACCAGGGCAACCCACCAACAGGGTGTGGCCACCTGGCCACACCCTGGCCGCGGAAACGCGGCCCAAGCCGCGTTTTCGCGGCAAGGTTGGGGAGTTAGGGGGAGCGTTTGATCCCCCGATCTCCCCGAGATCCTGCACACTTGTTTTTTTTTTGCCTATAAAAGGCCAGTCTTTGTGCTGAAAAGGACGACGATGCAAAGATAGAATTTAGCCAAGTTTTCCATTTCTTAGTTTAGGTGTTCTTTTCTTTTTATGTAACTTGTATGTAAGCTTAGGTTAGATGATGATTCATGTAAGTAAGAGAGAGGCATATGTTGAGAGTGACACCGATGTACCTTCCTCCTTTCTTCCATTGTTTCAAGCAATAAAGGTAAACATTTGTTTATTCGTATCTTTACTTTCCTTTTCTTTTGCTTTCTTCCTCCTCTTCTACTTTACCTCGTTTGTTTTTGTTGAGTTTACAAGTGAATTCTAAAGCACAAGTATAACGATGTTATGTGAGTGCCAACGATAGTTCATGAAGACGTTCTCCTCCTCAAGACGTATCACTTCATGCTTGTGCGAGACTTGATAATATAATGCGAACGGGGACTGAGCTCGGGCTTATGATCTATGCGTTGAACGCCTCCTAAACAAAGGTAGAACATGCAAAGGTTTTCAGGTAAGTCATCAATCAATCTAGGTAAGTGTTTCTTCCTCTTCTTTCTTTTCTTTCATTTCTGTAAATTAAATCACCAACACAACTCCTTTTCACTTCCTTGTAAATAATCATTTGTACATAGTCGCTTTCGCCGTTTTCTGATTTTTTCCCCTTTTCATCTCTCATTTTCTTCTAACTTTAACATAATTCTTTTCCAATTTTTTTTAACTTAAAAACAGAGAAGAACTCTCGTTTGGTTTTCATAAAGATTTCAATACAAAAACGTAAACGCTTTTATCGCAAAACCCTCCTTGTGGATCACGACCCGCATAGCCACTTGCTATAGCGGTAAGAATTGAGCACTTGCACATCTTCATTCTAAATCTGAAATTATTTATTTTTATGTGCAGGTTGTACCTCAATCAATTATTTATCTTTATTAATATCAATACCGTTTGACTCTAGTTTTACTTTAAAAATTTATCTTTATCTTTATCTTTATTTTTTCTTTTTATTTCAAGTCTATGGATTTCAACTCCAAGTTAGAGGAAGCTCTCAGTAAAATTACAGCTGCTCTCACAGAGGCAACTACCTTGGATCAACTTGGAGAAAAGAACTGCAAATTGGAAGAAGCTTGCGATCAATTTGGGCCGATATTAGTGATTATGATACTCATATTTCCATCAATCAAAAGATTGTCATTGAAAATCTTTACATCCAAGGTGAACAACTCATATATGCGCTTTCATTGTTAAATACTACCGAAGAAGATCCCGAAGTACATAAGGAAGACAAATCAAGCATCAAAGAGAATTTGAGTGGTTCTCTATTAAATGAAGAGAATTCTATCTCAGTACAGAAGATATAAGAAACAGATATCATGACCCAAGAAGAGAAGGATGAAGGAACCTACATCCAAAATTTCAACACCAACAAAGGTCAAAGTTCGTTGCGCAGCCGAATTTTCGGCTGGATAGCCGACCTCTTGTTGAACCAGAACCCTGTTTATTCTAAAACTTCCTCCAAATCCCCCAGCAAGCAGCCTAAAGTTGAAAAGTTGTACTCAAAACTTGAGTTCCTTTCTAAAGAAAGAAACTTGACTTGAGTATCTACATTTTTAATGAGACGTCGATGGAACAAATTATTGAAGATACCATACTTGATGAATCACCAAGTTTGAATAATTTCAAGTCTTTATCTAATCATATTAGGTGTTTATTTGTGCAGGATAAAGATATTTTGTCATATGATGCTTCTGATGATGATGAGATGATCTGATGCATGAAAAGTTTTTAGAAGACAAAACTAAAGGAGTATATACCGAAATTTAAAAAAACAAAAAAATAAAGCGGAGAGACTCAACGCAAAGTTGACAAAGAAGTTGAGCTCATACAAATCTCCCATGAACGCATTTGGGCGGAATCGATGAATCAAGGCCTTTGAATTACACGAAAGAGAGTCAGATGAGTTATATGTATTAAAAAATAAGAAAAAAAAGAAGTGCTTAAAAGGTAACGAAGTGGTAATGCTTTAAAACTTCTATATTATGAAAAAAATGTTTAAGTATAAAAGTTTGAATCAAAGTTCTAAGTTCAGAGTTATCACATGTTCACAAAGATGCATAGGATTAGAAAACTTAAGAAAGATAGTGGGATATATTAGGATTTGAATCTCTAGGATGAGATAATTAGATTTCTTGATAGGAGATTGAACTTGAAGATGAGTGCTTATAAAAACTATTGAACTTATTTACTAGTGATGCTTATTGACTAAAAGTATTTCTCTTTTTCTTAATTCATATTTTTCTTTATCCTTATTTTCTTCACCTTCTTTAAATTCTTTTGTTTGAATTTTGTGGGTATATTCACTGTAAATCCACACGAGATAACACTCCTCCACTACGGTAACCTAAGAGTTTAACAGCATGCTAAGTGTAACTGTAATTCCTACGATAGTGAGTTATGCCTTTTATTTTATTTTAAGAATTTTTTAGTTTAGGATTTTTTTAGTTTTTTTCTTTTTAGATTAGGATTTTGCTCGAGGACTAGCAAAAGTTAGGTATGAGGGTGTGATAATTGTGATTATCATCTATATTTTGTACCACTTTTATACCTCTTTTGTTACACATTTAATACTGCATGGTGTTTTTATTTATGTTTTTGTAGAAATTAGATCAAGAGCACAAATAAAGAAATAAGATGACAAAGTGGAAAATCAATGATTGCAGTAATATATTTCAAGATCCAAACATTCAGGGACCTAATAAACTTGCCAAAAGAGTATATAAAATGTGAGAAAGCATCTATCAATATAGGATCAAAACCAGCCAAAAGTCGGCTGGATAACTGATTTTCGGCTGCGAAGTGATTGTTACATGTATTTGCATTTTAGACCACCTTTATACCTTGCATATTGTATATTAAATGTGATTTTTAACTCATATTTTCTCTGATTTTGCAGATCTACACTTTAAAGAGGAAAAGTAATTAACCACCTTAATTAGTGATAATTAAGGGGGTTAATTAAAAAATAGCCAAAAGATCAAATCAGATCTCACCAAAGATCCGCGCGCCAACTGCAGAATCCAAGTGGTCCACGTGGCCAACGACCTAACCACCAGATCTCACCAGAAAATCGGATCTCAACGGCAAAATCCCGCGGCAATCCCGCGGCAGGGCGCGGCAATCCTAGGGCCGTTGAGCCTCGGATTTCGTGCCAACAGTTAAGATTCTGGGGGATTCTCAAAGTTGCCTATAAATACCTGGCCAGAGATCTGCGCGAGCATGAAGGAAGAGAGAGGGAAAATTTTGGAAGTGTTGTAATTTTTGTTCTAGGATTTTAGTTCTCTTCTCCTTCCTCCTTGAGTTTGTAGCCAAATTGAGAGAGAGTTTTTCACTTTGAGAGTTTGTAATCAAGACTTGTGACAATCTTGAAGCAAAGATTCATCAATGGAGCTCTCTTCTTCTATTTGCTAAACTTGAGTTTGCTTTCTCTTCTTGTGCTTTAATTTCTTGTATTCAATTCTAGTCTTAGTTTAATTGCTTAGATCTTTACTTTCATGGAGAATTCTAGCTTTGTTGTAAGTGTAATGGAGGGCTAAGTTCTAGTTGCATGGCTAGCTAAGACTCACCTAGCTACTACTAGCTCTAAGTTGATTGTATACTTCAATGCTTGCATAATTTCATGTTTCTTGTAAATTCCAATGAAGTAAGTTGTATCCTTGGGTGATTGCTTGTTAGATCTCTATAAGAAGTGTGTGTCTCTTTAAAAGAGCCTTTGATTGGATCATAAGGATGGATTACCATGGTTGTGTCATTTGTGTAGCAAGATCATCTCATGTACTTCAAGCTAACTTTGTAGTTAAGCTTTGAATGTCAAGAAGAGTTTGATTCTTCTAACCTTTGCACTAAATGAGTACCAAGCCTATAGTTCCTCAATGTTCATCTAGTAAGAGAACCAAAGATTCTAGAAGAGGCTTCAAGCTAACTAACTAAAAGGAACACTAAGTCTTCAAGAAGGAATACCACACTTGAACATGCAAGCCATATTCTATTGTCTATGATTCAATTTGAGACAATCTTGAAATCAACATAGAGTTAGTATGTTAGCAAGGAGGTGTAGTAATGCTAGTCATGCATCTTTCTAATCAAGAGAGTTCATACATTTTATTCTAGCTTTCTTTTCTTTTCTTTACTTCATCACACTTCATTCACTTCACTTCTTTTTCACAATACACTTCTTTTTCACAATGTACCACCAATCCACAACCTCTTGTACATTGCTTGCTCTTGTGTAATTAACAAAGAAGAGGTATCGTTTCTTTGTCTCACTAGTATCGTGAAGCTTCTACGCTTGCTCTCCTTGTGGTACGACTCGATATAGCTACTTGCTATAACGAAAGATTGAAACAAGGTATAATAATCACATATTCAAAGTAAACAAGATCAAAGGTAAACTCTAAATCACTGAATCATCTCTTTAATATCTGATTCTTGAGCAATTAACATCATATACCTTGTGAATTTTTCAATCAATTTTGGCGCCGTTGCCGGGGAGAGCAACGGTATTCTTAAAAGTGAGAAACTAAACGATATATCTTCTCTGTTGCAGGTACAGGTTGAAGATACAGGATATATTGCACAGCAGAATCATATAAGTGGACCTGGGCCTCTGCTCTCGAAAGCAGAGACCAGGATCCCTCCAAAGTGCCGCGGATCCACAAGTTTTGACGTGGAAACGCGGCACAGAGGAGTTCACTACTAACCTGTTTTCTGCAGGGCTTGCTGCTCTGCTAAAAACTGCTGCCTATATACCTGAAATCTTGTATTCTTCACCTGATATTTGTTAATCAACAGTAAAAGATTGGTTGTAATTGTTGATAAAAATTGTTTAGACATCTTGCATTATAGGCACGTGTCTTTCAATTTCTTTCAATTTACTGTTGAAGATTGCGGGGGACAAGGTACGTGAAGCATAGCATATAGACTAGGGCTCACTCGTTGTATGATTTAATTCCGCTTTGAGTGATTCTTGGTTGTTTACATCGTACACTTGCACGAATCAACGTTAAGGGCAAATCCATAACAAAGATAAGGTGGGGATTTTATCACCCCTTCCTTAGCCCACAAACCATTTTCCCCACGCATTCACTATCCTAAGCTTCTAATTAAAATTGCTAGACGTTGGCCCCTAGGGACATCCGGACTCGCTTAGGAGATTTTCCTAAGGGGGAAAAGTGTTGGAAAGTGACTTCTGTAAAATCGGTGTCTAGGAAAGGGGTTGAGGGCCGAAAGCCCGAAGGTTGCTGGTTACTTAATTAAGGAACGTCTTCGGACGGAAAACCTCCCACCAACCTTACCCTTCCCTGGCCGATTTGCTTATAGTCAGTGTCTGCACCGAACCTCCTGTGGACAGTCTATTTAGGAGTCACCTAGGACCAGAAACCCTAGAAGCTTGGATTGATTTTTTTTTCTTTTTCTTGACTGTTATTTTTCATTTTCCGCTTGTTTGAAAGGTGCACGTTGATTGTGTATTTGTATGCGAGAGTGGTATAGGGAACCAATTTCTGCGAGGCTTGTAAGAGTTTCTACACTGCCACATACACCACCACTCGACACAATCATGACTGCCAACGTGTCGCTGCAGGACAAGTTCTATCCTATCCGCACATCGATTCCTTCTTGTATTCTCCTCCCAGACACTAATGACCATAATTTTGAGTTGAAACCTCAGTTCATAAACACTCTTCCACGATTTCACGGATTAGAATCTGAGGATGCTTACATCTTCATACGAGAGTTTGAAGAAGTATGCCTCATGATGAGGATTTCCCAGTTAAGTGAGGATGCTGTGAGACTTAGATTTGTCCCATTTGCACTAAAGGATATAGCGAAGAAGTGGTTGTACAGTCTTCCTGTCAGCTCAATCTCTTCATGGGATGATTTCGTTAAGGTCTTCCTTAAAAAATTCTATCCCATCCATAAGACAGCCCTCATGCGCAAAAATATAATGCAATTCAAACAAGAGCCCAATGAGCCATTCTGGAAGTACTTTGAGCGCTTTAAGGATTTAGTAGCCCTGTGTCCCCATCATGGTATAGAGAAGTGGCGCCAATGCCAGATTATATATGATGGGCTGGACTATCAAACTAAGACTCTCCTTGAAACCATGTGTCAAGGAGAATTTCTTAAAAAGGATGAAGACCAGGGTTGGGATCTTTTTGAGGCTCTAGCGGAGAAAACTATCCAGTGGGAATCCTGCTCTGAGAAACCCACACCAACAACTTCCAGAACTGGTTTACACTCTATAGGATCCTCTATAGCTGCAGAAGCTAAGATTACCCAGTTAATGAAGAGGATTGAATTGTTAGAATCAAGGGAACATTCTGTTAGTCAAGTCAACCCATCACGAGTGGCCAGCCCATCACCTGTTGCACCTATGGTCCACCCGGGTTGTACTTTCTGCCATGATCTGAATCATGTGTTGAAAGAGTGTCCAGTATATTACTCTCAAAATTTTCAGGAGAGTACAAATGCCGCGTATACCAGACCTCCATACAATCCTTACTCCAAGACCTACAATCCAGGGTGGCGTAACCATCCTAACTTCTCTTGGAGTCAGTCTGGTAATGAGCAGCCGAGACAACCATTTCCACATCAGCAATACCCTGCTCAGGCACATCCACCTAATTACCATCAAAACCCACCAAATTTCAATTCATATCAGAGTCCACCTAGATTCCAACCATTCCAAAATTCTGTGCCATATCAAGCTAATTTTCCACCCCCATACCAAAATCATCCACCACCCAATCCTTCAGATAAGAAAATCTCTGAGTTGGAGAAGATGATAGAGACTTTGTCCAAAACCCAAGCCGCAATGATGAATAATCAGCAGCAGGACATGAATAAGTTACAAATCCAAATAGGACAGTTGGCTAATTCCTTGACTGAAAGGCAAAAAGGAATGCTGCCTAGCCAACCTGTTCCTAATCCTAGAGCCCATTTTCCTCTGCATGAAGTTGAAGACTTGGGACCCAGCCAAAGCCACTGCCAAGCCATTCATATCCTAAGGTCTGGGAAACAAGTAGACAACAAGGTCTCAAATCAGTCTCCAAAATCTTTGTCAAAACCATCAACTTCTGTTCCAATTCAACCTTTGCAAGATATTCCTTCATCAAGCTCACAACCATCCACGTCCCAGTCAAAAGGAAAAGAGAAAGTTGATGAGCAAATTATAAGCCTGTTGTCCCATTCCCAAACAGGCTTACAAATCATAAGAATAATGCTCATATGGAGAAGATCAGAGAGATATTTAACCAAGTGCAAATCAATGTCCCTCTCTTAGATGCTATTCAGCAAGTCCCATCATACGCTAAGTTTCTGAAAGAGATGTGTACTAAGAAAAGAAAGGCAAATGTCCCTAAGAAAGTCTTTTTGGCTTCCAATCTGAGTGAATTGCTTAATGGTCCAATCCCTGTAAAGTACAAGGATCCAGGGAGCCCTACCATCTCTTGTATCATAGGGCAGACCACAGTAAATAGGGCTTTGCTAGACTTAGGCGCAAGCATCAATCTTCTTCCCTTTTCTGTGTACCAGCAGCTAGGGTTAGGCAACCTTCGTCCAACCCAGATGACTATTCAGCTGGCTGATCGCTCTGTTAAGATTCCCAAGGGGGAAATTACGGATGTTTTAATACGGGTGGGGGAATTCATTTACCCTGTGGACTTTGTTGTTTTGGAAACACAACCCGTACATAATCACAGAGCGCAAACTCTTGTCATTCTAGGACGTTCTTTCTTAGCCACAGCGAATGCGATCATTAACTGCCGAAATGGATCGATGCGGCTGACGTTCGGAGATATGACGAAGGAGGTGAATGTCTTCCATCTGGGGAAGCAGCCAAGGGATGTGGAGAATGACTCTTTTGACGTGAATTTGATAGAAGGATTAACCAGCGAACACGTGGAGGAGATGGAGTACGAATCTGAAGAGGAATTTGAGTTAGAAGCTGACGATCTAACTCTTGATCAGATTGTTGGACCAGATGTTGAAAGGACTACGAATTCTACCCCTATTCTTCCCTTGCACCACGAGCAACCAGTTATAGATCCTGTCCCTTCTGTTGAGCTTAAGGTTCTTCCTGGTCATCTCAAGTACAAGTACTTGGATGAAAAAGAATCCTTTCCTGTTATAATTGCTTCCAATCTCACTGACCAACAAGAAGAGGACCTTCTGACTGTGCTAAGGGAGAATAAAGAAGCCATTGGCTGGACGATGGCTGATATTAAGGGAATTAGTCCTACGATTGTCCAACACAGGATTCACTTAACGGAAGATGCCAAGCCAAAAAGAGACCCACAGCGTCGACTAAACCCTATTATGCAAGAAGCTGTTAAATCTGAGATAATGAAACTATTAGACAATGGGATTATCTATCCCATCTCTGATAGTCAATGGGTTAGTCCTGTTCACGCTGTGCCGAAGAAAGCTGGCTTTACTGTTGTGGAAAACGAGAAAAAAGAATTGATACAAACACGTCTTCCAACGAAGATTCGAGTTTGTATTGATTATAGGAAACTGAACACAGCAACACGTAAAGACCACTTCCCACTTCCGTTCATTGATCAGATGTTGGAGAGATTGGCGGGACATGAATATTATTGTTTCCTAGATGGATATTCAGGATATAATCAGATCCCAATCGCTCCTGAGGACCAAGAAAAGACGACCTTCACCTGTCCCTTCGGAACTTTTGCATACCGTAGGATGCCCTTCGGTCTTTGCAATGCTCCAGCAACGTTTCAACGTTGCATGTTGAGCCTGTTCTCGGACATGGTGGAGAAATTTTTAGAGATTTTTATGGATGACTTTTCAATCTATGGGGATACTTTCGAGCAGTGCTTGTACCATCTTAAGCTGGTTTTGCAACGATGCATGGAAAAGAATTTGACACTTAATTGGGAAAAGTGTCATTTCATGGTAAAGCACGGAATTGTACTGGGGCACAAGATATCGAGCATCGGAATCGAGGTAGACAAGTCTAAGGTGGAGGTTATCACCAAGCTCACTGAACCACAATGTTTAAAGGACATTAGATCTTTCTTAGGGCACGCTGGTTTCTATAGGAGATTCATTCAAGGGTTTAGTAACATTGCGAGACCTTTGACAAATCTCTTAGGAAAAGATGTACCCTATATCTTTGACGAAGAATGTCAAAAGTCGTGGAGAGAGCTAAAGGATAGACTTGTTTCTGCACCGATAATATCTGCACCGGACTGGACCAAACCATTTGAAATTATGTGCGATGCCTCTGACTTTGCGATTGGCGCTGTTTTAGGACAGCGTATTGATAGTAGGCAACACGTAATATACTATGCTAGCAGAACGCTAAACGATGCCCAACTGAATTACACGACCACTGAAAAAGAATTTTTGGCAGTCGTTTTTGCGCTGGAGAAGTTCCGCCAGTATTTGCTAGGGTCCAGGACCATCATTTTTACTGACCACTCCGCCCTGAGGTACTTGATGCAAAAGAAGGACGCAAAGGCAAGATTGATTCGATGGATCCTTCTTTTGCAAGAGTTTGACTTGGAAATAAAAGATAAAAAGGGCGTTGAGAACGTGGTTGCGGATCATCTGTCAAGAATCCCGAACGCACCCCATGAGAAAATACCAATTAACGAGGATTTTCCTGACGAGCACATCTTTGTGCTGAGTAGAGAGCCCTGGTATGCTGATATTGTAAATTACCTTGCTACCAGGCAAATTCCTTCCCATTGGTCAGGACAAGAAAAACACCGTTTTCTGAGACAAATGCGGTTCTTCTTTTGGGATGAGCCGTATTTATTTAAATACTGTCCTGACCAAATTATTCGTAGATGCCTTCCGGAGGATGAACACCAGAGTGTTTTGACATTCTGTCATAAGTTAGCTTACGGTGGACACTTTGGTCCACGGAAAACTGCGGAAAAAGTACTCCAGAGTGGATTCTACTGGCCCACTCTCTTTAAGGATGCCTTTACTTTTTGCAAGCTTTGTGATAGATGTCAAATGACGGGTCGGATTACACAAAGGAACATGATGCCCCTCACACCCATCTTGGAAGTCGAAATTTTCGACCTATGGGGCATTGATTTTATGGGACCCTTTCCTCTGTCCTACGGTAACCAGTACATCTTGGTAGCCGTAGATTATGTTTCTAAGTGGGCTGAAGCGATTCCTACACGGACTAATGACAACCAAGTTGTCATTAAATTTTTAAGAGAGTACATCATTTCACGCTTCGGAGCCCCCCGTGCGATACTGAGCGACAATGGGAGTCACTTCTGCAATAGGGCTTTTGAAGCCTTGATGCGGAAATACTCCATTACTCATAAATTGTCCACGGCCTATCATCCTCAGACCAATGGGCAAGTTGAGGTAACAAACAGACAGATAAAACTCATTCTGGAGAAGACCGTAGGACAGAATCGTAAGGATTGGTCCGTCAAACTGACTGATGCCTTATGGGCATACAGGACCGCTTATAAGACTGTCCTTGGTATGTCTCCGTACCGAGTTATATTTGGAAAAGCATGTCACTTGCCGTTGAGTTAGAACACCGTACACTATGGGCTTTAAAGAACCTGAATCTTGATTTGGATAAAGCCGGTGTTCTCAGGAAGTTACAGTTATCTGAGCTGGAGGAGCTACGAAATGAAGTATACGATAACGCTCGGATCACAAAGCACAGGACCAAGCTGTTTCACGACAAAGCCATTCACAGGAAGATTTTTGCTGTCGGTCAACAGGTTCTGTTATATAATTCTCGACTCCACCTCTTCCCTGGTAAACTGCGTACCAGGTGGTCAGGACCGTTCATCGTTCAAACTGTCTTTTCCCATGGAGCTATAGAGATTCTTGACCCAACCAATGGCAATATATTCACTGTAAATGGACAACGCTTAAAGCCATTTTTTACCACGGAATCATTGTCACAAGACGTTCACGAATTGGGTCTTTCCGACCCAATTTATTTGTGACCTTTCCATTTATATATTTTCCCATGCATTTTTCATGAAAATCATCTGGGGACTTCTTTTGTAAATATTTCTCTTTTACATTTTTTTGTAAATAAAATAAATTTTTTTTTTTTTGGATTTTTGTACATTTCACATCCCTAGGATTCTCTTTCCTCCCTTGAATTCCTTTCATATTCAAAAATTTTGACCTAGGGTTGTAATTTCTACTTTGACCTAGGGGTAACTTTGTACATCACCTTTTTACCTACCCCTATTTAAAGCTCTCCTCCCAACTCATCCTTCCTCACCCGAGCAAACCCTTTCAGATCTGAGAGCTTCTTCCCAAAGCCAACCTCCTCCAATTTTCTGATCACCAAACTCCTCTCCTTTGCCGCGCCCTGCCGCCCATCTGTGGCAACTCTGCCACCTCAGGCGCGCCGGAAAGCTCCACTCCGACTATTTCCTTTTGCTGGAGACAGATTCAGAAAATTTCTTCCTGAGGCCATTTCTGTGCCTTCTGTGCTACTGATTTGGGTTTCCCCCCAAGATCTCCGGGGTGCAATTTCTTATCTCAAATCCTTTATTTCATTGTCTTGTACAATTATGGCACCAAGTCTATATGTGGAGAGAGATTTTTCTGCACTTTTTAATGAAGGTGGGGGATATGGGCATATTTTTGTGGATCGAATCCGCGCATGGAATTGGTACACTTTGGTGTTTGATCATAACGAGCATGAAGCCTTTTATTGCCCGGATCTCGTGAACGCATTTTACAATTCTATAGATTATGCTTCTGTAAGTCATGACCCATACCAATTTGTCTCGCGTATGCCATTCGGTGACATCTGGGTCACACTTCCACTACTAGAACATATCACTCATGCCCCCATTATTTCACAACTTAGCGACCCCTTGCCCTTAATTGATTATTTAACTATCATGGGTGTACGCTGCACTACCCAGGATCGTGGGCTCAAAGCCCAATCTACATTTAGAAACATTCATTGCGTTGGACGTTGGATCCAACGGAACATTCTGGGGCTAGACCATACCACGACTTTCAACAGACCTGTGCTTCAAATTATTCATGACCTGATGACACAGCACCACACGGTCTGTTTAAATCGAACCATCTTCCGGTCCATTATCGAAAATTCCTCTCGCACTCGGGGTCCAAAATTTTCTCATGCTGTATTAATTACACGTCTGTGTCAGCGTTTCATGTCAGACGCTATTTTTTCGACATTTGCCCGAGTGACGATTATGCTAGAGAGACCCACAAGCGCCTACAATAGTTGCTTGCAGGCACTCTGGACACCCAGTGTCATGCCTGAGAATGTACTTGTGGAGTCTTCTTCAGAGGAAAGTCTAGAGGTGGAAGATGAGCCCCAATTCTGGAGACAAGAACCCCCAACTGAACCAAAAGCCTTCATGTCTACTCTCTGGAAAGGCATGAAGAAGATATTTCGGGGACAAGTCAGGCTCAGGAAGAAAGTAGAGGAGCAATCTTCTAGACTAGATGGGATGGAGGCGACTTTGAGGAGGACACAATCAGCTGGACCCAGTACCACTGCGGGTCCAAAAAGGACGAGGGAGTGACTTTTCACCTTTACCTATTTCATGCATCATTTTATCTCACATACATTGAGGACAATGCATGAGATAGGTATGGGGGGGTAGATATACTAACATAGGATTTTTTACTTTCTTTTTAGGCCTTTTTATTTTTTAGGATTTTTCTTTATTTTTAGATTTTATCTTTTTTCTAGATTATTTTTCACTTTCTTTTTAGATTTTACTTTTCTTTTAAACAAAAATAAAAAAAAAATTCTTTGATCCATGTTTAAAGAATCTAAATTGAAATTTAGGGATTAAGGAAGCCCTTAACTAAGATTTCCAATTATAAGTTGAAAAGAGGAATTTTGTTGGATTTTTAGGTTAAGTAATAAAGGATTAGAAAAATTACTAGATTTTAATTCTTTCTTTAGGATATATATATTAAACATATTGAGGGATTAATCAAAGACTTTGTGACTTTATTCACATATATATATAATAAAAAAAAAAATGAATGTGTGTATATAAATAAATAAAAAAAAAAAAAAACCACTGATTAAGCTGGTAGGCCGTGCCTCAAGAAGCATTGCCAATCACGCCTAAAAGTGGTCAAAAAGAAAAAAAAAAATAATAATAAATACTTAGCCACTGATTAAGCTGGTTAGTCGTGCCTCAAGAAGCATTACCGGTCACGCCTAAAGGTGGTTAAGTCCTTAAATTCCTAAGTGACCTAGTTTACTCGAGTCATTGAACCTTATGGATGTTTCCTCATCTGGTGCCCTAAAACCGTCTGGTTTGGGAGTCATCGGTAAGATGCTCGCTACATGGGTAGACTAGGATACCTAAGGATGATAAGGAAATGTAAATAAATAAAGATTGTATATACATATATAAAAAAAAAAATTTGTTATGTATATAAGTAAATAAATGAACTTAGTCTGAAAGAGATCCTTCATATTTATAGATATATATATCTTAGGATTGATGCAAAATCCGGTTTTTGATCTTCTCCTCAAAATCTTAACCTAAGCTGAAAACAAAAGTCTAAATAGATACTTATAAGAAGAATGAAGAGTTTTGAGTAACCTGAAACCTATAGGTCAATTTAGAATCTTTAAAGCATGGATCAAAAATTTCACTAACCCCTTTTATTTTTCTTTTTGGATTTTGTGGGTGTAATCCGCTGAAAACCCTCAGGAGACAACACTCCTCCTCTAGGGTAACCTAGAGGTTTAACGGCTTGTTGCACGTGCTCAGTGCAATCGTGTCACCTACGAAAGTGGTGTAATAATTAGTTAGGATTTTTCTTTCTTTTCTTTTATTTTTGCTCGAGGACGAGCAAAAGCTAGGTATGGGGGTGTGATTGTTACATGTATTTGCATTTTAGACCACCTTTATACCTTGCATATTGTATATTAAATGTGATTTTTAACTCATATTTTCTCTGATTTTGCAGATCTACACTTTAAAGAGGAAAAGTAATTAACCACCTTAATTAGTGATAATTAAGGGGGTTAATTAAAAAATAGCCAAAAGATCAAATCAGATCTCACCAAAGATCCGCGCGCCAACTGCAGAATCCAAGTGGTCCACGTGGCCAACGACCTAACCACCAGATCTCACCAGAAAATCGGATCTCAACGGCCAAAATCCCGCGGCAATCCCGCGGCAGGGCGCGGCAATCCTAGGGCCGTTGAGCCTCGGATTTCGTGCCAACAGTTAAGATTCTGGGGGATTCTCAAAGTTGCCTATAAATACCTGGCCAGAGATCTGCGCGAGCATGAAGGAAGAGAGAGGGAAAATTTGGAAGTGTTGTAATTTTTGTTCTAGGATTTTAGTTCTCTTCTCCTTCCTCCTTGAGTTTGTAGCCAAATTGAGAGAGAGTTTTTCACTTTGAGAGTTTGTAATCAAGACTTGTGACAATCTTGAAGCAAAGATTCATCAATGGAGCTCTCTTCTTCTATTTGCTAAACTTGAGTATGCTTTCTCTTCTTGTGCTTTAATTTCTTGTATTCAATTCTAGTCTTAGTTTAATTGCTTAGATCTTTACTTTCATGGAGAATTCTAGCTTTGTTGTAAGTGTAATGGAGGGCTAAGTTCTAGTTGCATGGCTAGTTAAGACTCACCTAGCTACTACTAGCTCTAAGTTGATTGTATACTTCAATGCTTGCATAATTTCATGTTTCTTGTAAATTCCAATGAAGTAAGTTGTATCCTTGGGTGATTGCTTGTTAGATCTCTATAAGAAGTGTGTGTCTCTTTAAAAGAGCCTTTGATTGGATCATAAGGATGGATTACCATGGTTGTGTCATTTGTGTAGCAAGATCATCTCATGTACTTCAAGCTAACTTTGTAGTTAAGCTTTGAATGTCAAGAAGAGTTTGATTCTTCTAACCTTTGCACTAAATGAGTACCAAGCCTATAGTTCCTCAATGTTCATCTAGTAAGAGAACCAAAGATTCTAGAAGAGGCTTCAAGCTAACTAACTAAAAGGAACACTAAGTCTTCAAGAAGGAATACCACACTTGAACATGCAAGCCATATTCTATTGTCTATGATTCAATTTGAGACAATCTTGAAATCAACATAGAGTTAGTATGTTAGCAAGGAGGTGTAGTAATGCTAGTCATGCATCTTTCTAATCAAGAGAGTTCATACATTTTATTCTAGCTTTCTTTTCTTTTCTTTACTTCATCACACTTCATTCACTTCACTTCTTTTTCACAATACACTTCTTTTTCACAATGTACCACCAATCCACAACCTCTTGTACATTGCTTGCTCTTGTGTAATTAACAAAGAAGAGGTATCATTTCTTTGTCTCACTAGTATCGTGAAGCTTCTACGCTTGCTCTCCTTGTGGTACGACTCGATATAGCTACTTGCTATAACGAAAGATTGAAACAAGGTATAATAATCACATATTCAAAGTAAACAAGATCAAAGGTAAACTCTAAATCACTGAATCATCTCTTTAATATCTGATTCTTGAGCAATTAACATCATATACCTTGTGAATTTTTCAATCACGAAGCCGTCCACTGTTCAACAGAGAACAGATTCAGACTCAGATTATATACTTTTTAGTATTTTGATCATAATTTTCGCTACACAAATCCAGATTCGATGATTCAATATGTTATGAAAAGAAGACTAAAGGTTACAATTTGCTCTTGACAATGTTTCTGAACACAGAGGTTTGTTATCCTGTATTTAGCGATCAACACCAACTGGCTGCAGTCCAATTTAAAATTAGATTCCCACACCAAATTGAGATTGGATGAGAAATTCTAATGTTTTTATCATTGTAATTAGTTCTGATGTCTAGATAAAGAGCTACAATCTCTCATAATTGTATCAATAAAAAATAAAACATAGAAACAAGCTTTGTAATTTATTAGTTTCTCTTTCTTATATAAAAAATTCTTTTTGGAAAAGAAATTCTAATGATTGGAAGAAAAAGATCAGAGGAGAAGCGATAGCTAAGGATTAGACATGATCCCCAAATTGATGTTTATCTTTTCTCTCTCTTCACAACTTGGCATGTTGAGACGGAAAAGTTGTGCAATCATATTAGAAAGATCTACCATGCTTAATGCTTCCTCTAACTTGAAAATTTAATAGATCAAGAGATTGTAGCTTCTTGTATTAAAGGTTAAAATTAATATTGCTTGAGAGAGAAAATTAGTTAAGATGAGAACTATCAATTGTTAACATGAGTATTATGTAATTACTAACACAATCAACTTGTTAATTCAAATTATTAATTGTTGAAATTAATTGCCCTAGTGTTTTTCCTATTCATAGCCAAAATCTTTCTTGTATTTCATTCATCTATTTCTATTTTTCTTTCAAATAAAACTTTTAGTCAATACACCTTTAGTAATTATAACTAATAAGACAACAATTCTCGTGGAATCGACACTCTACTCTTATCACTTTATTACTTGTAAATAATTGATGCACTTACCACCGCCTCTGAGTGGAGAACACTTTCACTTCTAGACGTACAAGCGTCAAGAATTGACAAGGACACTCTCATCAGCAATTTAAGGGACTCCTCAGCAACAACAATTAAATTAGAATTAGAATTCCATTTTAGCAGTAAAACTACTGTTTAACTTTTATGGGTAGACGCGGTAGACGCGCTCAAAGGTATACTTTGAGAAGATACCCATCATGTTATATGTAAATATAAACGATATGTCAAGTTGCCACCACACATCCCAGATTTTGATATTTTACTGCTCACAGGAAAGGATCAAGATAGAACTGGATTTCTAGACTAAAACATAAAACTTACAGCATATTACAAAATACAATTTGTTCCTTACCTCACAATCAAGAGGCTGATGGAGATAAATAATTATCAGTTCTTCTACTGCTCAGCAACTGCAGTAGAATCTATAATGAAGAATTTTCACATTGGACTGCATGTGCCTCATCTTTATTAGTGTGGCTGATAGCAGCACTCTTAACAAAGCTTGGGATTCTGTTTTTTTTCTCCTCACCCGGGCCCGCTTGTGGGTCTTCCTTGTTAGTGTTGCCGGTCATATCCTCCACCAACGGCAGAGATTTTGAGTCTTCAGTGTTCTCACACTGGCCCATATGCACATCTTCCTTGTTAGTTTTGCTGGTTGCATCTTCCGACGAAGCCCGTGAGTTTGATTCTTTTATTTTGGTGTTCTAAACCTGGCCTTGCAGCACATCTTCCTTGTTAATGTTGCTGATTATATCCTCAGCCAAGGCCTTCGTTTCTTTTGTTTCTGTGATCTCAACTGGGCCTGCCTGCACATCTTCAGTGTTAATGTTACTGATTGTATTCTCAGCCAAAGCCTGCGAGTTTGCTTCTTTTGTTTCGGTGTTCTCAGCCGAGCCCGCCTGCACATCTTCATTGTTAATGTTGCTGATTGTATCCTCAGCCAAAGCCTGCAAGTTTGCTTCTTTTGTTTCGGTGTTCTCAACCGAACCTGCCCGCACATTTTCATTGTTACTGTTGCTGATTGTATCTGCAGCCAAAGCTTGGGAGCTCAGTTCTCTTGTTTCCCTGTTCTCCACCCGGCCTGCCTGCACATCTTCCTTGTCAATGTTGATGATTGTATCCTCCGACAAAGCTTGTGAGCTTGGTTCTTTTATTTCCCTGTTCTCAACCTGGCCTGCTGGCACATCTTCCTTGTTCATATTGCTGATAGTATCCTCAGACAGATCATGGGGGCTTGGGTCTTTTATTTTGGTGTTCTCAACCAGGCCTGCCTGTACATCTTCCTTGTTAATGTTGCCGATTGTATCCTCTGACAATGCCTGTGAGTTTGGTCCTTCTGTTTCCCTGTTCTCAACCTGGCCTGCTGGCACATCTTCCTTGTTGATATTGCTGATGATATCCTCAGATAGAGCCTGGGGTTTTTGTTCTTTTATTTCGGTGTTCTCAACCTGGCCTGCCTGTACATCTTCCTTGTTAATGTTGCTGATTTTACCCTCAGACAAAGCCAGCAAGTTCAATTCTTTTGTTTTAGTGTTCTCAGCCTGACCTGCCTGCACATCTTCCTTGTTAATATGGCTGATTGTATCCTCTGATGAAGGCTGCAAATTTGAATCAACTTCATTACCATTGCTCATATGAATGATATCCTCTGCTCTATCGGTTGAAGCCTGCAATCTTGAATCTTTTGCTTCTTTACTACCACTCTCAGGAATGGTGTCCTCTGCTGAAACTGCTCCAACCTGTTGGGATTCTTCATCAACCAGAGACTCTGAATTGGACAGTTGGACGGTATGTTCAGTAGAATCTGGAAAATTGTCATTAATTCTCACTAATCCTTCAGGTGGATCTGCCCCCTTCATCTCCTCATCCAAATCAGTAGAGGCAGTAGATTTACTCCTAACATCTGGATCCACGGTCATCCTAGAAGAGATTACCTGGTTAGAAATAACAGGAGGAGCTGAGTCTTCATTAGAAAGCATCACAAGAGAGCCATCATCTTGCTTTGATGTAAAACCAGGTGATGCTGGAACATCTGAATGACCAGTCTCAGTAGAAGTACCAGACACCTCGTTGGTCACAGATGAATTACAAATATTAACATTACTGGTGCCAACCGGAGCATCCGAAGCACAGACATTTTCCATAGCACTAATGTCATCTGGAATATCTGATGATTTAACTGGATCAGAGCAGCTATCCATTATCTCTGTAGTTGTAAGAGCTGTGAGAGAAGCTTCACGAAGGTTATCTGTACCACTTGTTTTACCCTGAATATATGACGAGTCTGATTTACTGCATTGCTCAGTCTCGTTAAGACTCTCAGAAACTGAACAACTGGGAATAGAAGTTTTCTCCACTATTTCATTTACTATTGGAGCTTCAGCAGAAGGCTTAACAAATACCTCTCTTTTTTCCACAACTCTTCCATCAAGACACTCAGTGTGAGAACTAGCCAGATCAACATCACAGGTTGAATCACCACCATGATCATCTTGCTTTATAATAGTAGCATCACATGTTTCATCTTGATGGCCATCCCCTGTAGCAGGTTCAGCAGAGAACTCCCCACAACATGTTGGATTGCTCCCAATGTTTTCTTGAGATCCTATAGATGGCTCTTCAAGTATAGTGCATAAAGGGTGCGGATCATTGACATGTGTGTTAGGATTCTCCAAACAAGATAAATGGGGTGTCGCTTCAATGGTTCTTAGAACTGTATATGGCTCTTCGATTTGGGCAGCATCAGACTGTCTATTTAAACCCAGTGCAGCTTTCTCCTCATCACCAGAAACCATCTTTTTGCGGGTATCTATCACTTGTGAAACAGAAGAAACTGCCCCCATCATGCTTGGTGTCGTCTTACTTCGTAAAATGGGATCCTCCCGGTTACCTTGCTTCAAATTTGTAATGATCTGAATGTTGGGAAACTTCTCTTCTGAGTTATGATCCAACTCAGAACTGGCAGCTTCAGCAGTCATATTTCCACATGACTCTTCGTTTCTTATAATGACTCCCTTGGCACTTCTTCCCTTATTATCCCTCTTCTTTAGACTTTCCGCCTGCTTGAGTCCAGCAAGCCTAGCACGACGCTCACAAGCTGCTGTCGAGGAGCTGTTTCGGTTTTTTGGCTCACGTGCAGCTGCTTTTTTTCTTGTAACTGAAGCCCTGTTATCAGGCTCTATTTTAATCACTACAGGTACCGCATTGCCATCTTGGGCAGGGGAGCACTGCACTTGAGTCGAGGCGCTTGCAATTGATAGTGATTCACTCTTCATTTGCTCAGATGTCAAAATTGGCGCTTTGTCTTCCTGAAGTGTGATGGATTCAGCAGATTTGAAAAGATGAACATGTATTGAATTTTCACTACCTGAATTACTCACTAGGGGCAGTAACACTTCACTTCCAGACAAAGCCATTGATGTGCTCTGGAGGGAAGAACCATGCTGTCTATTACCTGGCTTCTGCATTTCATGGGATTGAACATTGATTGCTGTTTCCTGGGTAATTTGAACGGAAATATCAGTTTGGCTGCCCAAGGGTTTCTGGGTCACATCAGATTTTCGTTTAGCATCATGTATCATTCCCTGGGAACTTAGATGAGAAGTGTCAATATGTTTCACAGCTGAGTTCTGCTGCTTCCCACTCAATATAGCATCAACACATCTAACAGCTTTCCGGCTGCTCCGAGAAGAATTACCATCTTTTTTCCGCTTGCCTTGAGAAGTATCATCTTTCTTGTCAGTTGGCTTCTCACTACCAGCTGATGCATCATCCGAGGATGGAACATGAATTTTCTTTTCTTGTAAATCTTGTGGAACTACAGCTGATATAGGTGGAGAGGGCTCAGAAATAGTTTTGGTGGTTTGATCTCCACAGCTACAGCAGGTAAGATGTTCTCTAATGTCTCCACCGATTGAGGACCTGAGGCTCCGACAGAACCCAAGTCACCAACTTTTTGCAATCCTGAAATTGGGTTAACCTCGTAAGAAAAGGTGGATACATTGGATACATTTATATTGACATTTGGCTTCTCCTGGGCAACAGCAGTAACGATGGGTTTTTCTGATTCCACATCTAATCCACTTTGAAGTCCAGCACCCATATTTACTTCAGCACCGACAGAAGTAGATGACAAAGCCTTTTGCTTTCTCGTCCGTGCTCTAGGTTTTTCTCCAGGATTAGTCTTTCTGCCCCGTGTTCGAGGTGGAGCAGTGCCAGGTGATACCATAGAAGCAGGTCCAACAGCGACTTCATGCTGGGCATTCCCAATGGCTTCCTTAGCTGGAGCAGCACTTGTACCAGCAGCCAAAGAAGCTGCATTTGAAGTGATGGAAGCAGCTTCTCTCTGCGGTCCTGTTCCCTGTTTGCCAGCATTTTCGGAAGCCAGAGAAGCAGCATTTGAAGCGATGGGAGCAGTTTCTTTCTGTGGTACTGTTCCATGTTCTCCAGCATTATCCTCAGCAGTATTGGGTAGCGTGGGAGCAGCTGGTGAAGGAGAAACTGCCGGTGGAGGCACTTCCATTGCTGCTCTCTTCGGCCTACCCCTTCCTCGTTTTGCTGGAGGTGTCTCTCTAAGTTGCTGCAACTTTTCTTTGGAAGAACCTTTGGGATCTTTAACTATTGCTGTTGCCTCTTTGGATGGAGTTGGCATTAGTGTATCACTAAATTTGGCATCACTTGAATCTTTTGTCGAACATGAATCTTTTGATGCTTCAGGAGGCTGAGGTGATTCGGGTGAATCAACCTGACACAACTTTTCAAATTCTTCTTCTGTCCACTGGTCATTGTAAGAGCGGACCTGCTAATAAGTTGCAAAACCTCTTACTTTCAAGCCATAACATTAACCAAGTTCTCTATGAAAAGCAAGATAAATACCAAAAAGATACCTCACGAGCACGTTTACCCCTTCCATAATGCTGTGTATCAAGACTAGCATCTTCTTTACGCTTCACTCCTACGTTAGATGCTTCATATACCATCATAGCTTTGTACAAAGGCTGCAAGTCATCCTCTGTCACAAGACGGGAAGGCATGGGTAAAGGATCCGGCCCTTCCTTTGTTACCCCCTGAACCATTTTCTGCCATCTTTCCTGTAAGTTAAGAATATCCATTAAGCAATATATTGGAAAAACAGCCATATGACGCGAGATAAAACTCAAGAACTATGGTAAAGACAAACCCTCTCTTCTTCACGCCTTTGTTTATCAATTGATTCAAAGATGTCAATCTCTGATTCACTGTTAACAGAAGCATCAAAAGAAACTAATATAAAATCTTGATATTAAGCTGTTAGAACAAATATATTCATGTTAGACAAGAAATAAACAGTTTGAAAATACCGTACCTACGGACTAGGAGATCATTAAGAGCATCATCATCTAAAACAGGCGCTGCTTCTTCTTTCTTGCATTCCCTAAGGAGAGATTCCAAATATTCTCTTCGATCTTCAGCACTGTCATTGAATTAAACTAAATATATCAGGAAACAAAAGTTATTATGGAGTGAGAATGTTCTGAAAAAGACAATATATAATTTTATGAAAATATCGACCTTGTATTATTGTCAAAAAACCTGCAGTTATGCTTTGATTAGCAACCCCAAGTTTATGCTCAGCTGAAGCTCTAACTTGCTCTTCAACAGTTCGGACCTAAAATGACAGTAAATATGTCAGCAAAAGTCCTTCGCCTATTTGTTTGCTTTTGTGATATAATGATAAGCATTATTGAGTTGTCAAACATATATGGTTTAACATATATAGCATCATAAGTGGTCTAGGTTCATTTAAGCCACCTGGCATGTCCTTCAACTGTGATCCTGTCATTCATAACTGCCTTAAATTGATAGTGGCCATTACATGTCAAACATCATTCCATCTCAAAAAATAGCACCACATCTTAAGCTCAATTGCAGCAACCACTCAATTCTACCCAAATCAATGAGTTTCCAAGGGACTTTAACTCAATTATAAACGGGCATCTGCTCGAGTTCATGGATACTTCGACAAAGGAAACATACATGTGTACTTATCTGTTACTTGAACAATCCGATACTTGATGAATACATGACTTGTATTCCTTTTGACGTATATAAAATTTTCAATACAAGTCTCCTAGACATATCAGGGAGTCGATGTGTCCAAGACTTGAAAATTGAAAATCAAAATACCATTTGAATGATGAGCCTATAGTTTTATTACTTTTAGATGCATTGTATTAATATAATTTGTCTAATCTCTTAACAAGAGATTCTTATTAACAAAGAATACGATTGTTCCTATAATTATTGATTTATACAACTCGAAAAATATTTCATAGTATCTAAAATAATGATCTCTTTCAACAGTTACAATATAATATAGATCAGGAACATTAACGTATACACAAGGAAAATTTTATTATTCTGATCCACAATGTATCCTCATACATGTACCATGTTCGTATTTGCAACCCATTGTCATACAGTGCATTGTGAACTGTGTCAACACACACACACACACACACGCACGCACGCACGCACGCACGCACACACACATGCACATAATTTGTTGTACCATGCCATACTTGTGTCCTACAATTTGAAAATTAGCCATATCATCGTGTCTATATTGTGTCTTACCCACCTCATATCTGTGTTTGTGCTTCATAGGCTCGAAAGCAACACCAACTTTACTGTTTTGAAAAGTTCAGTTCCTATGG
This sequence comes from Agave tequilana, assembly GCA_038442645.1. NCBI lineage: Eukaryota > Viridiplantae > Streptophyta > Magnoliopsida > Asparagales > Asparagaceae > Agave > Agave tequilana. Next base: position 79,446 of record JAVJIF010031289.1, on the reverse strand, counting down.
AATCAACTGGTTAATTATCTAGACCAGAAACAAATCTGCAGTTCCACTAAGGAATTAATAGGCAACTAGTCTATCAGGTCTAAATTTCAGGCTGTTACAATTGTTTGACTTCCTCAAAACCTTCAACGATTGGGCAACACTTGATTTAGGTTCTGGCAGTAAATTCAACTAATTAATCTAATTTACCTGACTCATATTGTTAAACATTCAAATTTTCACATAAAGTAGCTTATTCAGCGACTCGACATAGGATGAGAGTATGGAATCCATATATTCACCTTCATTAGAAACTTCTAAATTATACAAAAACTGAATCAGATGATATTGGAGTTTTAGAATAGGCATTGCCAGCTCATGTTCAGGTTGAAGCTAAATATAAATTAGAAGTTGAATATAAATTAGAAGTTGAACAGAAAATTATGTTTAACGCAATCTTAAGTGAGGTATCACTTTTCAGAGTAAATATTCTCCAAGATTGTGTTTTCTTCATCAAAACCCTAAATTGTCCCCAAATCATCCCCAAAACCCTAAACTTTTGTTCTCCTCCTTTGGTTGAGGCGAGTCGACACCATCACTTGTGCTCTCAGTGTGGTGGTAAGAATCACATGGCGGGTTCTTGCAGAGAACCTCGTTGATGTTCCAATTGCAATGAGCAGGTCATCTTTCCAAGTATTGTAGATTTCCTCGAGCCCCTGAACATCTAACTGAAGATCATCAAGAAGGGGATTTTGAGCGACAACGATCTAGATCTCCATGTTGATTTCAAGAAGCTTTTCAAGGAGAAAGGCGTTTAATGAAAGAAATGTTGGCGATCGTAGATGACACCGATCTCAGGAGAACAATCGAGAGGCTTTTCAGTCTTCTCGGAATCAAGATGATCCGCAAGGTGGTGGTCAAGGGTTTCATCTTGGTGATGGATGTCGTCTCCAAGATCAAAAAACTTAGGATTCTAGACCCACTGGATCAGATGTTAGGCCTCAAGATCAGCATCCTCCTCACAGATCTACGGTACTACTGGTGAAACTGCCGGTATGTGGACAAATGGAAAGCACCAACGGGTTTGACCCCAGAAGATGCACAAGTGAAGGAGATTGCTTATTTTCAATTTCAGGTTTCGGGCCTAGGGTTCATGAGACTTGGAAGCATATTTGCATATCTCAGGTGAACGTCCTCAATCTTGCTCAGCTTATGATGAATTTTCTGATGATACACAATTTAGAAATTATGTCCTTTTAACCATTGTGGATCCTTCAAAAATTAGACCTGAAATTTTAGAGTTGAATTTGCATCACTTTTGCCCTGGAACCCTAATTGGGAAGTTACTTCATTTAACAAATGATGAATTTCTTGTCAAAGTTGTGCCTTGGGCTAGAATGGAAGATCATATTGCTCTGAGGACAGTCAATATTGGGTGTTGTACTATTAAGTTGAGAAGACGGTCTATGATGGAAGGATATATTTTGGAGCATAGACAGTGTAAGGTCTGGATCAAGATGAAGACTCTTCATATATATACTTGGAGTTTCAAGAACTGTATAAAGCTGTTAAAGTGTTTGGAGATCTTTTAGAGATGAACACTTGGTCTAAGAATCATTCTCCGTTGGTGACATTATCTGTTTGGTGCAGTGTCACTCTTCTTCTTGCATCCCAATAATGTTGAAACTTTATATAGGAGATTACATATATAAAGCCAAGGTCACTATTAAGACCTTTCTGAGCGAGTTTGCATCTCCTGTAAATGTATCTTCCACAATCAAACAAAATGGGAGTAGGAAAGATGCATTTGGTACGCAGATATATGAATGATAACTGGGGCAAATGAGAAAGTCAGAAGGGAGGTACAGAAATAATTCATCTATATATGCAACATCCTCGTTACTGGGGACTTATTCTTCCAGTCAATGGGTGATGAAGGCAACCCTATCAATATACAAAGGAATATCTAAAGGATTGGGATGTATATTTAAAAGATTTAGAGAGATAAGATAAAATCCAACTGAAGATCAAGGGATAAACAAATATTTATCTCCAACATTATCAAAAGATCTTTTCTATTGGCAAGCAATTTTGTCCATATCTTCAACCTTATCAGAAAATCTTTTTTTGTCGAGATAGCGATTTGATCTCTCATCCTCAAGCGCTATCTCCCCTCCTCATTTCTCCTATAAATACCTGCAAATTTAGAGGCAAAACGAACGATGAAGCAGAGAGTAGAATAGATTCTTGTATAGGTTTAACCTAAATTTTTCTCTCTTTTAATGTAAATTTTTATTTTCTTTATGTAACTGAGAGGATAGAAGAATTTATGGAGGAATGAGAAAGGTCCTTGTATTGAGAGTGACACCAGTGTAAGTATTCATCTTTTCTTTTATTGTTATTTAATCGAATGAAAAGTTACTTTTTCTTCTTTATTCTTGTTTTCTACCACTTCCTCTTTTGATTTTTGATGAGTATCTAAGCGAATCTAGTAGCATCGGTATAGCTTTGTTGTGTGTTTGTCACCGATATTTCATGATGATGATCTCCTCTCAATATTCTGTATCATTTCATTCTTTTTCGTCTTGATGATGTAATGCGAATGAGGACTGAGCTCGATCTTATGGATTATGCGTTGATCGCCTCCAAGGCAAGGTAAACGTGCCAACGATCCAAGGTAATTCATCAACCGGAAAACGTCAGTAAATTCTTTTCGAAATTTTCTTCTTTTCTTTTAACCTATTAGTTTAGATCACTACCATCCCCAAGTCTTTTATTCACTCTTTTTAATTTCTTTGTATAAATTCATTTTCTATTTTCAATATCTACTCCATCCTACCACTTTCACAATTTAACATAACTTATTTTCCTTTTCTTTTAAAGAACAAGAGAAGAACTTTAATCATTTTAAGTAACTTAAAAGAGAACTTACAAAACCCTTCCATCGCTAGTCCCTCCTTGTGGATCACGACCCGCATAGTCACTTTGCTATAGCGGTAGTATTGAGTATTTGCACTTCTATTATAAATTTCTAAAATTCTGTATTTTCTGTGCAGGTTGAACTCAATCATCACGCAACACATCACTGATGTTCGTCAGTTTGTTCCTAGTTTTCCTAACGCTACAGCATCCTTTGCTAAAAAGTCGAGGGAATTAAGGAAGGCCATAAAGCAGTGGACTAAGGAACACTTTCATAGCACTAAAATGACTAAAACTGAGTTGCTTGAACAAAGAGTTTTGCTAGACTTAGAGAAAGATCTTAAAGCATAGGTGGTTGATAAATTGAAAATATCATTTTGTAGCAAGTATTATGAGGCAGAGGCCTAGAGTTCACTGGCAGACAATAATACTTCTTGTTTTCGTAAGGTTGTAGATCTAATACAATTAAATGGGAGAAGATCTAATACAATTGTGAATCTACTCGAATTATATGACATGGTTAAAAGAAGTAGAATTTAGTGAGTTTTTACTGAATATTATAAATTTATTTTAGGTGAGTAGATTATTCAGAGATTTGATCTTCACTGGAACAGTCTATACCAGTGTTTTAAATATCAGATATCAGCGATATACCGGTCGGCAAAATTATGTACCGGATACCGGGTGATATATCGTGATATGCTACTAAATACCGGTTAATATATCAATAGTAAATATATAAATAAGACATTATTAAAAGAAATAAGTAATTATCCAAACATCATATAAAAACATCAATGAAATACCATAATGAGCATAGAATAAAATAAAACAATCTCTCAAGTAAAAAATAATTATTATTATCCAAATAAGTAACTATAAGGGCCAATATATCGGATATTTCATCTCGGATATCGGCCGATATATCGGCCACGTGGTGATATATCGGCCAATATCGGTTCAAAACGATATCCGGTAAAATTTTGCACTTATCGTATCGTTTTGGATAAAATACCGATATCTCGGCTGATATACCGGTATATCGGCCGATATTTAAAACAATGGTCTATATAATAACCAGGGGTGGGGGCTGAGGAGATTTAAGGCCCATATACTGAGGAGGTAAGGAAGCTATTTTGATACGCAAGGAGACAAAGCTCCAGGCCCTAATGGATTTCCAACTCTTTTCTATTAAGAATTTTGGTCTTAGATCAAAGATGACATTATGGCTTTGTTTGTAGAGTTTTATCAAGGAACTTTAGAAACACAAAGGTTGAATTATGCTCATGCAACTCTCATTCCTAAAATTGGAAGAGCAAACAGAGTTCAAGATTTTAGACCTATTAGTGTATATAATATTATCACCAAGGTACTTACAATAGGCTAAATCCAAAGCTCGATTTGTTGATTGATAAGGTTCAATTAGGCTTTATTAAAGGGAGATACATTCTCGATGGAGTGGCTGCAGCTTAGGAGATAATCTCTGGGTGGTATAGAAAGAAGTTGACACGATGGATGTTGATGAAACTGGATTTTACCAAAGCATGACATGTTGATTGGAACTTTCTTTTTGATGTCAAAAAACTAGACAATTTGGCACAAGATGGAAACAGTGGATTGAAGTATGTCTGAAAGGTGGCAAGTCACAGATATAAGTGAATGGTGTTCCTGCAGAATTATAATGTCTAGGATGTGTGATGTAATACCAACCTGGATCGCAATCACCTTCAAATCGTAACCAAAATTTGAAATTGAGACAAGATAAGATTTGGGTTTCCACCCCTTACACGGGCTTCTCACCCCAAAACTCGAGAGCAAATAAACTCAAGAATTAAGCCAGATAATTTGAGGAAATTTTATCATTCAATAATCCAATACAATAGTCTGTGGGGCCTTATATAGGCTTTACAAAAGAGGACTACTGAGAAATAACCGATGTGGTACTAAACGCCCACAAAAGAACACAAATAAAGCTAAAACATCTACTAAAGCCAAAGAACACCAGTGTGTCGCTTCCTGAAGTATACTCGATCGAATCTGCCCCTGAGCGGCATGATGTCCTCATCAATTCCCCCGGGTGGAAAGGACTCGACCCTGTCGAGTGTGGGGGACAGAACTGCTGCTGGCTATGATAGCGCTCCAGTCGATCAGGATCAAGATGCTGGAGGTCTTCCTCGGTAATCCAAGAATTTTCTGAATCAGGTTTTCCCGTTCACTTAATGAGATAGCGTCGCGTCCCTCCATCTCTAGTAGAGATAATCGATCATCCAAAATAGAATCTATATTTTCTGTTGCATAGGACATTTTAGGGGAAGTGGAGGTAGTGGGGGGCTCTCAGAAAGAAGGTCTTGGCTTGGCTCATCCACGAATGGGTCAGAAGGGGTATCAAAAGTACCTCAATATGGAACCAAATCCTCAACATTAAAAGTGCAACTGATACCAAAGTCAGGTGGGAGATCCACCACATAAGCATTTGAATTGATTTTCTTGATAATCTTGAATGGTCCAGCGCTCCGCGCATGCAATTTCTTCACGGTTCCTGGTGGAAACCGTTCGGGTCGTGCGGACCATCACATAATCTCCGACATTAAAAGTTCTTAATCGGCGATGTAGATCTGCAGAAGCTTTATAGTCAGTATTAGTTTTCATTATCTTTTCTCGATCTCCTCATGTAATGCACGGATATGAGATGCAAATGCTGATGCGGAGTCTGATACCCTAGAATGATGATGAGCCATGGGAATTAAGTCAATTGGTTGTCTGGGCTTAAAACCGTTTACTATTTCAAAAGGACTAAGGCCCGTAGTCCTATTGACAGATCCATTATATGCAAATTCAGCCATAGGCAAAATGAGATCCCAAGTCTTCAAATTTTCTCCAACTAGACACCTAAGGAGATTTCCTAGTGTTCTATTTACTACCTCCGTTTGGCCATCTGTCTGTAGATGAAAGGCTGTGGAGAATTTCAGTTTGGTGCCCATCTTATGCCAAAGTGTTTTCCAAAAGTAGCTAACAAACTTAACATCCCTATCGGACACCATAGTTTTAGGTATCCCGTGCAACTTGACGATATTATCAAAGAATAAGACAGCTACTCGAGACGCATCTGAGGTCTTGGAACACGGGATGAAGTGAGCCATCTTTGAGAATCGATTAACTACTACTAGGATAGAGTCGTGCTTTTTTTGAGTTTTTGGCAATCCTAGTATGAAGTCTAGGCTCACGTCTTGCCAGGGCAATTAGGTACAGGAAGAGGAGTGTAACGTCCGGCCATCTGCTTTTGTTGCTTGGCCAGTTGGCATGTGCGACATTGGCTAACTATTTTAGAGACATCTCTTTTCAGACTCGGCCAGTAGAAGCGGTGTTCAACAGCCTCAATTGTCTTGTTCTGACCGAAATGTCCCGCCAGACCTCCAGTATGTATTTCCCAAGATAGAAAATCCCTGAGGGACGTACGGGGAATACACAACTTACGAAATCTGAATAGATAACCATATTGAAGGAGAAAACCGTACATCTCACGAACAGGACCGTCTCGTAACGTGGCATAAATTTTCCCAAAATCGGGACATGAATCATACTCCTCTCTTAACTTCTCGAATCCAACCACTTCTGTGCTCATTGCCACCAAGATCGTGACACGTCGACTCAGCGCATCAGCGACCTTATTCTCGATGCCTGCTTTGTGTTTGAGAACAAAAGTGTAATCCTGCAGGAACTCCACCCATTTGCTATGTCTCGCATTCACTCTCTTCTGGGAGTTGAGATACTTAGCGCTTCATGATCTGAATACAACACAAATTCCTGCGGTAACAGATAATGTCTCCAGTAGCGCAAAGCCTGTAATACCGCATAAAATTCCTTGTCATATGTGGAGTAGCGTTGCCGGGCATCATTTAGCTTTTCGCTGAAATAAGCAACAGGGTGGCTTTCCTGGCTTAATACACCACCTATTGCCAGTCCCGACGCGTCACAAGTTACTTCAAAAGCTTTCGAAAAGTCAGGGAGACGCATTACGGGGGCTTCTGTCATTATCCTCTTAATTTCAGCGAAAGCCTTGAAGTCAGCAGGAGTCCACTGGAACACCTCGCTCTTTAAACAGTCGGTTATAGGTGCCATAATAGCACTAAAATTCTTTATGAACCGACGGTAGAAAGTGGCTAACCCGTGAAAGCTTCTGACTTCCCTAATCGTTCGGGGCTGTGGCCACTCGGTTATTGCCTTCACCTTTTCAGGGTCCGCGGAAACCCCCTCGGAGGAAACTACAAACCTCGGAAGATAACCCTGTCTATACAGAAAGCACACTTTTTTGGATTTGCATAAAACTTCTCAGCCTGGAGTGTGCAGAGGACTTGCCTCAGATGTCCCACATGTTGCTCCTGGGTTTGGCTGTAGATCAGTATGTCATCAAAATAGACCACCACGAATTTACCGATAAACGGTCGAAACAATTGGGTCATTACTCTCATGAAGGTGCTAGGAGCATTAGACAATCCAAAGGGCATAACCAACCATTCATATAACCCGTCTTTAGTTTTAAATGCGGTTTTCCATTCATCCCCTGGTCGGATTCTAATTTGATGGTACCCGCTCTTAAGATCAATTTTGGAGAAGACTGTGGCACCTGACATCAGATCCAGCATATCATCAAGACGGGGAACGGAGAAACGGTACTTGACGGTAATTTTGTTGATTGCACGACTATCCACACACATACGCCATGAACCATCCTTCTTTGGCGCCAAAAGTGCGGGAACCGCACATGGGCTCAAGCTCTCTTTGATGAACCCCTTGTCGAGTAACTCTTCTACTTGTCATTGTAATTCCGCATGTTCAGTTGGGTTCATTCTATAGTGGGGCAAATTCAGTAAAGTTGCTCCTGGGACTAGGTCAATAGCATGTTGAATGTCTCGCATAGGGGGCAACTCACCTGGTAGATCTTGTGGGAGGGTTTCAGAAAACTCCTCCAGAATTGGTTTAATGTGCTCAGGAATCTGCTACTCGATATCCCGATTAGCCTCTCAGGCCACGAGAGCATAACAAGTAGAACCATCCTGTAAGCTCTGTTCAATTTGATCGTGGCTAATCAAATTCATTTCCATCTTACCTTTGCCCTTATCACCCTTTTTTAGGATTTATAACGTCCACTTTATCTTTCCCTTTGTCAGCCTCTTTTTCTCGGGTTGGCGGCTTCGGTTGATTTGGAATAATCTTCACCTTTTTTCCGTTATGGACGAACGAACACTGGTTGGTACGTCCATGTATGGTCACGTCTAAGTCAAATAACCATGGTCGACCCAAAATGATATGACCCACATTCATGGGGAGTATGTCACATCACACATTATCTGTGTATGTGGCAAACTGGATAAGAATTTGACATCTCTCCTGAACATCTATGGATGTAGCGTCGATCCATGTAACCTTATAGGGGTTTGGATGCTTCACCGGTGTCATTCCCAAGGTGGTGATTAACTTTGACGCAACAGCGTTGATGCAGCTGCCACTATCCACTATTACCTTCCAGTTCTTACTGCCAATTTTTGTGCAAGTTTGAAATATGGCAGTCCTTCTCCAGTCGTTGAGTGGTTCAAGCTAGGTTAAAGTACATCTAACCACTCCTAATTGGGTGTGAGCTATACTAGGAGGTAGGCTCGTCATTTCCACAGTTCTGATGCACCCATTGAATTCATACTCTTCGACAGAGGCATCTGAGTCATCATCTTGTTGGTGCACAACCTCTTCTCCATCATTCTCTCCTTCTATATCTTCAATGGGAACTTCTACAAAGAGGGTTTTAGTTTGACTCGGGCACTGGCTGACAAGGTGATCATACCCTTGACACCTGTAGCATTGGGTTCTAGGGTTGACTTTTCCTGGTTCACTTACTATTCTCTTTTCGGATGTAAAGGGCTTTGCACCAGAAGGACCTGCTGGTTTGACGCTAGAGGAACGGGAGGCAGGTTTACTTGGGGTAGGAAGAGTTCGGTTGAAGCTTGGCTGGCTAGTAGTGGTGATTCTAGAGTTATCCTTAAAGTTATTTCGGTTAAAATAGGATCCTCTAGACTCATCTAAGTCGGTGACTAGCTGATATGCCTGTTCTAGAGTCATGATGCCTCGAGCAATGAGCTCTCGGCGATAATCCCTAAGACCGGACCTGAACCTAGATAGGGTCTGTTCGGGAGATTCTAACTCGATAGCTCCACACCGATTCAAATATTCATCAAATTTAGCAATGTAATCAGTGGCTGATTTGTTCCCCTGGGTCAATCGATTCCATTTGTCTAATAATTGCTGCCTGAATGATGGTGGAACATACTCATCATAAGCTTCTCTTTCATGCTTTCCCAAGTGTCCACGGGGTCTTCCCTTCTGTACCTCATCATCCTCTCTAGGTTTTCCCAATATTACCCAGCTTGTCCCGTTAGTTTCATTACGGCCAATCGAACCTTTCTTGACTCAGACATGTCATGCCAACGAAAATATCGGTCCATAGCCAACTGCCAATCTATATAAACCTGAGGGTCTAAACGCCCGTCAAAAGAAGGAGCATCGACCTTAACGCTCCTGATATACTGGGCATCGGCATCAGTTGTTTGGTAAGGGGGCCTCGCTCACGCCTGAGAGCCTACTGTCATTTCGAGAACTTTCATCCTCCCTGATTCTTCTCCTATTGGTTTCTAGCCTACCAATTCTAGTTGCTAGATCCCTACAGTTGACATCAACCTGATCCTTAACTTCTTGTAGTTGTCTGTCCATGCTTTCTATCTTTTGTAGGATTGTGTTAAGGGTATCATGAATGCTAGGGTCCATTAGTGCCGAAGTTTCTCCTACAGAAAAAGTTCTATCACTTCTAATAGGCATGCAAGATCCTAACTAACCCTAAATGCGAGCTGTCCTAAAATTGATATGTATGTTATGCAGGAGGAGTCAGAGATTAGAGTGATGAAAGATAATACCAATTTTAAGCTACTTAGATTAACACGTGATTAAGAAAATTGTAATGTGGAGACAGTGATAAAGACACGTGCTGATGCAGTTAACTTCTAGATAAATCAAGTGATCACATATTCAAATTAGTTAAGTTGCACGATTAATATTAAGTCGGGTTACCACTCAAGGTCAGAATCACACAACTCACTTATTTAGTGGGCAACAGTCAATAAATTCTACCTTGCGACAGATTGGAAAGGCTAGCTATTTTAATTAAGTGGCAGGAATAACTGACAGAATATTCAAAGTTACTTGGGGAGGCGATCGTAACTCAAACCTGAACGAGACTGCTGTAGGCGCGTAATACTGGTCGTCACGAATCCACTGCCTCGAAAACGGATCGATTTGGACTTGAAACGAGCCCTGAACGGCCGTCGGAAGCGATGCTGCGATTCTGGACTGAGTCAGGACGAACTGGATCTGGACTGAGCCAACTCAATGGGTTAACCCGGTTGCTGACGTCAGCAGTGACGTCAGCAATACTGTTACACACGGGTCGCAATAAAACGGGTCGGGTTCGGTTGTTTTGCAGGGACCCGACCCGATTCGCCCACCGGTTAATTTATATGGGTTGGGTTTGAACGGGATTCAAACCCGTTCTCTTCCCACCCACTTCCTTTCTCCCTCTTTCGATCTCACAGCTAGGGCAAGGAAATTGACGACGGCAGCGGACTTAGTTGGCGGAGATGGCAGGCGAAGCTCTCCAGCAAGGCACGACGAGGCTTCGGAGATGAAGCAGGCGGCGACTGCTCCGATCGTGGAGGGATTATCGCCTTAGGTGATGTCGGCGGCGGAGGAAGACCAGGACGGCTGTAGCTGTCGGGAAGAAAGAAGAGGTCGTGGCGGCAATCTGAGCTCGACGGCGAAGAGAAGATCCGCTGTGGGATTTGCGTTGAATTTGTCGGTGACGCCTGGATCTGATGTCGGAGGCAGACGGCAAAGGAATCAGCCTCTTCAACTGGGGCGGCGGATCTGGTGACGGAGAGGGGAGATGTGTATTGGCGGCGTAACTAATGGAGGAGCTTAACAACGAGTGGAAGATCTGATCTGCCCCTATCTGCTCCGGTGACGAGGTCGCTTTGGCGGATTTCTGGACGTGGCTGTCGGCGGCGGCAGAGCCTTGGATGGGTAGTCGAAGGCGATGATGATGAGGATGGAGATCGGGAAGTCTGGAAGCGCGGAGGTTTGGGGCTCCGATGGATCTCTTCAGCGACGACGGCCCTCTGACGACGATGGTGGCAGCTAATCCCGACGACGTTGATGAAGGAAGACAGGGGCGGTGGTGGTGTTGTTGTGGGGCGTCGGAATTTGGAGGACGATGAACAGGGAGGGAAATTTTTAGAAGATGAACAGTGGAGATTTCGAATTTTCAGGATTTTCGATGAGAATTTTCACTGTAATTTTTTTTTTTGAACAGTGAAATCTTTTTTTTTTGAATGGATCTAAATCTGGAGCTGATGTAGATCTAAGGTTTGGAGACTGGAAGAAAATTTTGAAAAAAGACAATATTTGAAGGGGATTGAAAACCAGTGCTCTGATACCAAAATGATGTAATACCAACCTGGATCGCAATCACCTTCAAATCGTAACCAAAATTTGAAATTGAGACAAGATAAGATTTTGGGTTTCCACCCCTTACACGGGCTTCTCACCCCAAAACTTGAGAGCAAATAAACTCAAGAATTAAGCCAGATACTTTGAGAAATTTTAGTCATTCAATAATCCAATACAATAGTCTGTGGGGCCTTATATAGGCTTTACAAAAGAGGACTACTGGGATATAACCGATGTGGTACTAAACGCCCACAAAAGAACACAAATAAAGCTAAAACATCTACTAAAGTCAAAGAACACCAGTGCGTCGCTTCCTAAAGTATACTCGATCGAATCTGCCCGATGTCCTCATCAATGTGTTTGCTAGAATGTTAGATTTAGTTGCTAATAATGGACTGCTGAGTGGTTTAAGCCTTATGTGTTTCAGGTTTCAGTCAGAAGATTCTTAGCTTCCATAATGCCCATGATACTTCATTGTTCTGTATAACAGAGATAAATCATTTGAGAGCTTTGAAGCTGTCGCTATATGGATATGAGAAAGTTTCAGAGTTAAAAATTAATTTTGCCGAGAGCTCAGTTATTCTTTTAGAGAATAATGCCCTCTCCCCAACATCAAATTGCATCTATGCTTAATTGAAAAGTAGGATCTTTTCCCATTTGTGTACCTTGGTGTACCTTTAAGACCCACAAAGTTGTTGCATGATGATTGGCAATCTTTATTGGATAAAATGAGGAAAGGATTATCTGGATGCAAGGGCTCAGCTTTATCAAGAGGTAGGAGATTGGTTTTAGTTCATGTTGTATTGTCAGCAATGCCATTGCATCTCATTTCCTTTTACTTATTGCCTAAGTGGGTTAAAGAAAAGATTGATCAGATGAGGGGGAAAAAAATTCCCCAGAAAGGAAGCAGAGATATACACGGTGTTGATTGTTTGGTGAATTGGATGAAGTATGTCAAGCCAAGAAACAAGGAGGTTTTGGAATTCTTAATTTACATGAGATGATTTGGCTTTAATGGGGAAATGGTTGTGGAAATATTTAATCAGCCAGATTTATTATGGGTTAAGCTGGTTAATTTTCAATATTATAATCAGTCTCATATTTGGGAGTATAGTCATGGTATTCAGAGCTTTTCTTGGACCTGAAAAGGAGTTCTGAAAGCATTGCAACCTTTTTTACTCAATATCACTGTTGTAATTGGGACTGGAACAAATGTAATGTTTCTTCTTGGCAAGAAAAACGGTGTACTGAGAGCATTCTTGCTGATTCTTTTCCTGCTTTATATGAATTATCTAATCAAAAAGTATTTCTATAGCTCAATGCAGAAAGGAAATAGCGGGAACTTGGAGATGAAATCTAGTATCTAGAAGAAATTTGACTGGGTGTCTTATAGATGACCTTGAACATATGCTTACTAGGATCAGTGCAATTGTATTGTCAGAAGGTTCAGATGGGAGGAAGGGCGTGTTTGGTTGCAAGGAAGTGGGCGGAAGTAAGGAAATGGGGAAGTATAATTGCTCACTTCCCTATCTATCCAAACACCAGAGAAGAAAAATAATAAAATCCCTTTTCCTTTTCTCATTTCTCTTTTACATAACCATTTCCATACTTCCAGAGTGCTACAGTTAATATTGTGATCATGTAAATCTCATCTGTAATAAGTTGTAGCACAAAGTAGTTAATTTTTTAATCATGTAAATCTCACTTTCATTCTAATTGCAGTCCATTTTTTATTTTTCTTAATTAATTTTTATTTTAATACTATTTTGCGGTCAACTTTGTGGTCAACTTTTCACTTTCACTTTCACATTACCATCCAAACATCAGAAAAGACATAACATTTTTCAAACCACACTTCCTAACAACATCCAAACACCGGAAAACTTAATAACTAATTCCCAAGTTCCAAAGGTAACTATTACCACTTCCTCACTTCTTCACTTCCTCACTTCCACCCATAATCAAACAGGCCCGAAATGGAAATGGACTTCTCTACAGGCAGCTTTACAGTGAGATCCTTTTATTATTTTCTAAATTTCGGAGGTACATTGTGTTTTTATGAGCAGCTATAGAAAGTTTCTGTACCTCAAAAGTGCTAATGTGGACAATTATCAAAGGGAGATCAAATACTAGAGTAAGGCTGGCTCATAAAGGTGTGATAACTGATGTTTCTTGTGTTTTCCGTGGCTAGGATGAAACAAGTGATCATTTGTTTTTGCATTTCCCATTTGTGACTTCTGTTTGGCAGTCAGTTAAACACAATTTACTGACTGGAATTCACCCTGCAACAGTAGAGGACCTTTGGACTGGGTGGAGGAATGTAATATTCAGAAGTAAGGGTGGAACCGGATTTATATGTGATGGCTATAGTTTGGTGTTATGTGGTTTTAGAAAAATAATAGGATTTTCTCTTCCAAGTCCAAGAGTAGTTTACCTTGTGTGGCAAGTGGAGTTAGCTCAAGAATTGAGCTAACTCCGGGTAACTCTTGCCGAACGACTAAAATTTGGCAAGAGTTAACAAGTGATGATGAAAATGGATTTAGCCCAAAACCACGCTCCTAAAACCACCCAATCCTCCAAAGCCCAAGAATAGCTAATATCACCAAAAAATTGGAAGTCTAATTCCAACCAAATAACCAAATAAATCTAATTCCCAACTCTTTTTTATTTCTCTTCTTCCAAATCACTAGATCCCAACCCCTAACTCCACTTGCCAAACACAGCCCAAGTGTTTTAAACTCTATTAACGCATTTGTTACTTTTTAGTTTGGAAACATGGCAACCAAGAAATGGGAGAAATTTGCTGCAGTAATGGTCTAAGAGGAGTAGCTGGGAGAAGGGCACTTGGTGCTCATGACGCAATGCAATCAGCTGGACGTGATGAAAATTCTGCTGCTGCTGATCAAGATGAGAGTAATTTGGGTGACTAAAGAGAGAGAAAATGCAGTTGTAGATGGAGAAGTTGTAGATGATGTTCAAGCTCAACAGATGGAAGCTCCTATGGTGTATAACAACCCTCCATTGTGTTCTAGGACCAATGAGGGAGTAGAGGTGATCATCCTTGACTGATGCTACATTTCCTGTTTTGTTGCTGTGCTGGGAGCACTGCTGTCTTCTTCAAAATCTCAGAAGAATCTTTTCTGACTGCTTTGATAGTATATTACTGATATTTTCTGAGTTTTTTTTTTTTTTTGGTTACATGGTACTTTTTGTGTGGCTTGCTATGTACATATGTTTGTTTTGGAAGGTTGAGTTTATTTTCTTTACATATCTGTATGAACTTTATATCAGGTTTTGTGACTTGTAAGTCGGGGACACAGAAAGAGGGCTGTAACAATTTTGGGAGCTATGAATTCAGACTGGGTCTTTCGAGTTTGAGGCCCCATTCTTTCTCTCCAAAAAAAAGGAAAGAAAGAAAAAAAAAAAGAATGACCCTAGCACCAAGCATAGGATTAAAATTGTGCCCTCAGAAGCTATAGTTTTCCAAAATGTCTCGAGACAAGCCAAGATCAAACTTCTCTTTAGAAAATGATTTTCTAAAAGATAAAGATGGGATAAATCTAATATGAATTATGAGAAGGCCATTCCTAACGTGAAGGTAAGATCACAAACTGCAACATTAAGACAGATGGTTGATCATTTCTTAACCATGCATACCTTGTTTGTACATTCATGTTGATTAATAAGTACTTCTCTACTTCTGTAATCAGAACCTGGTTATACACCAAATTCCACCAGATTCAGATTGCATAAACAAAAACAATGTAGCATGCTCACTAGAGTAGTCATGTGAAAGTTACAATAGACATCAATTATACAGCCATACCCTATGTTGCACGGAAACGGCAACATTGAAATGGACACAGCAACTTGGACACGTGGCAAATTCTTAAAAATACACACGACATGCGCGTCCAACACGCGTGTCGGACATGACACGGCTCCATGATAGAAGTGTCTGTGCTACATAGGCCATACCTATTTTACAAACATATGTTGGTTAACAAGGAAAGAACCTACCAACTGGTCCCATATTAGTCATTGACAACATCACTATACAACATGATATGATTTAGCAGTTACGCTCATTAATAACGAGCAAGTGCGAAGAGATCTTTGGAATTAACTCATGAGACAAAACTAATAATCACCTCTTAAAACGAGTTATGTCCCTGGTTCCTATTGTTAAAGAAACATAAATAAACAGCAAGCACAATATGATCACAGATTTTGATTCAACAAAAAAAAATTGCACTTAAAATATATATGAGAAAAATCAATGGAGGGCGAAGAGCATGTCATATAAAATTGTCACAGACAAGAGCTAACCGTCTCTAAACGCAGAACAAGAACATCCTTCTTTTGGCCAATCCTATGCGCCCTTGCCTGTGCTTGCAGGTCAACCTTAAGAAAATAATTCAAAGAAAAAGTAACAATGCATGAGAGCAAACACAAAAGTAAAGAATCAAATAATCAATATTTTGGAAGTGGAAAAGATAAAGAAATTGCCTGCGGATTCCAATCAGTATCAAATATGATGACAGTATCAGCTGCTTGAAGATTTACTCCAACACCACCAGCTCGAATACTACCACAAATATAGTACGGAGATTAACTGACAACTTAGCTATTTCCAGATGCTACTCTTGCAAGTTATAAGGGGAGAACAAAGACAATTAAGAAGAAACTTTTTTACAGCAAATAGAAGAGTACCTCAACAGAAATATAAAGTATTGTGAGTCTGGACGGTTGAATTCCTCAATGAGGGCACCACGGTCATTTCCAGAAGTGTGCCCATCCAAACGAAGATACTTGTAATGTTTCCATGAAAGGTATTCCTCCATCACATCAAGCAATCTGGTCATCGTGGAGAAAAACAAGACCTGCAGCAATCAAGTCACGTGAGAGTTGAACATGCCATGTCATTTAAGCATTTAAGCATCTGATCACCATCAGAAACAGAATCAAAAGAACTTTGAAAAAAATTATAATCCGACTCTAGCAAGTCTCGGATAATAGAAGTTTAACACATAACTGATGCAATGGTAACAGATTCCACACGTAAGAATGAAAAGGGAATCAAGACATTGTTTCTGAAAACTGGAACAGATGTCAGGGCGTCTGAGTGTCTGACAGAGGATGCAGGTTGCCCGAGTGTCCGACACAATGCAGCAAATTTTAAAAGATAAGATGCATAGTGTTTTCAGGAAAAAGGAGACAAATGTCAGGGTGCCCGAGTGTCCAACAAACACAGTAAATTTTAAAAAGACGATACCCACCCACCCACCTGCAATGCAATGTGAAAGACAGATTAATTTGACAGTGCAAACATGATGCGAAATACAGATGAATTTTGATAGTTTTCAATTAACTATCAATTAACTAGACTTGAAATCTAATTTGATATGGATTGCTTATAATTATTATTGTTTAAATGATTTATTTGGACTGGATGATTTGATACGTACAGTTGTACATATTAGAATATTATTGTTCATGTATTTTGTTGGGAACTTGAATCTATACTTGGATGCCTGCTTCTCTTCTCTTCTATCCTGTATTCATGAAACTCTTGAGCCTTGTATGGTAAAAATCTATAGATCGGACTTGTATTTATGAAGTTTGAGTCATGAGAATGAAAACCAAAGGCTTGCTTATTCTATTCTTAATAAGTAGTCATTTGCGGGTTATTATTTGTTAGTTTGTGAATTATCACTGATTTTATTTTCTATTAGTCACCATTATTTAAAAATTAGTCATTGAAGTCGTGGACTATTTTTTAAATTAGTTAATTTGTTTGAGGTTATTGGTTAGAAATTTAGTTATTAGTATATAATGTCACATAAAATTGTGATGATTTTGAGGATATGTTTGCTATGCTGATTTTATTCGTGTTTGCTGATGTATTCCAACTAATTGGCGGTAAAATTTCTTACTGGGAATATAGAAGTTAATTGCGAGTGATTCAAATGTATCATAGTTTTTGCAAGCAATCATTCAATGTAGGAATAGACTTATTGAAGCAACATACCAGTATAACAAGGAAATTGTGTGCAATGTCCCTTAGCTCCCGAGGGTGTGAAGAAATAGATGAGAACTTTGACAACTTCAAGAAGGCAAAGGAAGCCAAGACTGGCATACACGCTTTCTTGAATGATATAAGTGTGTCAGGGAAGAGGAAAAGACGATGTGACCATCAAAGGGTCATCATCTCAATGAAATATATTCTCTTCAATCAAGAAAAAAAAAAGACCAATGCATAAGTTTGTTATCGTATCCCCAAACAATTGGTGGCTCCCTAAAGAGAAGTTCCCACGGCTAAAACAAAGCAAATTACTATAAATTCCAAACTTAGAATTAACGCTAGGGAGGATATCATTAAGTACATTGCTAGGTGATTTTTCGAACCTGAAGTTCCCTTCAACACCACTACACTTCCCTCTTTCCAACAAATACTACATGCTATTGTAACATCTGAATTACTTTTGCAGGTCGTGACACCTTATTAATTGAAAGATTTCGTCAAAGAGAAATGAAGAAGAAAAAGGAGACTCAAATCATTGAAGAAAATTGTGCCAGTAGTGAATGCTCCCTTATGACTAACATTTGATCGGATTGGAAGCAAAGAAGCATTATGAATATTTTTGCCCGTGTCAAACAAGGAACGCCTTCTTAGATTCCTATCATACTTCTTACATGAAGGATCCTACATTTATAGTTATAGATCAAGCAACTAAAAATGTAGGGCAAATATGTATTATGTATGTGTGTGTACTTGTGTAATCCCGGAAGGATTCGAGGCCGAATCCTTCCCACTCAAATACAATCCTACGACATCCAAATGCAAGATCCACTCCGTTGAAGTTGAACTACATTATTTCAAGTAACTAAAAATCAAAAATCATGTATTTTGAATACTTTTTGCCAATCCATTAAGTTGGCACAAAATGGACAGTCGAAAATAGTATATTGCTTAGATTTATATCTTTAGACATACAAATTCTCGATCCGACCATCTCATCATGATGTAAGCACTTAAAAACCCTCACACACCAATTTTTGTTAGATTTAAAATATTCTATACCGTTAAACTAACCAACTCACTATTTCAGCCGTCCATTTTGTGCCTACTTGATGGATAGGCAAAAGGTATTCAAAACACATGATTTTTGGTTTTAAATTACTTGAAATAATGTATAGATCAACTTCAACACAGACTACACAGTGGATCTTACATTCAGATGTTGTAGGGCTGTATTTAAGTGGGAAGGATTCGACCTCCAATCCTTCCAGAATGACACAAGTCTCTCTCTCTCTCTCTCTCTCTCTCTCTCTCTATATATATATATATATATATATATATATATATATATATATATATATATAGAGAGAGAGAGAGAGAGAGAGAGGAATATGTAAATCAGCTGACATAGGAGGCAACTCCGTCCTATGTCGCATTCAAAAATCATATCTCCCGAAATTTTTTTCAAGATCCGACCGCACATTATCATCTTCATGTTCTCAGATGTATACATATAAAAAATCAAGTAAATTGGAGTCTGTTTACTTATTGATCGTTTCATTTTATTCTACTGTTAAAAAAGTTTACTTATTGATCTAATCGTTTCATTTTATTCTACTGTTAAAAAACTGTTAATGTTTGAACTCAGAGAAAATAGAGTAAACAAACTTCAAATCATGTGATTTTTTATGTGTATATCTTAAATCATGAAGATGATAATGTGCGCTCGGATCTTGAAAATTCATTCGAAAACTTGAGTTTTGAGTGCGACATAATACAGAGTTGTTTCCCGTGTTAGCCGTTCCCATTTCTCCTCTTATATATATATATATATATATATTTATATATATATATATATATATATATATATATATATATATATATATATTAGATAGTATTGTAATGAAAATATGTTGACTTTGATCAGGATAATATCTATTGGACGAGGCGTGCAACATAGATTGTCAATTTGATGTTAAATGATATTGTGAAAGCATAGATGTAATATCTCTAGTGTTAAGTGTGTAAATTAATATTTTTGTATAATAATAATGATTGTAGCCTCATTTATGTTGGGCTTATATATATTTTTTCTCATTTATTTATTTAATACTGAGCCCAAGCCCATAACTTGCGTTATATCCAAAGGGTTAGATTTTCATACCCAAACCCAATAAGAATCCCAAACCAAATAAAATTCTGTTTCCTGTGTCAGCCGATTCCCATTTCTCTCTCTCATATATATATATATATATATATATATATATATATATATATATATATATATATATATATATATATAGGATATTAGATAGTATTGTAATGAAAATATGTCGACTTTGATCAGGATAATATCTATTGGACGAGGCGTGCAACATAGATTGTCAATTTGATGTTAAATGATATTGTGAAAGCATAGATGTAATATCTCTAGTGTTAACTGTGTAAATTAATATTTTTGTATAATAATTATGATTGTAGCCTCATTTTTGTTGGGCTTATATATATTTTTTCTCATTTATTTATTTAATACTGAGCCCAAGCCCATAACTTGCGTTATATCCAACAGGGTTAGATTTTCATACCCAAACCCAATAAGGAACCCAAACCAAATAAAATTCTTTTTCTTAACTCCTTATCCCTTAAATCCATGAATACATAAAAATCAAAGAAAATTATCTTTTAAATTCGTTCAAAATTCTTCTTTAAAAAATGCACCCCAATCAAGTTCAAACTCAACCTAAATACCTCAAATTTCGGGCCATACGCAAACTACACCCTAAACCCAACTTAAATCCACTAAAAACCCACATATGGCTTATTTAAACCCTCTCTTTTGTGCCCTTGAAAACCCTAGACGGGAATTCATAAGAAAAAAAAGAGAAATCTAAAATTCAGTTCTAGAAAGCCAAAAAGGGGCTAAAGGAGATGGATTACTAGAAGAAACTCTAGAGAGAAACTATAAGTTGTTCTTGAGATTTCAATATAAAGCAAGTAGCTAGATCTCTTTTACCTTGCTGAATCTCTAGAAAACCAGTTAGGTTTGTGAACATGTTGGTTTATGAACATGTTCTCCATTTGATTCCTCATTGATTTTTCTATCCTAAATATATTTTAAATCATAAAAATATCATTAGATTAATAGATCCATGCATAAAATTTAAAACTTTAGGGTTTCATGACGCAGTTTTGTTTAATTCTTAAAGAATTTGCATAGCTCGTTGTGTTAAAATTATAAATCTCATCATAATATTATAGAATTAATATTATTGTTGTTAAATTGTATCCAAGTTCTTAAATTCTATTTAATCATATTAAAGTGGTGATTAATTATTAGAAATTTACGTGTGAAAATATTGAATCATGTTGTTGAATAAATTTTGTGTTGCAATTAGACCGTTGTTTTAGTGCGTAAATGATCTCTGATATCTTTTAAATTTTATGTTATGATTCTCTTATTAATTACAAAATTTATTTTAGATTAAAGTTGAAAAAGATATACCCAAATCTTTGAACCTCTGTCCTACTGAATTTTGACAGCCAGACTGAAATTTTGTGTCGCAATTCCTCAAATTTTATATTATAATTACCCTATTAATTATAAGTATTTCAGCTTTTACAAAATTGATTTTAGATTAAAGTTAAGGAAGATATACCCAAATCTTTGAACCCTTATCCTGCTGAATTTTGATAGCCAATCTGAAATTGTGTTGCAATTATATCGATATTTCAGTGGGTAAATTATCTCTCTGATATTTCTCAAATTTTATATTATGATTCCCATGTGAATTATGAGTATTTCAACTTTTACAAAATTCATTTTAGATTAAAATTGAGGAAGATATACCCAATTTTTTAACCCCTATCATGTTGAATGTTGATAGCCAGGATATGCCATATAGTTCTATTGTTTTTTCACTGATTTTGGCAGGGATTGCACTGCTAATGATTTTAAGTGATACACACAATGGCCTAGAACTACTAATCCATTTCATTTTCGTTATGATTATGATTATTGTTCTCATCTTTGTTTAATTAGTATGGTAGCTTATACGATGAAAATTGTTATTATTTAATACACTGATTTTGGCAGGGATTGCACTGCTAATGATTTTAAGTGATACACACAATGGCCTAGAACTACTAATCCATTTCATTTTCGTTGTGATTATGATTATTGTTCTCATCTTTGTTTAATTAGTATAGTAGCTTATACGATGAAAATTGTTATTATTTAATACTGGACTTTCAGGTATGTTATTAATATTACCTCAAGTTAATAACTCGTATGAATCATATTTGAACAAATTTCTACATGATGACAAACAAACAGACATGATTGATCTTGTTCACGTAGAAAGATACCATGATATAAGAATTGCAACATGAACATCTTAAACATGAACACATGAACATAAATACAAAAGTTAAATGACATAGATAAATACTTGTGTGAGACATATACTTGAAATTACTTAGAAAAGTGATACATGGTGATTATATGAACTTGACAAGGACATGATGGCATGGTTGTTCTTAGTATTTGGTTCACGCAAGGATATTCATGTTCTATAATAAAATTGTTTGTAAAACGACAAGACATGGGGACTAATATAGAGAAATTGATAGTGAAAACTGAAGAAGTGTACCTTGAGTACCTCTACCTATGAACAAAATATGATGGTTTTATTTTACATGGTGCATGTCACTTTATGACATGGGTTATTGATGAGCTCATTCTAATTATATACTACTATACTCCTAGCATGATTTCTCGCTAGGGTACACGAACGTTGTTTTCACTAACAGTTTTCAAACAATAATAATCATTGATTGGTATGCGGGAATAGACAGTGGTATGGAACAATCGTTTTCGCGTGCTTAGGACCCCGATTGACGTGCGTAATAGACGTAGGATGAGACTACATGTGGCAGTTAAGGTAGTCTCGCCTATTTAGTAACCCTTAGGAACATCTTCATAATTAACCTTGTAGTTGTGTGTTTATTGTGATGATTTCTACTGATTGATTGTTTAACTATGCTTGTTATACTTGACTTATTCCATGCTATGACTATGCTTATGCTTTTGTGAATGCATATTTATCATCATGACTTGAATATTGTATGATTGGTTTCGGTAATAAACTCATGCTACAAATACATGATTGCGTAATGAAAATAAATATCATGTAACTGCATATTGCATGTCCTTTCCTTGTTCACATGCATCTACGTACTCTACAATTATTGCACATTTTCTTTCCTTTGTTTGTACTTGTCGGGAGATTCTGACCCTACGGGATTTGCCTACCCTAAATAGTAGAAAATATATGGAGATATCGGCTGAGGACAAGGAGTACTACAAGGAGGCAGCGAGAGCTCAGTTAAAGACTTGGGACTGTTTTTAGTTGTGTTTTCTTTCATAAATGTATGAATAAGAGAATTTGAACTCGTTTCTCAATATTCGGATTTGTACCAGTTATTTGGTTTTGAACCTTTTTAGTCGAATAAATCTTTGATTAGTTTTGTTTCACGTATGTGTACTATATTTGGACTTAATATATATAATATATGCAGCAGATAGGAAAAAAATGACAATTTGCAGGTTAAAGGCTTAGCATGCTCTTTTTAGTGTGTCACCAGCCCAAGTCACGTACTTATCTCGCTTTAGTGGGAAGCGGGGCGTGACAATAGCTGAAGTGTTATCACGGGTTGGGCCATGACGATTTTCATTTATAGTCACATCGGTTTTGACATGAGGAGGAAGTATGCTAGAGTTACCTTATTACACCGTGGCTACAAGGTTTGCTATGAATTTCTTTCCTTGAACTCTATGCAATGGAAAAGGAAAAAAGAGTTAAAGTAAATGTTTAATTCTACAAGTTGAGTGGAATTCAAGCTTGCCAAAAATGCGAGCAAAAAAGTTTATTTTCTTATAGTTAGCAACTACAATTTAACTTCTCAATTTATTTTATTCCTAAGGTAAAGATGTGGAGAGCTTATTTAAATTAATTGTACTTCTAGGTTCAAGAAATCACTGCAACAAACAAATTTTAAAACAATGTGAACTTTGCCCTGTTTTTTTAGTATTGTTGAAAGTTCTTTGAAGAGTCAAGCTTGACAAAATGTCAATTGTAGGCTTTGTATATGGTGACCTTGAGGTTGCTAATGCCTTGGCCCTTAACCATGAAGAGAAGAAAATATTCAATACGGAAGTCCATTGACAAGAGATGGAATGAAAAGCTTGAGGGCCTTTATATAGGACAGGAATTGAAAATGTCAGCATCTTCATAGTTGGCTACCAAGATTGCATGGGTATAGATACGAGCATAGGGTAAGATAAAATACGGGACATGAATATGCAAAAATTAAAAACAAATAACCAATACGAATATATTGTGGATACAACTAAGTACTATTATATATTTAAATACATATATAGAGAGAGGATAGACTTGTGTCATTCCGGAAGAATAAGGATATAACCCTACAACATCCGAATACAAAATCCACTCCGTTGAAGTTAATCTACATTATTTTAAGTAATTAAAAATAAAAAATCACGTATTTTGAATACTTTTTGCCATCCATCAAGTAGGCACAAAATGAACGGCCGAAATAGTGAGTTGATTAGTTTAACGGTGTAGAATATTTGAAATCTAACAAAAAATGGTGTGTGAGGGTTTTTAAGTGTTTAGATCATGATGAAATGGTCGGATCGAGAATTTATGTCTAAAGATGTAGATCTAAGCAACATGCTATTTTCGGCCGTTCATTTTGCGCATGCTTGATGGATGGACAGAAAGTATTTAAAATACACAATTTTTGATTTTTAATTACTTGAAATAAGGTAGATCAACTCCAACGGAATAGATCTTGCATTCGGAAGTTTTATTTGAGTGGGAAGGATTCGGCCTCTAATCCTTCCGAAATAACACAGGTCCATAATCTATGTGCGCGTGTGAGTTGGCCTACATAATTATCATCCACTCTAAAAAGTGAGAGTTAACACATCTCTCACCATTAATTGTCTTTGAGATATGCGTTGGTCAAAATTTCAAAAGTAAATAGTAGCTAGGGAATAAAGTAACGATGGCCAATAGAAAATATATGGTTAAAAATTTGTTAACTCCAACTTTTTTTGAGTGAATGACAAGTGTATAGTCAAGTCCTGTTTATATATGTAATTATAATATTTTATAGTTTAATCATAGATTAAGTGTTGGAGGAGTTTTGAAATAGTCTGAGAGGGAAAAGCTGTAAAAAGTTAAATTGTGGAGTTAAAATAATTTTCACTAACTTATTTCAAGCTAGATTGAAGATAAATCGATTTTAATTGAACTTGCAAATCTTGGAGGAATTTATAAATTACTGGTCCACATCTTATTGTTGTTTCAAAACCTGATATTTGTTGAATTCATATAGAAGCATCGAACAAGTATTGATATTGGATACGTATCTAATATGTGTATGTGACCTATTTCGAAGAATCTGTTCATCACAGATGGCTACATTCTGTGCATCCGACATAAGTATTGTGCACATAGCCCTGAAATTGCAGAGAAAATTGGCATACATTCCTGTGCATTAAAACACCAAAAGAGGTCTTTGAAAGGAAATTTGCAAATAATGGAGCAAAAAACCATAACCTAATCTAGGTCTAATTAATATTTTCCAAAAAAAACGCAAAATTTCATTTAGTAACTAGTTTTATTGTCGACTTTTTGATTCTTTATGTTGTTTCTTTGGATGATATTTTATATTTATAGATTCCATTTTTCATATTTTTAAGATTGGGCATTCACTTGGTTTATGTCTTGAAAGATTTGAGAAGCTTCTACAATCAGAGAGTGATCATAAATTATAGGCAAGTACTGAGGTAAGTATACCCTAAAAATAAATTATGTAATTTATATGATTTATGTATTATTGCCATATTAAGATTGCATTCACGACATGTAAGACATACATCTACCATCCTCTATGACACCTAACATTTACACCCAACAAGGAACATCCCTATCCACCATGAACCTGACATCCAACATTGGAACCCTGAGTTTAATTTTAGTCAACAAGAAAGAAAAATGATTAAGCGAAGATGAACAATGCTGCTATATACCTATCTTT
The DNA here is from genome assembly GCA_038442645.1 of Agave tequilana. Taxonomy (NCBI): domain Eukaryota; kingdom Viridiplantae; phylum Streptophyta; class Magnoliopsida; order Asparagales; family Asparagaceae; genus Agave; species Agave tequilana. Next base: position 53,852 of record JAVJIF010031289.1, on the reverse strand, counting down.
TACTTGATTAAAGATGAGCTAATTGCACTCCTAACACCATCTCCACAACAAATGCAATGATTATATTTTCCTATTTGCCGTAAAATGTTGTTCCTCCTCTCCATGCGCCATATTTCATGCGTGTGTTCATGCAGATACTTAGATGCGTGGGAGATCTTGCAAGCTGGCTCAGATGTTGTGTGTGACATGGTGGTGTGGTGGTGATCGGCGGTTAGGAGAGACACTTCAATGATGGAAGAAAACTTTAACGAAGCAAAAGGTGGAAAGTAGTCCGGTGCTAGGCACGCACTATCTGAGCGCAGCCCAGCGCAGGCTCGTGGGTGACGTTAGAATGACAATTAGAAGAGAACAACTTTGGTAGTGGCTAGAATTCTTTTAGAGAGATGATTCATATTATGCTACCTCAATTGCGGAATTGAATTTTGTTATCGATAATAAGAGTAAAGCATGAGAATATATAGGAAAATTACATAATATGGAAACTCCAGAATATAGAAAATCCTTAATAAGTAAATAAGGCAAATCCTAAACAAAAAAGGTACTTCAATCCTAAATCTAATATTATTTCTTAACAGTTCCAATAAGCCAAAGTGCATTCCTAGTCGCAAAAACACTAAACTTTGTGGCAAAAAGTCACATAAGGAGGAAGAATGACAAAAGGAGATCCTCTATTAGCACCAAAAACATTTTACCAAGGTTAGTCTGAATGACCCTGCTCAGAAGGGAGCAATTGCAGGAAGCATATCAAGATAACTTTCCAAATGTAGAACTGAACTATTGGAGAAACCAATGCATGAATACCCTGTTGTGAAGCATACATTCTTGGAGCTGACACTCGGCGGTATTAAATTGACTTGGTCAACCATCAACCTACGGGTTCTTTCTGCCAACACAATATAAATCTCATTTTTCTTTGGAAGATTGAGTAAAGTTGTTGGAGGTGTGGTTTGTCAAAAGACAATCACACCCCCCAAACATGGGAAGGAACATAACCAATGTGTATCCCAATTCCAATCTTATGCAAAGATAGATGAACGGAGTTGAGTCCTATAAGACTAAGAAACAAGATAATATATCTATTGAAGTCCCTGCCACTACGCCAAAACTCTGAAATTGTGGTGAGAGTTAGGGGTATTATATTTATATATTCTAACACGCTCTTACAGGACGAACACCCTTTTTTATGAGCCGAAACCTGAGCTTTTACGCAGCGGTATTTTTCTTTTTTAAAATCCGCTTTTAATTGCATGCCCGATGGAATTGAACATGGGTTGCTCTCATACCATATTAAAGTCCCTGCCACTGCACCAAAACTCCGAAGTTTTGACGAGGGTTGATGGTATTATATTTATAGATTCTAACAATTTCCTTTTCAGAATCAGATCTAGGAGGCAGTGATGCCATTGGTGAAGAACAATGGCAGATGAAGAAAAGAGGGAAGCATAAAAGATATCAGAAAAAAGGAACACTTCATAAATCCACATTTCCCTATTTTCATTACAAACCTAACAGTAGCTGGTAATATTTTCAAGAATCACTATCCAGCCTTCCCCAAGTTTTTTTTTCCTTTCCATAACACCAACAAATGACCCAATCATTGGAATTGCTAACTAAAAACAGGGACTATCGGGGAAATGATTATGTTAGGAGCCTGGTGCTTACTTGTGTGTGGGGGGGGGGGGGGGGGGGGGGGGGGGGGGGGGGGGTGGGGGGGGGGGGTGGGGGGGGGGGGGACATTGATCTGTGGAAGTCCATCTCGTGTCTGATACTACATGGTTCCAGTTTAAGGAGGGCGTTCTTTTGGCTGGAATTATAGAAAAAGCTAATGAAACTTATAATTTAATGTCAGGTCTATCAATTTCACACTTCTTGCAGTCACATCTTAATCGATCCCATGCTCACTGAAGTAGATTTATGGGATATATATCCATGTTTTCTGTCTATGAAAAAAAACAGGAATGCCCAAAGAGAGGGTGAAGGGAAGGATATAAAATAAATTTAGTTGTGGACAATGCTAAATGGATTGGCAGAATTAAGGTGGTAAAGGACACTGCAGAAGAAACAAATCAGAAACAGGCAATTAACATATCAGATAAACAGTTACGAAGCAATGATCGTAATCATCTAGTACTATATTAGGAAAAGGAGAATGTATGTGAAAGCATATGACTACGAGAGTTAGTAACCATAATTTCTTCTGCCTATTATTTAGACAATCCGAAATATTGAGGATAAAGGCTTCTTTTTGTTGTTGCTTCTATTTTGTATATGTTAGCAAATAAACCCCGAAACATAATTATTCATTAGAGAGAGTCAATATATATAGAGTACAAATATTGACATGGGTAATGGGCAAAGCACAATAACTAATATCCATAAAAAACACTCCCCCTCAAGCTGGAGCATAGATATCTATCATGCCCAGCTTGCTACATAAGTTAAAAAACATATGCGGCGAAGCCGCTTTGATAAGAAGATCTTTCAATTGCTTTGAGGCTGGCATGAACGGAAGAGAAACACCTTCTTGGTTCAAGCATCTCTGACCAAATGACAGTCAATCTCAATGTGCTTAGTCCTCTCATGAAACACAGAATTCTTGGCAATATAGATTGCTGATTAATTATCACAATGCATGGGCATAGGTTCGGGTGTCTAAAATCAAGCTCCATCAATAGATTCTTCAACCACATCATCTCTTAAACAGTATGAGCTATAGCTCTATATTCAACCTCTGCACTAGATCGAGATATTACATCTTGTTTTTTCCTCCTCCAGGTCACAAGCAATGTTCAAAATAACGATAACGTAACGATAACGTTTTTCTTTTGTTATGTTAAGATAGTTTATAACGTAACGCATAACGTAGGTTACGTGATTTAATATTTATTTAATAAAAATAAATATATATAGTATATTTAAGAATTTTAATAAATAAAAAATAATTTTAAAAAATCTAAAAAAATCAAAACAAATATATAACATATTTATCAAGTCTCACAACAAATTTTAGGAAGTATAGCAATAATTTTTCACATTCACAAGTTATAACAAGTTCACAAACATAACAAATTTCAAAAGAAGTTCGCAAATATAAGTCAGTCATACAAAACATAGTCATAATATCCTGGAATAATATCATGCCCTAATCTCATCTATGATGACTAAATCATCCTCCTCTAAGATGTACTCAGCATCCTCCGGATCGATATCGTCCCTGGTCTCATCCACATCATCAATGACAGGTCCTTTCCCTTTGTCCATGGAAGAACAACTATCTACCCTTTGTCTCTTTTCTCTAGACTCACTATCAACCGCAATGCTAGTGCCTTCATTACCAAGTGCAGTGACATCTAGAAAATCTCTGTCCTCGTCTTCCCTTGCCTCATCTTCTTCCCTTACTTCATCTAGCCATGCAATATCATCCATAAGACAAGGCTCTTCAGTCTCTACAAGCCACTCATCATCGCTAGCAGGCTCCTCTATCAAAATCGGATCAATATGCAATCGCCTCCTACGAATATTCCTCTCTCGAAGCTTGATGTTATACATAACATAAACGAGGGATTGCAGACGTAATTGCTCCAAGCGGCATCTTTTCTTTGAATGTACCTTCAACAAACAAATTTATTTATTAAAATTAAGTCATTGCTTATTTATTATAAAGAAAGTTATAACTTATAAGTTGTAGGTTTTAACTTTTCTTACTTGCTCAAAAGTGCTCCAGTTGCGTTCACATCCGGAAGCACTAGTAGTAAGAGATAGAATTCGAACTGCGAACTTTTGAAGTGTAGGAACTTCATCTCCAAATCTCTCCCACCAAGCAGCTAAAAGAATAAGCGTTAGACATCGCATGACTAAACAAAGAATCAAAGAATCAAAGATATTCACTAAATTATACCTGGACTACGAGCGTTCAAGGTCATTTGAGCTAACTGGCTTCCAAATTCTCCAAGCTTCTGTTTATAACTATCTAACTCCACATCAGCCTGTGCATACTCACGAATGTCAGGGATCATGCGCTGCATGCACTCACGAAGGCCTCTTCTTACCTCAGCATCATTGCTAAAATTCTCGCTATAGAAACATCTTGGGTTTAGGAAGTACGCTGCCGCATGAAGAGGTCTATGCAACATACCTGTCCACCTCTGGTCAATCATATTCCAGTAAGGCATGTACTTCCTCTTACTGCCACCACACGCATCCCGTATCTTCTCCTTTGCAGTATCAAGCATATCATAAAGAAAAGGCATAGATGGCCTCACATCCGAATCCACCTCTCGTAGAACATATACGAGTGGAAGTGTGGTGCTAAAGCAAAATAGAACTTTGGCCCAAAAACTTCTAGTAGAAATCACCGCTCTTTTTACTTTCACTCCATTTGGTTTTTTTGCCCAAGTGCTCCTATTGAATTCTTCGGATGCAAACATCTTTCTCAAAGGTTGTCTTAATTGGTACAATCTTTGTAGAGTTAAGAAGGAAGTAGCAAATCGTGTAATGGCCGGTCTTAGGAGTTCCTTCCCTTTTGTGTGTGCCCGAAACAAATTAAGAATCCAACCATGATTGTATATGAATTGGGTTATACCCTTTGCCATCTCAAGAGTCTCCGCGTGAATTTTCATCTTGCCTATGTCTTCAAGCATCAAGTCAAGGCAATGAGCAGCGCAAGGAGTCCAATAAAGACATTTTCTTGTGTCCATAAGTCTTGCACCGGCATTCACATAAGATGCATGATTGTCGGTAATCACTTGAAGAACATGCTCCTCACCAATCTCCTCCACCACCTTATCAAGTTGCTCCCACAAGAAAGCTCCGGTCTTGATCGATTCTGACGCATCAATGGACTTATAAAAAAAGTCCCCTCAGGTGAATTCACAAGAAAGTTTATCAAACTCCTACTCTTCCTATCTGTCCATCCATCCGACATCACCGTGCATCCATATTGCTTCCAAGCCGCCATGTGCGTCGCTTTGATCTTATCTATATCCTCTACCTCAGCTTTAAGTACCCGTGTACTTATCTCATAAGAGGATGGTTGCTTCAAGCCTATCCCAAATGATCCGACCTCTTCTATCATCTCCTTCCAATAAGGAGTTTGAATGATATTAAATGGAAGCCCAAGTGCATAGATGCATCTCCCAATTTTTCTTACACATTTCTCTCTTGCCTCCTCCTTATAAGAGCTCTCAAGTGTCGATTGGCGGGCTTCAAGATTGATAAATTTATTCATAGGCCCAAGAGTTCGGGGTTGGGAGTTGCTTCCGGCAGCGCTTTGCAATTCTTGGCTTACCACATCTTCCTGTGATTCTCCCATCCTCCCAATTTCACGGATTATTGACTCCTTCTTTTCCACCTCCGTGACCAACAACATGTCTTTACAAGCTTGCTTCACATTGGACGGGACTTGCGCACAAATTTTAACGCCTTTTTTAGTACCGGCCAAGTGATGTTTAAGCCTAGTGATTCCAGCAGTTATTTTATGCTTGCAAAATTTGCAATAAAACACATTCGGAGGATCACCGGCTATATGATCCGCAAATTCATGTGCGGGATCCAAACTTTTAGCCATGTTATTCAATCTACACAAATAAGAATGAATTATAACAATTAACTAACAAACATGATAATTGAAATTGAATTATAGCAATTAACAACTAATAAGCATGCCAATTTAGCAAAAAAAATATAACAAGCATGCTGCATTGAATTTTAAAGCATGATAATATGATAATTAACTTGTATTATAGCAATTAACAACTCTCTCTCTCTCTCCCCTAAAAATCCCTCTGCGAGGCTGCGATCTCTCTCTCCCCTGCGAGGCTGCGATCTCAGTCTCTCCCCTGCGAGGCTGCGATCTCTCTCCCCTGCGAGCTGTCCCCCCTCCCCATCTCTCCCTGTCTCTCTCTGCTCTCTGGTTCTCTCTCCCCCAGCTCTCTCCCTCCCGATCTCTCTCTCTGCACTCTCTCCCTCCCGCTCTCTCTCTCTGTTGCCCTCTCCCCCTCTGAGGCACAGAGAGAGAGAGAGAGCGGGAGGGAGAGAGTGCAGAGAGAGAGATCGGGAGGGAGAGAGCTGGGGGAGAGAACCAGAGAGCAGAGAGAGACAGGGAGAGATGAGGAGGGGGAAGAGAGCAGAGAGAGAGATGATCGGGAGGGGAAGAAAGGTGAGAGAGAGAGAGAGATCGGGACTGAGAGAGCTGAGAGAGAGAGAGATCGGAGGGCTAGAGAGAGATCGGAGGCTAAAGATTGAGACGGAGGATGACGACTCACCGCGGCGGTCACGAGGCAGGTACGTCTCTTCTTCTTCTTCTTCTCTTCTTTAAGGCGCCAACAGTGAGGAAGTACCTCCGACAGCAGGTAATCGGCGACGGCGACAGGGAATCGACGGCAGCAGGGATCGACGACGACGGCAGGGATCGGCAACGGCGACAGCTTCTTCCTTCTCCTTTTTTTTTGGGGTTCGATCGTGCCCTAGATCAGAACGAGCTCGCGCCCCTTTTATATTTTTTTTGATTGCACAGTAATGTACGTTACTGTGCGTTACGTATTTAAACGTACGTTATTGTGTAAAAAACCCAGGTTATATGTTTTTGCGTTTTTTACACCTGTTTCGTAACAAATCCCTCGCGTTAGTTACCGTAACGCGTTATAACGCGTTACATAACGCGTTTTTTTGAACACTGTTCACAAGATTTCCTCCAACAAAAGTGCAATATCCAGTAAAAGATTTTCTATCCCCTTGTTACCTGCATAACCAGAATCAGAGTACCCAAAAATGCGTACTTGTCTATGTTTTTTTTTGCGCAACAGACCTTTCGTGAAAAGCTTTTGACATAAACTAGAATCCTTAATGCAGTTGTCCAATGAACCTCTCTAAGCTGATACATGAATCTACTCAGTACCCCAATAGTAAAGGTTATATCCGGCCTAGTAACTATGAGATAGATTAATTTTTCAATCAATCTTTTATACCTTCCTGGATCATCAAGAGTGTGACTACATCAAACCACAACTCCACATTGGCTTTCATTGGAGTACTAATAGGTTTGCACCCAAAAAATCATGTCTCCTCCAGAATATCTGAGCATACTTTCATTGAGAAAAAAGTACACTATGTTTTTGATGTGCAACCTCAAATCCCCAGAAAGTATTTAGACTTACCCATGTCCTTGATCACAAAATGACACCTAAGATACTCCTTTGTTTCCGCTAGGCCAGCTGGATCACTCCCAGTCAGCAGAATATTATCAACGTACATTGTCAAAATTACTAAGCCAGATTTAGTATACCGAACAAATACAGAGTGATCTGAGTGACAACGATAAAAATCAATGTCAGAAATAGTGATGCTAAACTTCTCAAACCACGTCTATAGACTCCATATATTGCCTTCCTGAGACGACTGACTTTATTCTCCCCTGAGCAACATACCTTGGAGGTTGCTCCATATAAACCTCCTCTTTCAAATCACCATACAAAAAGACATTCTTGACATCTAGCTGAAACAAAAGCCATGACAGGTTGACAACAATAGAGAATAGAGTCCTGATGGAGTTCAACCGAGCAACTGAAAAAAGGTCTCAAAGTAATCCACTCCATATGTTGGGTATAACCTTTGACATTAAGTCTGGCCTTATACTGATCTATCGAATCATTTGGGTGATACTTCAAGGAGTAGATCCAACAACAAACCACAATAACAGCATGCGTTCAAGTTTGTCGAAAAAACAAGAGCATCCATCTCCTCATCCATGGCCTGCTCTAGGCAGGTATCAGTAACCTCCTCATATAATCTAGGTATAGATATAGAAGATAAAGACATGGCAAACTGGCGAGAAGAGGGATGAAGACGATCATAGGAAAAAAATAGGAAATAGGATGATTAGTGCAAGATCATTTACCTTTGTGGAACATCAAGATTAGAGGGAGGTGTTGATGGTTAATGAGGTGGCCTTCCACTGAAGAGGAGGAATCGGCCGGAACTGATTCAGAGGCAAGAACTTTTTGTCGATGAGTGTAGACGTATCAGAAATCCTTAAGAGGTTGTGGTGCAGGTGGCTCTGCAGTGTCCTCCAGCGACACTAGCGAAGAGACATCAAGAACAGGAGCAGGTGCAGGCAAAGGAGCGGATGGTGAAAAAGGAATAGACTCTGACGCATTAACTGGACTATGTGGAGAAAAGAAAGAAACAGACTCAAAGAACATGACATCTACAGACACAAAATACTTTCTATTGTGAGGACTGTAGTACCGATATCCTTTCTGAATTCAAGAATACACAACAAAAATACATTTGATAGAGCGAGGAGACAGTTTATCCTGAACAAAATACGTACAACCAAAAATAAGAGGAGATATGGAAAAAGGATTTTTTGGTAGGATAAAGATAAGAAAATGGAACTTGACCATTAAGAACAGATGAAAGGCATCGTATTACTCAGATAGCAAGCACTTAACACAGCATTAGACCACAAATATTTTGGAACATACATATGTACCATCATGGTTCTAGCAACACTTAGGATGTGTCTATGTTTGCGTTCAGCAACACCATTCTGTTGGGCTGTGTGGGAGAAAGAAGTTTGATGAATAATCTCATTTTTAGAACAAAAAAGAGACGTCACTTTTCACATATTTCAAGGTATTATCAGTACAAAGCAAACAAATAGAAGTAAAAAAACTAATTTTTTATTTTATTAAAAAAAGTTTAATAACATCAGAAACTTCATACCTCTCTTTTAGTAAATACAGCCAAGTCATGCGAGAGAAGTCATCAACAAAAATGAGAAAATATCTAAAGCCTTTAATTAAAAGCATATGACACGACAAAGACCCCAAACATCTCAGTGGACTAACATGAACGCAGAACTATTGCGGTTATTGACTCGACTCTGATAAGTGGCACGGTGATGTTTGTCTAACTCACAAGACTCACAACCTAAAGTAAACAACAGAAGACTCAATAGAAACTACATATCACAACTTTTTCGCTGAAAGATAACCCAGACGCCAGTGCCAGACTAGAGTAAGATCAGAGACCTACAACAAAGCCAGTAAGGGTCACTCGGTCGTCCAAATATTACATACATCCTCTTTCATCCCTCGAACCAATCCTCCTCCCAGTCGACAGGTTCTAAAAAACATAGTGGGAAGGGAAAAAAATTATTTTGCAGTTATTATGTTTAGTAAACTGACTGATAGACACAAGGATAACAAAAAAATTAGAACATATAGGACACAAGATGGAGTAGCATGAACGACCTCATTGCCTAACACAAGTGACTGGGTACCATCAGCAATGTTAACAGAAGAGAATTTATTTGAAAGATTTAACGAAACAAATTTTTGCTTAATATATATAATGTGAGGTAAGGCTCTTGAGTCTAATATCCAACGCTTTTGAGAAGAGGTGATATAGGCACTCATACCTAAAGAGGATGCATGAGTCGTTGAATGACTGTTCTGAGAGAACTCGAACTGACGCAGTCTATCATACTCATGTGACAGAACAACAGTAGAGAGCCAAAAGAACCAGAGTGAGAAGCTGGAGGAGCCTGAATACGAGCAATATTACCAGAATCAGAAGTGTCAGCATCAGCCAGTTGTATTCAGGGCGACCAAACTTCTCCCAGCATTTCTCGGATGTGATTATTTCTCCCGCCATGCTTACATTGCCTGGGCCCCTTATCAACAACATTCTGTCTACCACCATAGGAACCACGACCACCTCCAAATGAGTCACGTCCTCCAAAATAACAGCCATAACCACGACCCATGCCACATCCAGAGACCATGACAGACTGCTCAATGGATAGTGCAGGTGACACATCAGTTCTAATAGAAACGCGCACAACTCTGGAGAAAGTGACAGTGAAAGTGGAAATACTATCTCCTCCCAGTATCTGATCTCGCACCTTGGATCGTAGTAAGATACTTAAGCCAGACAGAAATTTCTACACTGTGAGATCCTGACGATATTCCTTTAATGTCGCTGCATCATTAACAGCAGGCTGATGCATCTCTAACTCATCGAACAAAATCTTGAGTTCTCCATAAAACTCAAATACAAATCTATCTCTCTGTTTGAGCTCAAACAAGCGCTCATAGATCTCGAACACCCATGAGGGATTCTTCTCATTCTCACACCAACTTCAATGTGTCTCACATCTCCTTAGCAGTAGTTGAGACATGATACTACCACTGATCTTCTCTTTCAGACTGTTGAGAAGTCATGTCATCACACAATAGTCACCAGAAAGCCAAGTCGCATAAGTGGGTTCAGTAGCAGCAGGTGGAGACTGAAAGAGATGAGCCAACTTATTCTGAGCACCAATGAATATGCGAAAAGCCTGTACCCATTACAGGTAGTTAGAGCCATTTAACTTCACCTTAGTCCCCAAAACCATCTTGGGTACAGAAGTCTCAACCATCAGTGAGGAGATCAGAGTAGAAAAGGAACTCGTAGCATCCAACATCATAGTTAGATAAATCACCAAAAAAAACAGCCAGTAGGAAGAGAAGACGCTAATCCTCAAAGGAACAGCCAGTTTAGATCAGATCAGAGACAAAAAACTGATTTTTCAGCATGAGAAATAGCCAGAACAGCAGTTAGAGACCAGTTCAGATCATATGTTACCAGATGACTTGTAGCAGCTAGTAGAGGACTCGGGAGGCGGCAGCAGCAGCACTTTTGGAGCCCTCAGTTCAGATCAGCATGGCTCGGCGGATCTCAACAGGGCTCCAGGAGGATTCTAGCTTGTCGCGTGAAGCAACGGAGACTCAGCGAGGCCATACGAGGGGGTGCAGGATCCTTCGACGAATCCTTGAGAGGCTGCTGGAGCCTTCGACGAGGTCGTGCGATGGTGCAGGAGCCTTCGACGAAGTGATTCAACGCTATTTGGGCCTTCGTTGAAGTGTAGAAGCCCCACTGGGACTTCGGTGAGGCTCAGCGGGGGCATGCAAAGGGAAGACGATGGTGTTGGAAGGTGGCGGAGCCTTCAATAAGGTGGTGGAGGCGTTGGGGCAGGGTTCAAAGGATCGGGCGATCCGGCTCCGACTCGGCCGGAACGTGGGCGACCGAGACGATAACATTCCGCGAGTCATGGATTATGAGCAGCGAAGCTCGACTCGGCCGAAAAACCGAGTCGACTCGGTCATATCGGCCGAGTCAGTTTTTCAGCCGAGTTGACTCGATTTTTTGGCCGAGTCGCACACGTGAAGGAACAGTATCCCGTCCCTGATGGAGCAGTATTCGTCTCGCGATTTTTTACCTTTACACGCCTTTAAAACCCCTTGGATGGAGAGATCGAGGCAGCAAAAAAGAAAGCAAAGGAAAAAAATTGCATCTCTGTCAGAGCTTCGGAGCACCACCATCTCCGGCGTCTTCCCCCTCTCCCGCCGCCGCCTCCTCCGGCTCCCAAGTACACCCACCCTCTCCCTTTCCCTCTCCCTCACTCGTGGATCTCTCTCGTTCCCTCCAGTCTCTCCCCCTCACTCTGGATCTCTCCCTCCCGCTCCCGTCTCTACGTCTCTCCCTCTCTGTTCTGTCTCTCCTCTCCCTCACTCTGGATCTCTCTCTCCCCCTCTTGTCTCTCTGTCTCTCTCTCCCCCCTCTCCCGTCTATGTCTCTCCATCTGTCTCTCCCTCTCTAGATCTCTCTCCCCCGTCTCTCCATGTCTCTCCCTCTCTCTAGATCTTCGTCTGTCTTGTCTCTCCCTCTCCCTCCCTCTCTAAAATCTAAATGTCTCTTAATGTAGTTAATTTAATTTAATTTTAGTTAATTTAATTTAATTTAGTTAATTTAATTTAATTCATTTAGTGTAAATTTAACTAAAATTTAATTTATTAACTTAATTATATTAAGTTCATTTAATTGAATTAAGTTTAACTTAATGTATTTTAAGTAATTTTAGTTAATTTAATTTAGTTCTTTAATGTAGTTAAATTTAATTTAGTTACACCATTCATTTAGTCTAAATTTAACTAAAATTTAATTTAATTAACTTAATTATATTAAGTTCATTAATTGAATTAAATTTAACTTAATGTATTTTACGTAATTTTAGTTAATTTAATTTAGTTTCTTTTAATGTAGTTAAATTTAATTTAGTTACACCATTCATTTAGTCTAAATTTAACTAAAATTTAATTTAATTAACTTAATTAAATTAAGTTCTTAATTGAATTAAATTTAACTTAATGTGTTTTAAGTATTTTAGTTAATTAATTTAATTCTTTTAATGTAGTTAAATTTATTAGTTACACTCATTCATTTAGTCATTTAATTAATTCCTTAATTTAGTAATTTCTTACATGTTCCCATCGAAATAGAAAACAAAAGCATGTTCGAATCGAAGAGTGTTAAAAAAGTTAGAAAAATCATTTCAAAGTTCTTCAGTGAGGTAAGTGCAGGTGTAACTATGTAAGAGATGGAGATGATGATAGTGAAGATGTGAGGTTTTATTTCGTCCTAATATTGATGATGGTCAAGATGTTGAAGATGTAACTGTTGATGATGATCATAACGACAACAAAAATGATGGATGACAATAATGAGGGCAACAACGATGATGATAGAGGAACTTATGGTGTTGGGGAAGTCAACGAGTTGATGCTATTTCGTTGAATCCAAATTATAATCTTGAAGGTCATATGTAAGGTTTGGGTTTAACATATGACCATGGCCACAGACACAACTTGATAGATTTGCGAGTACTAGTATCGGTGTCTCTATTTATCACATGGATGATTACAACGATGATTTTGTGCCTCATCACAATTCCATGTGGAAATGATTAGCCTGTTGTATATTTAAACATGTATTTGGTGAAATGGACTATATTATGAATATATTTTGATATGTTTAGTTTGTTATGTGATATGTTTTGGACATGTAATATATAAATTTAATTTGATTTTTTTTTCTAAATTTTAGAATGTCGCCGAAGCAACGTGACATTGGATGGGAACATGCTACATCTGTTAGTGAAGATAGAAAATTGGTGAAGTATAACTATTGTGGAAAGATAGTGTGCGGTAGTATAACTAGAATGAAATAGCACTTAGCACACGTATCCGGTCAGGTGGAAGCTTGCTTGAAAGTCTCCAAAGAAGTGTCTACACTATTGAGAAAACATCTTTCTGAAGGTAGCAAAGAAAGAGCATCCATAAAAGTAAGAAAGCATCTCATGAAATCTTTAACTGATGAAGCTTTTCATGAAATTGGTGACACTGAATCTGAAGATAAAATTGTGAGAAGTAGGGGTTGGAAGAAATTGAAAGAAGACAATTAAAGCAAGCTATGAGAAAAGTCATGAAATGACATGGAGAAAGACATAAGGTTATACAAAAGATGGTGACAGTAGTTCACAGCCTTCAAGATCAGGATCAAAAATGGATTGCGGAGGAGTTTTACCACTAGAGAAGCTGAAATTCATGTCTGTGGTATTGATCCTTACATGTTCCCACTGAAGCAGAAATCAATCAAAAGCATGTTCTCATCGGAGAATATTAAAAAGTTGGAAGAGCCATTTCGAACTTCTTTCTCTACAATACAATACCATTAATGCAGCTGATAGTGGTCCTTACTATCAAGCAGTGATCAATACAATTGCGGGAGCAGGCCTGAAAGTTAAAGGCCCCACAGGATATCAAATTGGCAATCAATATTTGGAGGATGAAGTGAAAGAAGTTGAAAGTTATATTGATGCAATAAAAGCAAAATAGCATAATATGGTTGCACGATTATGTGTGATAACTGGAGTCCCGGACTAAGAAGCCTATTATTAATTTCATGATTCATTGTGATAGATACATGATATACCATACTTCAGTTGATACTATAAATATCCGAAAGACTGCTGATTATATATTCTCTCTTATAGACAAAGTTATTGATGCAGTTGGTGAAGAGAATTCGTACAGGTTGTAACCGATAATGAGGCAAGTTTCAAAGCAGTGATCACTTATTGATGGAGAAGAGAAAGCATTATTTTGGTCTCCCTGTGCAGCACATTACATTAATTTGATGCTTGAAGATATCGATTCGCTGAAATCAGTGAAGGATATATTAGATGATGCTAAACTGATTACATCATTTATTACAATAGTCTCAAAGTAGGGAATTTAATGAAACAATTTACCAAAAGATAGAGATTTGTTGAGACCAGGTATAACACGGTTTGCCACCAAGTTCATTGCTATTGAAAGCCTTCTCCGTTATGAGCAAGATTTGAAGAGAATGTGTACAACAACCGAATGGTGTGAGTCCAATAAGGAAAGGGGGTAGAAAAAGTGTGAGAGATAAGGTTTCTAACCTTATTTGACTGATATGTTTGAAAGAGGCAAGAGAAGTCCAAAATATTATGGATCCTCTTGTTAGGGTCTTGAAGATAGTAGATTAAGACAAAAGGCCAACCTTATCTATTATTTATGAGGCTATGGATAGAGCTAAGTTGGCTATTAAGGCATCCAATAAGAATTGGAAGAAATATTGGGATATCATTGATATAAGATGGGAGGGACAGCTGCATAGACACTTGCATGTTGCTGGTAATTCATTTACATACTTGCAATTTATAATTGTTGAATAGAAATTAAAATTTTCATATTATAACTCTCTGTGTCTATATTATTGCAGCATATTTTTAAATCCGGCCCACAAATATTCAAAAAAACTTTTCTACTCATCCAGAGGTGAGAGCAGGATTAAAGGAGGTGATTAAAAGGTTAGAGTCAGATTTGAATAACAAGCAAGAGTTATTAATGAGAAAAGTTATCATATCAATTTATTACTTGTTTGCAATAATGTTATGCATTTGCAACAATTAATATTTACGCTTTGGATTATCGTAAATCAAATTATTTGTGGAGGGATTGGAAAATTTGGAGCCTCGCTAACTAGAAGGGTGGTGCAACAATCTCTTCCATCTGATTGGTAGATTAAACTATAGCGAAGAAGCTCCCAATCTGCAAAATTTGCTATTAAAGTGTTAAGTCAAACTTGTTCCTCATCGGGTTGTGAAAGAAATTGAGCATGTGGTTACTGATTCATACAAAATTGCGAAACTGGTTGGTAATGAAAAAATGCATAAACTAGTGTTTATGCATTTATAATATGAGGTTGCGTGTTAGGAACTTGACACACCAACGTGATCAAGATGATTATTACACCAATCGATCTGAACTATGCTTTCAATGACGATGACATATTGAATGCGTGGATTCAGGAGAACTCGTTTTGCGTGAAGATAACTTACATTGGTTGGATGAAGGAATAAGTCAAAGTGAGGAAGATAGAGGTGCTAGGGTGGTCGTGAAAAGGCCCTAGCCAAAGGGTAAGGGTATTGCGATGGATTCATCCACTTCTAGTGGTGATGATGAAGATAGTAGTAATGGCGGTGAAGAAGTTAGTGGTGATGAATCTGATGATAGCAATAATGGGGGAAACACGGTGCTGAGGGAGGGACCTATGGTGTTGGTGGAAGCCAACGAGGTGGTGTTGATATGTCATGGGATTCAAATTATTATGCCACATAGGATTACTGATCATGGGGTCGATTAGGGATTTCAGATCAGCGAAGGCATTTGGATCGCCTGGTTGATTTTTCTTCTAATCATTCAAGTGGACATGAGAATTACTCGTTGGGTTATCATAATCTTGAAAGTCATATGCAGGATTTGGGCTTGACATCAGGCCAACATTATGGTAGGGGATATGGCTATGGTCAGATGCCACAACTGAGAGATCTGCAAGTACTAGTCAAACATCTACCAGCGCAAAATATCGAGATTTTGGGTATTATCATCCTGGTGTTGATATGCACAACCGCCGCCACCATATTCTCTGATGATACATCCTCTACCCAATCATCTCTGCCTACTGGAGCACAGCAGCATTCATCCAATTATCCTTATGGATCCAATTTTTACTTGTCGTAGGGATGATTACAATGATGATTTGTACCTCATCGCAATTCAATGTGGAAATGACTATATTATGCATGTATTTATGAATGTATTTTGTGAAATTACTATATAAGTATTTATTTTAATATTTTAATACTGTGACGCATGTATTTATGCATTCTCTTCACGTTGAGTGTGCTACGTGATATGTTTGGATATGTTATACATCAATTTTGATGTCTACCATTTTTAAGATTTGTCGTTATTTTTCAGAATTTTTTGAGCTTTCTATAACGCGTTTTGTGCGTATCGCCCGAGTCCGTTCCGTGACGCCGAGACCGATGTGAAATGGTGCCCTCCGAGTCGGCAACCGAGACCACGACTTTGAACCATGTGTTGGGGAGAAAAGGTAGAAAAGAGGGCGACAACGCTTAGGTATAGGGTTTGTTATTTGCTCTGATACTATGTTAGCAAATAAACCGAAGCATAATTACTAAATAGAGAGTCAATATATAATAGTACAAATATGGATATGGGTAATGGGCCAAAGCCCAATAACCAATAACCCAATATCCAAAACTAACAGTATAAAATAAAATTTTATAATTCTCAGAAAAAAAGTATAAATGATAAATAAGTCCAGAAAAGAAACTGTCTTGGTCAGCCAAGTTACGTTAGGGCAGTTTGATAGTCTACACAATTTTTATTAAGAATATTACAGCACTTTCTTAAGATATAACATCAACAACACATTTGCATCAGAGTTATGCATGAAATACACACACAAGGGAAGGTGAAAGGGAAAGGAAGACATATGAAACACTAACCTTTCATAAATATGATTTGGGGTGAGATTAGATATAAAAATGTACAACATACCCGATGGTCTGTTGCCTTAAGCTTTGGCAGTAAACGATCCAGCATTTCTAGCTTTCCACAGAGTCTAACGATTGGAGGCAGATAATGCGCAGGTAACAGACCATCAACCTGAAGTAATGAAGCATATATTTCAACGGGAAAAGAAGAAAAAATAACAGTAGAGGTATAACACTGAAAAAAAGTTCAGAAGATGAACTGTGATACTTGCCATTTCTGCGTGAAGCTGACTGAGATACGGATGATTGCATATATGCGTAACTCCATCACTGTGTTGTGTACAGAACGGCCCTAATTTCAAAGCAAAACAGTGTGGATGCATGTACGGTGAGCATTCAATAATAGCATGTGAAGTAAACTGTACAAGTAAGGTACCTTTGTAGTTCCTATTGAGCCCAGATTCTCCTCCACCCTCTTCATTAGAAGTTTTTGGTATGCAGAAGACTCACATCTCACAAGCCTTTCAATTTTCTCAGGTAATTCATTTTCAACCTACCAAACAGACGAGAATCAAATGGCGGACTTGCCAACATAATTGTATTAAGCACAATATCTCCAGTTATAGTTAAGAAAAATAGCGAAGATGTCAACTTAATTGAATCAACATTTCTGGTTATGGTTAAGAAAATTCAGATTACAAGGCATCTAATAAAACCCACGCTGTCTAATATCTATATGTCCATTTACTTGGTGATCATGAACGCAATAAAAAGCATGCCCCTAAACATTAAAAACGCACGCACGCATGCATCTCATTAGTTCCTATTGAGCCAAAATTCTCCTCCACCCTCTTCATTAGAAGTTTTTGGTATGCAGAAGCCTCACATCTCACAAGCCTTTCAATTTTCTCCGGTAATCCATTTTCAACCTACCAAACAGATGAGAATCAAATGGCGGACTTGCCAACATAATTGTATTAAGCACAATATCTCCAGTTATAGTTAAGAAAATCCAGCATACAGCTAGTAACTACCTCATGCTATCTATGTCCATTTAATTGGTGATACATAAAAGCATTAAAAAGCATGCCTCTTAACATGCAAAGAGTTGGCGGGTGCGCGCACACTCACTGGAGCACACACATCCCTAGTGTGTGCCTGTGTTGGTGTGCGTGTCGCATGCAGACATGTGAGGATACAGCATATCAGCTGTCATAGGAGGGTAGTCATCCTATGATGGTCAGCAAGTGTGTTTTCCACTGTGAGAGTGGATGATCGGTGCCATTCATTCTGTTCCCCATAAAATAAAACATAGATACACCAAAAGATCTTGTAATTCCATGCTCTTGACCAGTTATCAGATGGTTGAAAAAGTAAAAAATTTTCTAAAATAGAATATATTTCATCCCAAGATCCATGGGCGGAGTATGGAGAATTGCCTCCTATGGAGGTTGGTACCCTATTCTACACGCGCGCGCGCGCACACCACACCATATATATAGAGAGAGAGAGATAGACTTGTGTCATTCCAGAAGAATTCGACGTCGAATCCTTCCCACTCCAATACAACCCTATGACATCCGGAATGCAAGATCCACTCTATTGAAGTTGATCTATATCTAAGCAATATGCCATTTTCGGCCCATTTTGCGCATACTTGATGGATGGACAAAATTAATTCAAAATACATGATTTTATTTTTAGTTACTTGAAATAATGTAAATCAACTTCAACGGAATGGATCTTGCATTCGGGTGTCGTAGAGTTGTACTTAAGTGGAAGGATTCGGATTCAGAAATGACACAAGTCTATCTCTCTTCTATATATATATATATATATATATATATATAATATATATATATATATATATATATATATATATAGAGAGAGAGAGAGAGGAGAGAGAGAGAGAGAGACTTGTGTCCATCCAAAAGGATTGAGCACGACTCCTTCCAACTCAAATCAACCCTCCGACATTCGAATACAAGATCCACTCCACTAAAGTTGATCCAATTTTTTAATATCAGCTGAGATATCGATATATCGGCCGAGATACGGTATTTTATCCAAAATCGATACGATAAGTGCAAAATTTTATCGGATATCGTTTTAACTGATATGGGCTGATATATCGCCACGTGGCTGATATATCGGCCGATATCCGAGATGAATATATCTGATATATCGCCACGCGATGCATTTGAGGAGCTTCCACAAACACATTTGAGGAGCTTATATAAAAAGTAAATATGCCTATGAGTCTATTACCCTAAACTTGATTTAAATAGTTTCATATAATTTATGTAGGCAATCACATGTATATTCTTCATCTAGTATGACGTCCAAAATGACGTCGGTATTTAGTATCACATCGCGATATATCACCTGATATCCGGTATATAATTTTGGTGATCGATATATCGCCGATATCCGATATTTAAAACACTGAGTTGATCTATATTATTTCAAGTATTTATAAACCAAAAATCAAGTGTTTTGAATACCCTTTGCCCATCCATCAAGGGTGCAAAATGGACGGCCAAAAGTAGTAGGTTAGTCAGATCTATGTCTTTAGATATACAAATTCTCGATCCGGCCATTTGATTATGATCTAAACATTTAAAAAATCCTACAAACTAATTTTTGTTAGGTTTCAAATGTTCTCTACCGTTAAACTAACCAACTCACTATTTACGCCGTCAGTTTTTTCCCTACTTGATGCATGGGTAAAAAGTATTCAAAACACTTGATTTTTTTGTTCATAAATACTTGAAATAATATAGATCAACTTCAACAGAGTGAATCTTGTATTCAAATGACGGATGTTGGTACTTGAGTGGGAAGGATTCGGCCTCGACTCCTTCTGGAATGACACAAGTCTATCTCTGAGAGAGAGAGAGAGAGAGACTTGGCTAGTTCCAGAAGGATTTAAGCATTAATCCTTCCCGCTCAAATTCAATGTTTCGGCATTCAAATACAAGATCCACTCTGTTGAAGTTGATCTACATTATTTAAAGCAACTAAAATAAAAAATCAAGTATTTTATAGTTTTCTTGTCTATGCATCAAATAGGCACAAATGAACAGCCGAAAGTAGCATATTATTTAGATTTATGACTTTAGACATACAAATTTGAATCCAACCATTTGATCATGATCAAAACATTTAAAAACCCTCGCACACCAACTTTTGTTAGGTTTCAAAATTCTCTACCGTTAAACTAACCGACTCACTATTTCGGGTCGTTCATTTTGCGCCTACTTGATGAATAAGTAAAGGCATTCAAAACACTTGATTTTTGGGTTTTAGTTACTTAAATAATATAGATCAATTTCAACAGATTGGATCTTGTATTTGAATACAATAGCATTAAATTTGAGTGAAAATGATTCATGCTTAAACTTCCCAAAGGATCCAAGTCTCTCTGCACAGTACTTGTGTCATTCCGGAAGAAATCGATAATGAATTCCCACTCAGATACAACCTATGACATTCGAATGCAAGATCTATTCCTTTAAAGTTCATCTACATTATTCAAGTAACTAAAAATCAAAAATCATGTTCCATTGAAGTTGATCAATATTATTTCAAGTAACTAAAATCAAAAATCATGTGTTTTGAATACTTTTTGCCCATCCATTAAGTAGGCACAAAAGAACAACCGAAAATAGCATATTTTAGATTTACGTCTTTACATATACAAATTCTCGATCCAATCATTTCATCATGATCTAAACCTTAAAACCCTTAGATTTCAAATATTCTACACCGTTATACTAACCAACTCACTATTTCTATCGTCCATTTTGCGCCTACTTGATGGATGGGCAAAAAGTTCAAAACACATGATTTTCGGTTTTTAGTTACTTGAAATAATGTAGATCAATTTCAACGGAAGTCGATCTTGCATTCGAATGTTATAGGGTCGTATTTGAGTGGGAAGGATTCGGCCTCGAATCCTACTGGAATGACACGAGTACACACACACATATATATTGCACATACACACACATATATATGTATATTATATGAGTTTTTAACCAGCATAGGAGGAAATTTCCTTCAATGGCAGTTGATACCCATTATTCTCTATATGCATGCATGGACATACACATCGGCTATCCAAGAACAAACTAAAAGTTTGCTCCCACCTACCAAGCTGCATGATGGACTATCCCGATGGAGATCCACGCCATTCATCATGGTGCACAGATCATGAAATGTTATATGAATGAAATTGTTTTCAAGATTTCAAACCCACTCGTCTAATGATCACAAAATCAAAGATTGTTAATATGGAACCAGTATGAATTAGGGTACCCAAATAATTAGTCTTGTAGGTGGGAACGATATAAGTAGTTATGTACACACACATACAGTTACATGTATGTGAGTGTCGGCAGAATGGGACCTAGACCTACAGTGCCACTGTGGCAAGATACCTATAAGTCACTGCCATGTCAACATTCTCCCTTGCCTCTATTAAAAAATAAATGATATGTTAACATGTTCATGTATATAATAGGGGCATGTATAAAAAGTTGCTGGATTCATAGTGTATGGCTCAAGTGTAATCAGGACACACTCTAGCACAGTCTGAAACCAACAAAGACAACCCAACCTGAAAAGTTCAGGTGGCCAAAAGCCAGGCTGCTTTGTCCTGGTAAAAAATGTCAACGCCCACTGCAAAGCTGTACTTGACCAAAGGAGCGGGCTAGACTTGGGCAAAACTCACGGTGGTCTCCAGCAGTAGCCTATACAAGATAAATGTTATTAACGCGGGACAAGCTTCGGTCAAAACCACCATAATGGTTCTAATATTTCAAAACAAGCACAAAAGCTTTCAGCTATGTTCAGAAAAGTTTAACATAGTTCAGGTTGTATAGCTTCCCCAGCCTCGTTCTCCAAATCCAATATACGAAAAAGAGAGAAAATAACAAAAAACAAGTGTTAAAACACAATTTGCTTCACTTGCTGCTGATTTATATGAATATTATAAAGAATTCAATTTCCCACCCAGTATCTTCATTTAACTATATACCGTAAATGCATGCTACTAAGTGGCAGAACCTCTAAGAATGTGAATCACATATGGCATGGACTGCACAAACCTTTAACCCATCCCACAGCAATCATGAAATAGAATATAAATAGGTCACTGTGAAATTGGTACACAACAAATACAAAGAAACACATGATAACTGCCCTGGAGTCACACTTACTAGCATAGAGCCCTAATATCTTAAATGATAACTATACTCAAAAAATTAACAGGAAAAAAAAAACAACTAATCTTGCCATTACAACAGATAATTGCAAAACATATTGTAGTAAACTTACGATCAAGTGAAGCAAGTCACAGAATTTAGATCTTACAGAGATAAATCTAAACAATATGCAGATTTCACGACATGAAAATAAGAAAACAGCAGCAGACCTGTGTTTTAGCCTTCGAAGTACAAAAGGTCGAAGGACTTGGTGAAGACGGTTTATGATCAAAAGATCTCCTCCTCCGTCAGTAGAGCCTGTCAGACCAAATAATCATAGAAATATAAGGATGTGATCAATTTGTAAAGCAAGGAAATTCTTTTTTGTTCTAGTTATTTTGAAAAGTTTGTAAAGGAAGGGCCTGCCCGGAGTATAGAAAGGATAAAGAACTTACTTCGTCCGCTGAACTGTCCACATTACTTTCAAATGGTTTGTTGACCACTGCGAAAAGTCCTCTGAAGAATTGAAAATATTGGGCAATAAGAAATTAGTAGTGCCCACAGCTCCTCAAGGTTGTTCTACATGGAAAACAATCAACATATGTCATGAAGAGTGAAAGTTTAGACAAGAAAAGATGCAGAAAACAACCATACATTGATGACCTATAAAAACATAGAATTATACATCTGTAGAAACAAAAAACAAAATGATTACAAACAAAATAAAGAATTTCTTACAGCAACCGATAAAAAAATGATCCAAAATTAAATACATCAGTCTTGAACGCCTGAAGTAAGTTGAATTCAATTTTGGTTCTCTTTACATTCGTCCTACTCCCTACCAAATCTCATATTTGATTATATTCCTTTCACAAATCAGTATATCTATATTAGGTCCCCATAATATGAGCCCACTCATTATAAGTCTCTCGAGTTAGAAACCATCTCCAAGCAAGGGAATATTTAGTTTAAAACTATCAGATGGAGGGAATTTTACATGTTGCATGGTCACGACACGACACACCGACACACAACAAATTTCAGAAAGTACATAAAAAATAGAAGTGTTGTGTCCCATGCATGTCTAACACGTGTCCGACACACAACACAACATGGTGTCACGTTTGAAATGTCTGTGCTTCCTAAAAATTTTACCCTTTTCCCTCTTCTTCTAATTCCCTTTGGCACAAGGAAAACCCTTACCTACAACGAAAACCCATTACCCATTACCTCAAAATCTGAACCCTCCCTTCCAACACCTCTCTCCCAAATCCATAATTTTCCTTCTCTCTTTGTGGCCCAAAACAGAACCATCTCTTCTAGTCTTCTCACATTCCAACTCAGACAACCACCTTTACGGCTATTATAACACAAGAACAATACAGATTTCGAGGAATCAAGCAATGGGTGGTCCACAAAGTGGACAAAATCCCTTTTAGGCATTGATAAGAAAGACAAGTATGATGACCATCTGATGATCCCACTCCATTTTTTCCACCAGGTTGTCATCTTTCTTTATTTCTTGTGATTTATATCTCATTTGCTGAATTGGGTACTTCTTGTTTCTGAAGGAGAATGTGAATATCACCAGCAGAGTGGGGAGAGTAGGAAATGGCAGTTGTGAAGGAGCTTACTGACGTTGAGAATCAAGGGGTAGGGTTAAAGAGGAGAGTGAGCTGTTTGGTGCCTTGGTGGGTTTACTAAAGAAAAGATTGGAGGGGCATAAGCATTTTCATATCACGGGTCAAGCCATAACTAATGTTTTAAAAATCTCACTACGAACCTTGCTTCAGTGCGCTTTGAAGCAGTGACAATTTCTACGAAGCTTGTAAACTAAACCTCTAAAATATCTTAGGCTATTGTACGAAGCTTATGCTATTTGGTATAAAGTTTACGCTTTTGCTCTTTTTAGTTGAAATGTGAACTTCAGCATAGAGGTTGTCATACCCCTGCCTTGCATGTTTTTACTCATCTTCCTCTTATGGTCTTAAGACTCTTAACCAATTTACCTCGTAGCATTTAAATTGGCAACTTTACTTTCGTCACCTAGTATATACTTTTATTCTTCATGTTAAGACATCTCTTATAGTTATGTCCTATTTACCGATCATTAGCAACATCAATCTAAAATAAGAAGTTTTTTTATTGGTGACAATCCTTACTCTTATCTGCCTTCTCATTTCCTTTTCCATTTAAATTAGATAAAATAGATACATGTTGAATCATCTTTAACTTCTATATTATGTATTTATACAGAAAATATAATAATTATAAGAAATGAAAATTCTTGAAGCTTATGTTTCTCATTTGAAGTTACGCTTCGCTTTATGGAAGGGTTGACTGATTCGCTTTATACTTCTGTTATTTCAAACATAGACCTAAAGCATAGTTATTTAGGTAATAAGAAATAATAGTAATAGGACTTAAAATGACTTGGCCCCACATAGCGGGAATCAGTATTAAAATAATGATTGGTGCGGGACTAATTTACAAATATCAGACTTTTTAGCAACAAATATTAAAAAAAACATGGTTTGAACTTTGAAATCTCAGTTCTGGTGTCAGTATCGGCTGTAGGTTTTTAGTATCCAAATCGGACATATCAGTTGTTTATCAGCCATTTCGTCTCATCATATGGGTAAAATCGGTATTTGTCTCAGTCATATCAGGTCTTATCAACAATATTAGTATAAGGCATAAATATCAGAATCAGGTGATATTCAAAACCTTGGAAAAGAACTTCAAAACCAGGGGGAGCAGAACCCAAAATGTGTCAAATATGACCAGAAACTTGAGCTAATTATGAATATATATATAGCTACCTGTAAAGGTGTTCCTGTCAAAAGCAACCGGTGAGAACTTTGATAATGCTTCAAGTCTGCATTTAGTTTACAGGATGCATTCTTTATGCGGTGCCCCTCGTCGATTATTATGTAACGCCAATGAATTTTGCTTAGCTTTGCCGATCATGTTTGTTCATCAAGTACTCATATGTTGTGAGGAGAACATTAAACTTCTGATGAACAATTCTTTCTCTGCCAAAAAAAGAGAAGATCAAACTTCATCAACAAAAAAAGAAAAAAAAAGTAATTTTTAACATTATTGAATTAATTACTTGAACATCCTACGTCTCTCCTCAGGAGGTCCAGAATATGCAATCTTATTGATACCAGGTGCCCAGAAATTAATTTCAGATTCCCAGCCAGGAAGCACAGAGGATGGAACTACTACCAGAAAAGGACCCTTATCGTTCTTTGTTTCCATAAGATAACAAATTAAAGAAATAACCTGCAGAGGACCTTGTCAAAATTCAGTCTGAAGCATAAAGATAAAAATGGAAATAACATCATCATCATCAACAACAAGAGGTGTACTATTACATTATTAGTATGAACACATCATCTAATAAAGAAATATTCCAGCAAAACATACTTGAACAGTTTTACCAAGACCCATTTCATCTGCAAGAATTCCGTTCAAATGGTTATTATATAATGAAACCAACCAGCGCAAACCATTCATTTGGTACCTATAAAAAAGTAGCAGAAATCACATGATTCCACAATGTTTCACGGTGAAGAAAAAATGAGTCAAGGTGTAAAGTGGCTGAGTAACTGATAAGAGACTTACTCTCGCAATTTACCACCCACTAGAGAACTTGGCTGCTCAGTGATACTTTCTTTTACACTGAAAAAACATACAACTCGTCAAATAAACTTGTGGGGAACAAGAGAGCAAGAAAAGTGCACTCTCAAACAGAGTTCAGTAAGAATTCTCCAAATACAGAGGAAAAAATTAATCAGCTAAAAGAAATTAAATGAATTGACACCCTTAACGAGATTTATCTTTACCTATGTGCCATCATGTAGTACTTCTCATTGCTTTCCAGATAGTGCTACACCAGAAAAATACTTTGTCAGACCGAGTCAAAAGAATTGTACAGGCTTGACAAATAAATTTTATACCTCAGCCTGGTCACTTTCATCTTCATTTTCATTCATAAACTCATTCTCTCCAAAATTAACTGCTCGACTTTCATCCATCTCCATCTCAAACCGCCTTGACATGGACTTAGCCTCTTGTAACTTTGAGCCCAGTTTTTGAAGATACTTTTCAGTCTCCTTGAGGAGCTGCCTGACACGGTCTGATTTGGCATCCTATAAGGGTGTGAACATATCAATAACCAAAAGTATATCACTAAACATATCACTAGAAGACACGGATGATATAGCAAGAGATTTGGTCAAGACCTGAACCATTCTTAGATATCCTTCCACATCATTGGCTTTTAACAGGTTAATCTTCTCACGTTGAATCCTGTCAATCTTTTCACGATGTATACGTTCCTTCCTCTTATGGAACTCTTTAACATACCTATTAAGGCCCTTCCAACGTTCTCTCTTACCCTTGAAGGAGTCCTCAAGTTTCTCCCTGAAAATCCAATAAACACAGCATTTTTATTCTTTTGGCTACTCCAGGAAATTAAAGAATGATGCGTACTGGAATCACAAGTGAAAAGTGATGCATACTTGTGTACTTCAATTTCACCAAAGAATTCCTTTTGCCGCTCACGTATACGCTTTTGCCTCTCTTCTTTCATTTTCTGCTCAAACTTTTCAAGCTGCTTTGTTCTCCTTCCATGTTTATGTTTCTTGATTGATTTCAAACGTTCCATGTTTGATGTGATAGGCTTGAAAAAATCATTGAGAAAATCACTGTCAAGCAAACAATGGCTTAGATGAAATGAACATTTATGAACAAAATATTGAGAGAAATGATTAAAAAGCAGTAATGCTAATCAGTCAGTAAACAAGTTAGGATGAACAGACAAGCCATTAAGTACCTGCGTAAGCGGCGCTGGAGTTTTAGCAGTTGAAGCTTTTTCAATTCAATAACACTTTTTTCTTAGCAGAAATATCTTCTGATGAATTCACATTTTCCTAAAAAACAAAATAAATTTTATTTGAGAAACCCTAGACTAAAAGTTAATCAACACCTCTAATGCAAAAAAAAATGTAAGTGTATTCAGGAAACCAAGGTTAAATTTACACCACACTTGCTTAGAAACTTTAGAGGGCTGCTTCAAAGAGTGAAAGGATATTTATTAACCTGTCGTCATGATACAAAAGAAATATAAAAATACATATAATTGCAATCTACTGTTATACTAACATAGAAGTTTCAAGCGCGAACAACAAACTTTCCCGAAACAATACAAGGATCTGAATGAAGTAGAGAATAAATAGACTATCAAAATTGCTTATCTTTCACTTTTCTTCCCAGTAACTCCAAACCTTGTGGAATTAATTTTAGTACATCATATGACTGTCACAATTTCCAATCCTCTTCTTATATAGCGTGTTTCGCAAACTATTCAGCAACTCAAGGTGTTTGATAAACTAGATGATATTTTTATGTTTGTGTTGATACAATCAATGTGAATATGCATATACCTCATACATATATCATTATCAGATATTTATATGAACAAATAGGTGATCAATGAATATAATTAGAGTTGTTCAGAAAAATATAAATAAAAACAATTAGGCATGTTGTTTTTTTTTAAAAATGTTATATACTGGAATTAATCATTCAAAAGATATTTATCTCACAACCCTTTTTCAAATTTTCATTTTTTACCCATTTGTCAATTTACTTCATAGATACAGTACCATACCTGAACCTTTTTTTCCCCACATGCATTTCAAAGCGCAAATGCTGCTCAAGGGAAATAGTCCAGAATCATTTGAAAGATTAGGTTGAGGATAGTTGGCATAAGATGGAATTGAAATTGAAAGTCATACAATTAACAACAAAAACCAGAGTATATGTACTTACAATCCGGTGGAGTGGGACAAATAAAAGTAAAATATAATAAGCCTGGTGGACAAGGAAGGAAACAGGTAGTAGGTACAATCCAGTTTCTATTCTTTTGTTAATTTTCATTATTAATAATTTTTCATAATCATTCCTCGTTCATATGCTTGCTCTTGTATAGTCTGGAGATCAAGAGCCGGGTAAGCTTCATCATTGAGAAGTGATAATAACTAGGGTGGATGCAAATGAATATGGACTGAGGTAGTAAAAAAATGGTATGATATTTATCAACTAAATAGATAGGTTGGCCCTTGACAGAGAAGAATGAAGAAAAGGATTTATGTATCAACCTGAAAGATCCGAGTAAAAGCTTTGTTACTGTATTTCCCACTGCTGAAGCTGCATTCCAGTATAATTTTTATGCTGAATGCATTGCTCTCATTATAATAAGAACGTCCACATAGGTTGCATATTATTCAGGAGTTACTCCGTTTTTTATTATTTTTATTTCAGTGTTTCTCTTTCTTGTTGGTAACCCACATACACGCCAAACTATTCTAAGGAAGAATTGACGATATAGATTGGGAGGGTTAACATCAAATTGACAGCCGGGCCTAAAATTTTGATAATTCATTTGGCAGCTTTAGTCAACCCGTAAGATAAGGCAAACTAGTTGTTAGCTTGATACGTAATAATGCCGCCACTGTTATATAAATAAAAACACGTAACGACAACAAACTAAAACATATTATAACTTTGGAAAAAATACAGCAGTCTAGTATGCTTCGAATAGACTATTTAGATACATACCTTTAACTTGTTGAAAGAAGCTGTAATTTTTTCCTCTGCCTTTCTCTGCTTCACTGCCCACTGCTGCTCTTCAGCTAGTTTCCTTTTTTGCTGGTCCACAATCCATTTTTCTGAAGTTGTGCATCTTGGAGGAGGGGAAGGCATGTCATTGGATTCTAAATTGTTTCCATCACATTCCACAGATTTCTCTGGCAATATGCCCATATTCCCGTGACTCATTGAACATTTTACCATCGTCATCTTGAAGCCATTAGAACTATAATTCTGCTGACCATCATGCTTTTGATTACCGGAAGCCCTCTGATCATTTGTCCCAACACTTCCAGGATAAGTATCAGCCGCATTAGTAGAAGCTGCCAAATCTGAAGCTGCCGAAAGCCTCTCCGATGGAGAAACATTACTGAAGAACGTATTCAGATTCTTTGAAGGGTTCCCCATGTGCTTGATAATGCCACTTTCTTTTCCTATAGTTGTGTGTTCTCTTCTTTTACCATTGACATTGGGGACCCTGGCTTAAGTGGCTGCTTCCCAGCAAAATCATTGCCCTTCAGGATACAAGACTGGTTAGAATAAGTTTCCACTCTTTCTGCTGGCAATTCTTGATGAATCATAGAAGCTCCAGGTGAGTCTCTAAAAGGAATATTAGAAATACTGGTTCCAGTTAAAACAGTCCCCTCGATCTGCGGAAGCTTATTTAAACTCATGACAGGAGAGAGATGACTAGTTTGAGCTCCTTGTTGACAAGGTTCTGGACCTTCCCTTCCATAATCAGAGGCTTGTTGCCTTCCAGGTACTAGCGAGTCAGCCCCTGATTCATAATTGATGTCATATAATGTGATGCAGGTGTTTCATGAGGTCTCACCTCAGGATCAATTTTATGTTTTAAAGCCTGAAGGGATGTGCTTTCTTCTGTAATCATGGACCTGTCCAAATTTGGAGCTTGTGCACTATTTTCCTTGGCATTTTCTGTGTCCCTCATTGACGAGTCTGTTACCCCTATATTTTCTGTAGAAGGAACTGGGGGCAGTTGAGCATTATCATTTGCCTTACCAAACATGCCAGAGCTCTCATGGCTGATGCCAGGTTCATCTCTGCTATCTTTCAACTCCCTGTTTGTTCCATCTGCATTGTGATTTAATTATTAAACGAGTAAATAAAGCTTAATTTTCTTATACAAAAGAACAAAACTTGAATGCAAAGACTAGTTGGCATCCTTACCATCTTTTGGATAGTTGCCTCCTAGAGCAATTTCCAAATGCAATTTCCTAGGCATCAAGTTGTTTCTGCCGTGTAGCAAACATGTAGTTAAGAAAAAGATAAAATGTTAATTGATTACCAAAACTAGTAAAAGGAAGCATGCAAAATTAAGATAGAGGTACTCATCATGCCTGAATGCCAGAAACACAAGACACTGGGCTCTAAGCTGTTTTAGATGATGTTCTTTGAAGGGCATGGTTGAAGGAGCAGAAGCCTGAGTCACAGTACCAGCTCCAACTTCTTTAGAGATTGTTCCCCTAAGAGACTCCCCTGGAATATTACCCATGTTCTGTCTCTTTTGATTTCCACTTCCCTATAAAATTGCATCAATTATTACAAGATAAGAAAAACGAACAGAAAACACTATGCTACTTATTTTTCTTAAAATATTTTCTTTCTTTCTTTCTTTCATTTTCTTTTTTTTTTTTAATATGGTTTGTCTCTGTGGCTTGTTTCATGCCTCAATCACTAATGCAATTCCCAATAACCATCTATTGTCTACACCCCTTCTTTAAGGGGACAGAATTTTGTTGCTCCTTGGTTGGATGAGCCTTAAACAACATAATCAATACAGCAAATTTTCCCATGGGATAATTGGCTAAGTATGGAGAGCTCTTCTCTTGTCTATGGCATGCTTGCCTGTCAATGGCACCAAAGCTTGAAAGATTCACACAATGTAATAGATTAGGCAAAGCTTTTATGAAGCCTTCTCAGTGTGGAGTGTGCTCCATAGCCAATGATTTGAAGTAGAAAACACTAGTTAAAGATCAAACCAATCCTTCGTATAGATTCCTCAAAGAAAGCCCAGTCACTTAAGTACTGAAGATGGTATAGGTTGAAAAAACATACCAAAAGAAGAAAAATTCGATAATATGAAGCAGTGAAAAGTGTGAAGGCTATTGTCATAAAACCAGATTAGCATAAAAAAATAAAAAATAAAAAGTAGATGAGTCTGATTGTTACAAAAAAAAAATTTGGGTGTATGTAATCAAGCCATTTTTCACCATGGCCTCAACATCTAAATATGAGGTTATGAACAAAACAATTTGATCATATGCCAGATTATGACACAAAAGGCTAGCCATTTAGGATCCATTCTGAATCAGGTTTTACTTGAATGCAAATGGCAGAGAATCATCTAAATACCCTAAGGTTTATGTAAAACAATTTTAAAGGGTCAAACCAGTCACGTACTCTAGACTGGCAGGGTGGACCCAGACAAGCCAGCCAGGTTTCAGCCAACCTGAACCAGCTTATTTGTCGGTTGGGCAACCCAGGCTTGGGGCTGGCCTGGACAAAGTTGCAAGGATACCCACTCCATCGTTTTCTTTATTTTTCCAAGGTAACACTGGACATTTCATCTCTCTCTCTCAGTTGTTTAATACTCTCTCTAAAACTACTTCAGAGACCCACTTTGGATCTACTCAACAAGGGCCCATGCTGGCTAACAATTGTTTTCTCTAGTTATGAGCGAAGCCCCCAGACACCTCTGACTCTTCCAATGTAATACCAAAATCTAGGTTACCATAACGTAATAAGGTGAGACGGTAGGTGTTGATATGCAACATGCCATAAAAAAACATAGACGAGAACGTTAAGTCTTTTATCACTAGCACATAGTTTTTTCTCATCATTTGCGACGTGTCTTTCAGTCTGGATACAGGAATCATTTTCCAGAAAGTCACTAAAGGTTTCATTTAATGACCCAAAAGAACTCTGATAGAAACCTCTGCTGTTTCTTCTATGTTGTTGCTAGAAAAAAAAAACAGTGTTATTTGTCAAAAACTAGAATTCTAGCTAATTCCGGACTCAGCACAGGTTCACAAAGTGAAGCATCAATAAACTTTCAACCATTTAAATAAACTTTTAACAAAACTTTCTACTAGGTGAGTAGGTGTTGTTGATAAATTGGTAATATATGAATATATGACTACTGAATTTGTCATAATAACTATAATTGATTTATTTATTTATTTTGTATTTCAGCTAAAATTTCAGTGGACTACCAACAAAATTTGCCATCCTACAGATGAGGGAGGTCAAAAGTTAGGAACCATGAACACTTCAAAATGAGCATCGTGCCCATGTCTAACACATCCCAGACTGACACGCGTTGGACAAATTTAAACAAACTAAAAATTGAGTTTTAGAGGAGACATGTGTCAAACTGATAAAAGAATTTAGCATAAGTGGAATACCATATCAATTGACACAAACACCGCATAAACATGTGAGGGCATCACATGCTTGTATTAGGTTAGGAATTGGACCAGACAGTTCTATTTATTTACATGAGATATGGCTTGAAATCTTTAAGATTTCAGATCGTATTTCTTTCTACTTTTAATAAAATGCATCCTGATCACCAAAGGCTGCTTTTTTTATGTAGATGCTTGCAACGCGCGCACAATATCGTCTCCAGTCCTCCTATCCTACTTATGGAGCATTGGTTGTGTCATGGTGTGCCATATCCAACTTTTTAAAGATTTATCATGTCACGGTGTCTGCGTCCTAACCATGTAACAAGTACGTGCTTCATGGATTGAAAGTTCAGGAGGAACTTGGAATGATGCTATCAGTCACAAAATCTTTCACACTTAAAACAATTTTAACCCCACTTCTACCACTTAATTATAGAATATACAACTGTTGAACAACATTTGAGGTTAAATATAAAAACCTTGAAGAAATTATATTTTTAGGGTTTGTACTATTGATATAGAACACATCTACAAACCTTACATTTGAATTTTTAGTGAGCAGAAATGCTAAACTGCAGCTGGCAACTTAGGTATTAACTGCTCTGTAAGAATTATTGTAGAAACTATTATAGTAAAAACCTGAAACTCGAGTTTTTTATGACATCATAAAAGTTACATCATTTCAGAACAAAAATAATTTCTGTTAGATCACATATAAAAATCAATAAATAAAGTGTTGTGTGTATAAAATTCCTATGCTATTTTCAATATAAATCAATGTTAACAAACTTTAAAATATGAGGGAAGAAACTAAAATGCAGTAAGAAAAAGACCCTAAGAAAATTACCAAGATTTAATACATTTCATGCAAACTTTACTGCATTTGGAATCACTTATTGGGCCTGACAAGTCCTAACTGATATTTCCCATCTCTATACTTTATGACAATACAAATTTCTTTTGCCTTGGTAAGAGAAGAGGATTAATATGAAAGTAGATCACCGCATATGGGTTACTAGTGGTGTCATGATTCAATTTCCATATTCTGATAAACAAAAAACTCATCAGATGTAGTCACATAAATTATACCAAAGATTCTTGGTGGATGTGCACGTGCATAATGAGTGGCAATTATGCAGTCCAATCATAAATGTAATCCTCAAAGTTAACTATATGAGCAATGTTGTAGCTTAATCGGCCGATTAATATCCTAATCGTTGGTAGCCCGTGTAATATTACATTCAACGTTTTGATTATGCGCTCGGGCACTTAATCGGGTCCAAAACGATTAATTGGTCGTTTAATCGGTCCCAAAAAAATTAAGCGCCTGGTTAATCTGTTATTTATAAAATAGTAGATGAATTATGATTTTATTATTATATATTTTGCATAAAGTGGTACTTATGATTTATTGTTTTTGATTATTTTTCAAATTAACTTATTTAGCAATCTTTCTCCATCATTTTTAAACCTCATTATTTTGATTGATAAATTGACTAATTTTTTAATTATCTTATTTTGCAGATAAGTTCTTTGATTTATATTTATGCTGTAAAATTTAAAATCTTGGATTACTAATGTGAAGATATAAGTTCTCTTACTTTCTCTTTTTTACTATTTATTCATATTGTCTTGTTGTTCATCATATCATGGTTTATCACTTCACATCTAGATATTGTCTTGTATAATATTTAAGCATTTCCAACAATTAACTCTATATATTTATTGAAGTTGTGTATAAATATAATTAAATAAATTAAAATATTCAGTTTCGATTAATCTCCGATTCATCGTTATTCAGTGTTGAACCGCATGAATAATAAAACAAATTTTTAGAACATTGTATATGAGTGCCACTGATGGAACCTATGGATTCCAGCTTCCCTTTTTTGTTAAAACACACATTATGTTGCGCAATCTTAAAAGTAATCCCCCCCCCCCCCCCGCGGGCCTCCTTCGGTGTTGAGAGCTTGAGTTTGTTAACAAGCTATCAGCTGAGTATTATAATAAAGAACAATAAATTTAAAGTAAGACATGCCTGTGGCCCCACTTCAGAAAATTGCGATGCTCGGTCTCTCATGTTACCAGACTTCAAGTTTTCTGAATCTGATGGAGCTTTACCAGAAGAAAGAGAAGGGAATTTCATGTCAGTGTTGACAGTGAGAACGTCCTTTCCTTTCTCCAATAACTGGGAACCAGAAGTTCGGAAATTGTTTTCCATCTTTGCAATATCACGACTTTCAAGCGAAGGACTATTGTAGTAAGCTGGGACAGACAATCCCATCTTGGCCATAGGAAATGAGCTGAAAGCACCAAACGTTCCAACATTAACTCTCCCCATGCCATGTGAGTTGTTTGCAGGTATAGTGATCGAGCGTGAACTCTCATTTGGTGCCCCATGTGTAACGTTTTTTGGTTCATTTATAGGATATGTAGATCCATTATCAATACCAGGAGATGGGCCTGCGAGGGTAGGAATAGAGCCCGGGGAATTTCCTAGCGGCATGGTGAACTTGTTCGGATTCCATACATAACTAGAACCCGGCATATTGGATTTTGGTTGCTGTAACCCTCCTTTTTGTAAACCAAACATACTATTTCCAGAGGATACCTCCCCTTCTTCTGAAAGCTTTGAATTAGGAGTTACTGAAAATATATTTGGATTTCCTTCTTGCTTGGCTCTAAATAATTGTCCAGCGCCACTAGATAATGGTGACATGTTTTCTAAATGACCAGGATGTTGAGAAGGATTTACTTGTGAGTGATCACCACCTCCAACGGCAAACTGACTTTGCACACCACCTTTATTTATTTTGTTCACTTTCCTTGAGTTACTTCCAGAACTCTGAGCATCTGATTTCTGAGAGTGCATATCTGCAGTTCCCTTGGAGTCGGCCCTTTTTCTCTTACCAGCAGTCTTTTTATTTTCTTTTTTGTTCATTTGGTTATCTGACTTGACACTGTCCTGTCTATCCTGTGAGTTTGCAGATTTGGTGTCCTCCATTGGCACGCTAGCTGGGCTTTCATGATCAGATGATTTGCTGCTTCTCTGAGACATAGACCCTTGATGAACATCAATTCCCATACTGTCCATCCTACTTACTCCAACAGGCGGCCTATTGGGAATATGCATGTCATGCCTGGTCATATCTGTTGCACCTGTAAATCCTTTAGCATCTTTCAGCATTCCATAAGTCTGAAACGGACCAACATAAGCTTCTCCTGCCATCTGACTGCTTGACGTAGCTTGCCAAGTGCTTGCAGGCATACCTCTATGAGGCATGTCACTGCCACCTATATGCAATTGATTATCAAGTACCTCTTTGTCCCCCATCTGAGGTCCACTAGATGATGGAAGACGTGATGACCTCATAGCATCAATATCAATCCCATGCTGACTAATAACAGTCTCCATTGCCCTGATAAATAGCATAAACCAATGTATTAATCATTTTAAACCACTGAATAAATTGTCATTAACAGTTAAGAAAGCTTAGAAAAAATGCCGATAAACTAAAACATTCAGCAACAATGTACAGCTTTCCAGCATGTTGTTCAGAGTATGGTGCTTACAGTGTGTTGTTTAGACTCAAATTACGGGGCAAATAACAAATTGCCAAACAAAATTTATTGTTATTAGCAAAATCCCATTCTCCTTATCGATCGCTAAGCAGATAAGATGAAGTCAAAATCATCACAAACTTCCTATGATCTAAGATGCTTCCTCTAGATATAACCACATGTCGACTATAGCACACAAAGCTCTCCTTCAAGGTTGGGTTGGCATCAAATTTGGTTACAATAAGACGCATGATGTAAATACATATTTACATTGTTTCAGGAAGCTAATCTACTAACAAACAGAGTAAATCTTCCTTTGGTGCTGGAGAGTACTAAAACATTCAGCACAAATGTACAGTTTTCAAGCATGTTGTTCAGTGTATGGTGTTACCAGGTGTGTTGTTTAGACCAAATTATGGGCCAAATGTTATTAGCAGAATCCCATTCTTCCTATTGCTTGCCAAGCAGATAATATGAAGTCAAAAGCATCATGAACTTCCCATGATCTAAGACACTTCCTCTAGAAATAGCCATATGTAGACTATAGTACACAATCTTTCCTTCAAGGTTGGGTTGGCATCAAATTTGATTACAATGAGACATGTTGTAAATACATATTTACATTGTTTCAGAAAGCAACAGTTACCTACTAACAGAGTAAATCTTACTTTGGTGGTTGAGAGTGCTGTCATATGGCATATGAGTTGTATAATTCGAAAAGGAAAAAAGAGCAATAATTCAGTATCAACATTCCTCAAAAATCAGAATAAGGGAGTTAAAATTTTAAAAAATAAGGTGACATTAATAAAATGAAATGATTGAGCAGTTCCTTTAATTTCTAAAATAAGTTGGAATCAGCTTTCCATGGTCTACTTCCTAAACTTTGCAAGAAAATAAAAAGGAATAACGTAGCACTGTCAATAAAAAAAAATCATCCTCAGATAATTATTTATGTCATCTTTTAGAATCTAGAGTACATGACAATGAAATATGGACCAGCAAGTCTAACTACTTCAATAAAAGCTCACCTTGATATAACTTGATAAGGCAATGAATGCTCCTTCCCACTCATTCTCATGTGCTGACATATCTAGACAGTGCAGAAAGATGAAAATTTGTGCCTCAGGTAATAACCCAGATTTCTCAGTTGTACCTATAACTGAAAATTGCTACTTACCACATAAAGCTTTGTCGCTAATTTAGAAGGCTCGTCCTTTGAATCTTGAATAAGCTTCTGCAAAAATTTGGCTGCCTCCAATTCAACATGCTGAGAAGAGGCCATATCTGATAAAGTAAACTGCAACCACAAGAAATGTCAAACATATTACCCTTAATAGAAGAAAATAAAATTACTTAATATAAGTATCCTGAAATTTTCATACAATTATAATCAGTCATCTAGCAAATAAATTTGAAACACAGAAACAATTTGGGACTGGTTTCACATTTGGCAGTCAAGAAGGCTATGACTGTTCAGAGAATCACCAGTCTGGTGGTTTCAATGAAGCTGTTTCTTTTCCCTCTGAACAAAGGTTGTCTTATACCTAGGACCTCCCACAACCCAACCTCACGCCCTTCCCAGCTGTTGTTATTTCTAAAGGATCCAAGATCCAGTTTAATTCTAATAATATGTTGGATTACAAAATTAGAAGAAGAATCAGGACAAAAGACACAAGCTCAAGATCTGGTTTCAAGCTAGAATTTGTATTCAAAGTTCTAAGTGCAAGAATTGCCATAAATGGCCTTCAAAATATGGTTTGCCTGAAACAGGTAGACCACACAAGTCATGGACCCATAATAAGTTTCGTCAGAGTTCTTAGGGATAAGAATAAATTCTGTGATGGAACCAGCACTTCAGTTCAAGCCATATGAGTAGGAATTATAAATCTCGAAAAGCTTGTTTAGAAAAATTATCATAAAATCTAACATGAGTGGACTTTAGTTGTTAGGTATTAAGGTGAAGGATGGAGTTGGTAAGAAAAAAATATGAGATTGATCCTCGAATTTTCATATAGTATTTTGATCCATATGAGGTTAGTAGTAATTAAACAGGCAGCCAACAGCATAGAAGACATAGAAAGAGAGGGGACTACATTGAAAATTGTAAATCATGTCAGCTTTCATATGATCCCAACAGAAGTTTCAAAAAATCTAACCAATTGGCCACTAGATTTTCATATAATTAGAATTTGTGAGTGATGAAAGTTAATAGGTCTTCTCGTTATATGCCAGGTTTTGGTTGGGTGTTAGACCTTTTGGGTTTCTCCCGTCTCTCTTCAGTTGGAGCCATTAACACTGAGAAAGGAATGTAATATATGTCTAGTAGATATTAACAAACAAAGACATAATTGCATCACCAACATAATGTTCCAGGTCCAAGTGTGGAGGAACAAATTAGGGCTGTAAAATTAACACAATCAAGGGTCCTAACAGGCTTTTGCATCTCACTTATCTTTCCAATTAAGAGTTGTCACATGGTCTCTTTTTCTTCCAATATAATTTAGTTTGGTTGCAAACTTGTGAGCTAGATTTGTTCCTTTTTCAAGGAATATATTAGATTCATTTTTGCGGTCAGGGTCAGGATCGTACCATTGAAGTTTGGTCCAAGAACTAAACTTGCCAAAAGTATTGGTAACACTACATTTTCTAACTGTTAGGGGGCACATATATCATATAAGTCTTGGGAGTTGGTATCTATCAAAGAGATTTGAACCACCTGTTTTCTGAGTAAGAGGCAGAGAGAGAAAAGACATTTAAGAAAATAAAGTTGTCTTCTTCAATCAATCTCCCCCTCCACCCTCCAACTCTCCTCCTGCACCTTCTCAATATCAAGCGGGCCCTGAGTCTCAACTGTAACATCAAATGTTTGAAAAAGATTCAGCTTTCCTTAAGAGAGTTTTTAGCTAGATTCCATACTACAAGCACTAGTATTGAATACAATATGGTGAGCAAAATCCAAAAAAACCCAAGTATATAAATCCTCTGTGGATACAGCAACTAAATTATATAATATATAATGAGAAAAAATAAAATTCAATTATAAAAAAACTAGCTAATCGACCATAAATTCATTAAAGCAAATATTAACAACATTAAATCAGTCATGTAAGAGGAAGCTGCAGAAAGTAATAAACATTAAGAAAATTATAATTTAGGAATTATAAACATAAAATGAAACCAGCTCTAACCCTAAATAAACGAAACTAGCCCTAAATTTCTCAAATCATTCAATTAATCATCAATTTCATTCTTCGAGATACACTGGAATCGAGATTCCAGCATACCTTCTAAACTGTCGGATCAAAACAAACCCTAACTCATTCCCTTCCTTCTCGTCTCCGAATTCATCGTCATCCCCGTCGGCTTCCGGCCAACCTCCCCCCTCGCAGTGGTCTCCGCCGCCTGCGGCCTACCACCGCTGTTGATTGCTTCTTTGCTGGCGATTTTAGAAATTACGAGAGAGAGGAGAGGAGAGAGGAAGTTGGGAACTCATTTGGGAACAATCAATTTTCGCACTGTAGGGCGTGTTTGGATGTAAAGAATCACAGTGAAGTGAGGAAGTGGGGAAGTATAATTGCTCATTTCCCTATCTATCCAAACACCGGAAAAGGAAAATAAGAAAAACCCCCATTTCCTTTTTCATCTCTCTTTTACACAACCATTTTCTCACTTCCAGAGTGCTACAGTTAATTTTGTGGTCATGTAAATCTCATTTATAATAAGTTATAGCATAAAACAGTTAATTTTTGGTCAAGTAAATCTCACTTGCATTCTAATTATAATCTATTTTTTATTTTTCTTAATTAATTTTTATTTTAATATTATTTTGCGGTCAACTTTGTGGTCAACTTTTCCACTTCCACTTTTCATTAACACCGAAAACGACAAAACATTTTCCAAACTACACTTCCCAACAATCATCCAAACACCAGAAAACTTACTACTCATTTCCCTTTTTCCTAAAGGAAATAAATCTTACTTCCTACTTCCTCACTTCACACCAATTCCTTAAATCCAAACAGACCGTAGTGTAAAGTGAGCTTCATCTTAGCGGGTGCGGGTTACAATATCCAGACCCTCTGATTTATTAACCCAAATCCCGACCCGAAAAATGAAAATATGGCTGGAAACTCTGACGAGCCCGGCCGAGGTCCGACGCAGTCCAGTCCGGTTAAAGTCATGCTTGGGCCAAGCATCTAATGTATAATTGGGCTTGGGGCCTGTATTCAAATTTTTATTGCAGCCAGTTGGCCTTAAGGTGTGTGGCCCGTTGGACCATGCTAAAATTTGTAAAATAAAATATCATGAACTTTCAACGTTTTTAAAAAGAAATATTACGATTTTCAAAATTGTAAGAAAACACCACAAACTTTAAAAGTTTCAATAAAATATTACACGGTTGTTAACAGCAAAAATAAAAAGATCAATGTATCCATCATCCACAATACACAAATTAAAAGAGAGGAGAGAAGGAGAAGCATCAGGAGGAAGGAGGCAAAGACAGATGAGAGTGGGCGGCGCAGGGGGTAGAGATAGGAGGGGGCGACTAGGGGAGGCGGAGGGGAGGGCGAGGGAGGGGAGGAGGCGACTCGAGGAGGCGGAGATGGGGACGACTCGAGGAGGCGGATGGGCCGGTGGCTAGGGGAGGGGGAGGAGGGCAGGTGGCTAGGGGAGGGGCGAGGCGAGGCAGAGAGGCTGGAGGCAGGGGCAGATACAGGAGGTGGAGAGGGTGGAGACGATAACAGTTGGGGTAGGCAGAGGAAAGGGCGGGGCGAGGCGGAGGTTGGAGGAGGGGTGGATGTGGGCGGCTGAGGCAGGCTTTATTTCATTTTTTTTTTTTTAAGAATTTGAGTGGGAGAGATAAAGGATATTTTAGGCATTAAAAGTTCTTTGCGAGAGATAAAGAAACTAGATCATAGGCCGAAATTAAGATTTGATTTTTGATTCATTCAAGAAAAACAGATAAGATGAATTTTGAAAAAGTTTACTTCTTTTTAATACAGTTCTTAAATAGAATGTTAAATCATCAAGATTTCTCAAGTATGAAATAAAACTAGTTTAAGACTTGCTTTCAAAATTGAAGTTTAAAACAAGTCCACACCCATCCTCATGTGCCTTCAAGAACACTCGCCAATATGCAAGACTTTAATTTAGGCATTCATATGATTCTGTTGGGTTTTTTTTTAATAAAAATCGATCAAGAAGAGTGAACCCAAAAAACTGATTTAGCTACTCATATTAGAATTAAAATACAAAGATGAATTAAAGCAAGACATACCTTTAGGTCACTTAGAAGGGGTGAATAGGTGACAAGCTAATCAAATACAAACCTAATGCGGAATTAAAACTAATTATGCAAACTAAAAAATATAAAGCAAACACAAACATATATAACTAAAGAATATAGCCGAATTCTCGGTGAAGGGCTCTGGACTATCTCCCAAGATTACTCTAGATTAAGAGTTGAGGTGTTACTATGGCTCTCTTGGTTAAATACTAGTGTGAGTAAACAATCCCAAGCAATATATATATGAAGCATAAAGAAATATCAAGCATGTAAAAGATGTAAATAATAATAACATGCAAGATATAAACTCAAGTGAGAGAGAGAGATAAGCAATCGCAAACACGGGAGAGTTGTTTCGACGTACAAGCACACTTGCTTTACGTCCTCGCCTTCAACACTATGAAAGATTTTCAATAAAATCGATCTCACAAAATCACTCGGTGCCGCAACACCTACAATGAGCTCTCTCAAGAACTCTTGGACCCGCAAGTCACTCACTTGTTCCTGCAAGAACAATACACGCAAGTACACTAGCTTGCCGAGGCCGCACCTCTATAAATTCCCAATGCAAGGGGGTGGAACACTTGTGATCACTTCTCTTGATCACAAAAATAACTCTAGCAAACAAGGATCCCTAAAGAATTGATATAATAATAGATGGCTCAAGCTTGTATGAGAAAACGAGATAGATGTGGAGGAAAACTTAATAAAACTCTTTTGAAAACACAAGAGGTTTACTCTTGAAAACTCTCTTCTGGATATGCAAATGAAGCT
The DNA here is from genome assembly GCA_038442645.1 of Agave tequilana. Classification (NCBI taxonomy): domain Eukaryota; kingdom Viridiplantae; phylum Streptophyta; class Magnoliopsida; order Asparagales; family Asparagaceae; genus Agave; species Agave tequilana. The sequence goes on along the minus strand of JAVJIF010031289.1, from coordinate 12,221 downwards.
CTAAAAACTTGCTTAGAAACTCTGAAAACAGCTCTAGAAAACAGCCTAAAAAAAATCTTGCTCAAAATCTGGCCAAAACACCCTTTTATAAGGCAGCAAAAAACTAACCATTGGGGGCCCAGATGGCCTGTCGGTCGACTGATCGATCGACCGGCAACGATCATATTTCAGACCGTTGGGGTTGCCAATCAATCGCACCCAGGTCTTAACCATCGATCGACCGCCCGATCGACCATCGGTCGACACTGGAAAGTGTAAGTACACCTAGAGGGGGGTGAATAGGTGTACGGCTAATCTATGAACAAATAATGCGGAATTTAAAAACAAATTGCAACACACTTAATGTAACCAACGAGTGTAGCCGAATTCCCGGTGAAGGGCTCTGGACTAACTCCTCTTGATTCCTCTGAATAAGAGTTGAGGTGCTATATGAAGCTCTCGTGGTTAAACACAAGTGAGGCACACACAAACAACACAAGCATGTATATGATATGGCAATATGAATTAATGCACAAAGTAAGAGAGAGTTAGAGAAAGTGGATCAATCACTAACACACGGATATGTTTCGAGGTTCGAGCACACAGCTCTACGTCCCCGCCTTCACACAGAAGGATTTCCATTAACTTTTCCACACAGGACTCCCACACAGGGAACCTCCACTGAGGATTTGGGGCAATACAATAACAGGGAGTACACAACTCCTCTCTCAACCGAGTACAACCTCTCACAGAGGCAAGGCATAACCAACACAAAAACCACCTCACACAAGAGGGGTAGGCACTTAGCCAATACAAATCAATCACCTCACACTTGAGGGATTCCAACACAAACTCCACCTCTCACTAGAGGAAGCTAAACACAATCTCTACCTCTTACTAGAGGGAGCCAACCATAACTTCCACAATCACCTCTCAATAGAGGGATACCAAATCAATCTCCTCTCACTAGAGGGATATCACAATGAAGGAAGTTTACAACTTGGTGGTTTCCACAACCACAAACTAATTTTTCTCACAAAATAAAGATCCTAATAGATAGGATAGTAGATAAGCTCAAGTGTGGAAAATAAAGAGTTTGGAAACAAAAACACAAAGAAAAATACTTGAGAAAACAACTAAATAAGTTTGAAATGAAGATCAAAAGCAATATCCCAAATATCCAATTTTTCTTTGATTTTTCCAACCCTTTAAAACAAATAAAGATGAATCCTTTTGGCTCTAAAAACTCTTTTGAAAACTTGTATAAAACACTTATAAATAGGAGAAATTTTGCTCTTAGAAATCTTGGTGAAAACCAACTTCAAATGGGGTATTTATAATCCCCATAAAAATTCTGTCCGTTGGCAGCTGACAAGGTCAAAAATGACCTTCCGGTCGACCGGCCAACGGTCAAAAAATTGATCGTTGAGCCTGCCGGTCGACCGCCCAGTCGACCGCGCCCAGAACCAGTCAAAAAATTGAGCTTGGGCGGTCGACCGGCTAGAGAGCCGTTGCTATCTGGTTCTAGACGCGGTCGACCGGGCCAACCCGAGAGTGGGTTGACTTCAGTCGATCGACCGGCCAACTGACATGGCCTTTGTGCCCGTCTCGTGCACATCGGTCGACCGTTCCGGTCGACTGGCTCCTGGTCCGGTCGACCGGTCGGTCGACCGCTAGAGCCTGGCAAGCAATATTATAGGATTTTAAACTTGATTTTTATTATCTAATTAAATCCCATAAAATCTCTAAAAATTCACAAAAATAAGTTCTTGTATTATCTTTGATATACAAACATGTTTGAGTAAAAATCAAACCATGTTACAAACATTTTGAACTCTTTTTGTGTTATGAAAATTTTACCGAAAACCAAAATCCGTATTTTCCAAAACTAGGAGTTTTGAAATGGAAAATCGTTTTGTCCAAAACTCATCCAAATACAAAAGCATGATATTTAAACAACTTGAAGCATGTTGCATATGGATATAATCCAATATACATGAAAAATATATATCAATGTTTTTGACATTAAATCTGAAAATAAGTTTTGTTAAAACACCAAAACTCCAAACTCATGAAATAGACTATCAAACTAAGTTTGTTTAAATAGTTGAAGCATACATGTATATAGAACAAATCTAATATACATTAAACCATGTAAACTTGTTTTGATTTTATCTATTCATGAAAACCAAGATCGGTTAAACCAAAACCGAAAACCAATAAACATGAAACGTGTGTGTGTTGTGAACTTGAGCATATCATACTATCTAATCTTTACAAATGAATCTAAACAATAAACTAAACAATGTACCGAAGTCTTCTTGTAGAGCGCCGTCTCCAATTTGACTCGATCCAAACGTGATCCACCGAGCTTGACTCCAACGAGTGCTAGATATGAACTTGACGCTAGGGCTCTTGAATCACCATGTGAAAGCTCCAAAACACCTTTGTTGAAGCTAAACACCTACTATATCTTAGTTAAATATCTGAAACTAAATATCACAAGATTATTAGTAAACTATAACTACATGGGTTAATCATCATCAAAACTAGAGTAGAAGGCCTCTGGGCCAACAATCTCCCCCTTTTTGATGATGACAAAACTCATGGAGTTATATATGCATGGATTAAAGTTAAGCTTCAAAGAAGCTCCCCCTTAACTCATGCATAGCAATAAACAAAAAGATATGCAATGAATACTAAACATGGATATGCATAAACATGCATAAAACAATGAACATGCTCTTGATACCAAATAAATTATTTCTTCTTTTTATAAACATGTTCCTTAAAAAATGCTCTTGATATCAATATCAACAAAACATAAAACACACTTTCTTGATATCAATATGAAACAAAGCAAAACATGCATATTGTTTTCCATTATATTTGCAAAGGGAAAACTTACAATAAAAAGAGTTTGAGGAGCTAAATTATAAGTATTCTTAAAAAGATTACAAGCAGATCTCCTCAGAGATTCTGGAGAAGTGTGCCGATAGGAGTCTGGTCAGCGCGCGACCACTTTGTCCCTTTGATGATGCGAGCGATGAGATTCCCTTCTCGCCTGGTTCGGGGAATCAGAGAATAGAAGGTTGGTAGAACCCTCTTGCTGCTTCTCAAAATCGCCTTCAATTAGGAATTCCTTCTCGCCTGGTTCCGGAGATTCCTTGAGAGGAAGGACGACGTTAGGGTATCAACACCCTGGATAGAGAAAGCAATTCTCTAAAAGATCTCTGAATTCGAGAGCACACGGTGCTTTTTGAAGAAGTCTCTGCTTGTGGAGTCTTCTCAGAAAATCTGGCCCTCTCCCTTGTACCCCTGATGGACTATTTATAGGGAGAGCAAGGGTATAATCGTCCCTTGAAAATATAGAAACAGATTGAATCGAATCTGTTTGAATCCGGAAAGTAGCCTTGCTGCGAGGCTAAGATCAGCTTCTGCGAAGTTAGGATTGGCAGGTCGGTTGATCTTCTTGATCCTTTCCATATCGTTGGAGGATTTTTCCTGATCTTCTTACTCGTTTTAGGAGAGTCAAGAGATTGTGGCAATCAACTGCCAAATTAGATCTCTGATTTGATCTTGATTGGATTTGATCTGATTAGATCTGATCTCATCTGGAGATTTGATTGGTCAAAGGTTGACCATAGCAGACCAATGGCGGAGCTGCCTGCATTGAGCTCGTAGCGGAGCTAGAGGCTGCTTCTGGCGAAGTCCGAAAGAAACCCTTTGGCGGAGCTGGAAGTCCTCTGTGGCGAAGTTGCGAGTTAGCTTCCTGGCGAGGCTTTGGATGGCTTCGAGGCGAAGTCGAGTGATATTAGCCTCTCAAGTGAGGCTATCCCTTTGGGCTCGTGTGATGCTAAGTGCTAGCACCTTTAGACCTGCTGAGGTCTGTTTAGAAACAATCCGGGTTCACTGTCTGCTTGCTGGATCAGTGGAGTCCAAGTTGCTTCCTTGTCCCTCAGAGATGGGTGAAAACTGGTCTTCAGCTCGTCTGTCACTTGTCTTTTGTAAATGTCAACAAGTTTAGACATTGTTCGGACCAATAAGAATCTTGTCATTTTTAAGTGTCAACAAGACCCCTTCAAAGTTTTCGAAAGTCTGCAATAGCTCAGACTTCAAAATACTTTGAACTGCTTTGATCGGTGGTGTGTGGAGTATGAACGTCGCCATGATGGTTGAGTTCAGCTTCGCTTTGGATCCTGCTTTGGGATGTAGATTCGCCGAGGAATCATGTAGACTCGCGTCTGGGTAGTTTCGCGGCTAGGTAGGTTCGCTCTGGAACATCTGTTGCTTTTCCGAGGCCAACTGCCGTGGGCAGGTTACGAGAAGGATTACATCTTCTCTCGCGCCGATCGAGGGAGATATTCTTTCCTCGCGCGTTTCCAAGGGAGGATATTCCCTTTCTTCAAGGCGCCATGAGTGCCTTTATGAGGAAGACGTTTCTTCCTTTGCACGGTTCCCAAGGAAAACCGTCCCTTTTCTCAAGGCGCAATAAATGCCTTAAATGCGCTCGTGCTTCCACGCTTGAGGCGGCAGCGCTCAGGCCATGGGGCCTATAAATAGGACACTTGAGGTCCTCTGAAGAGAAGTAATCTGCTCTTCTCCTCTTCTCTTGGTTGAGAGAGATACTCAGATCTCTGAAGTAGTGGGAATGCCCACTCTGGTCATTATCCGGCCAAGGACCGGTAAGTCTTGATCATTCAACGACTTCACCAATGATCTTTTAGGGAGTTCATCTCCCTTAATTTAGCTTTAACAGCTGCTTCAAGGATTAGTTTCCCTTACTCTTCATCTTGCAATTGACTGGAATGCAGAGAAGGATTTTGACATAGCTTCCCAACGAAGCTATCATTCTGACTTGATCACAGAAAGAAAGATCATTGCATGTTAAGTCCGCTGCACAGGCAGAACTTGGGACTTGGTATCTTCAAAGTTGAGCCAGTCTTGCCATATAGGTGGGGCTAAGACTGCGTCCCATAGGATCAGTCTGGCTTAGCCATATAGGCGAGGCTAGGACTTGGCGTTTGCTGAGCTAGCCCATCACTGCTGTGCGAGCGAGGCTTATCCTCTGCTTTAACTGAAATCGGATTACTTCGTCCCCAAAGAATCTGACTTAGTATTTTTGCAGCTTATTCTGTGCTTAACTGCTAACTTGCTCCGATTTGCATTGCAGCGAGCCATGTTTGCCAGTCTGGTAACTTGATGGAAGAAGTCATGAAATTGCCTTATGCTTCCCCGGTTGAAGCTTACTTTTAAGCAGGAGGAACAACTTGGGGCAGCTGATGTGTGTCTCAGAGGCTGTTGGCAGTCTTTTATCCGAGATGATTCGTTCTGAGGTGAGGCTGGTAGCCGCTTATCCGAAATGATCCACTTTGGGAAAGCGGACGCCACACCTGTGAGATCACTGATATCACTGCCAATTCCCATTATAGGTGATTTATCGTGTTGGCGGCGATAAGTTCATTGTCGATTTTCATCAAAGGTGATCCAGCTTCCTGGTGGCAAAATCTGCCATTATTTGGAAAATTATGGCCCTGTCCTTGTGGCACAACTGGTCACGGCCTTTGTGCAAGAGGAAGGCCTTTCGTGTCTAGTTGGTGTGATTTGAAAGCAGATAAAATCACTTGTATGTCTCTTGAGCAAATGATACAACTTTGATGTAGTATCAATGTACCTTTCCTTTTAAATCAATGAAAGTTCATTTTCTGCTCATCTAATTTTTGCCTGCCTTCATTGAGAATTTGGCCATAGCGGGGCTAAACTTTGTGCAGAGTTAAGGAAAGGGTCCTTTTTGAATGAGCTTCGCACGATGCTGGCATATCGGCGAACTATGCCCTTAGTGGGCTAAGGCAACCTTTTTGGCGAAGTTCTTGATGAACTTGTGCGAAGTCCGCACTTCGGCTCATTGGCGAGGTTAAGCCTTTGTGGCTGAATCAGTGCTTCTCGGGAAGGCGCTTTAGGCGGTGTTTCAAATTAATTTGAAACGACAGCCTGTACTATTTACGAGCGTCGTTTCAGGCGCTGATTGGCCTATAAAAGCCCGATCGGGCTGAGAAAGAGCAGATCTCTCTTTCAGAGAACTTTTGACTCTTCTTTTTCCTCTTTCTTCTTCAAGAATTCAAGAACTTCCATAGTTCTTCAATGGCGCCCAAAAGACGAGCAGGGAAAGAAGTGGCAACTTCTGCAGCGGAGGGTCCTTCTCCTCCTCCGATCATCGAGCGACCGATCGCCGGTAGGGATCTTTCCCTTTCGATTAGAGACTGCCGTCTCTCTTTTAAAGCCGATGTCTGGCTGTCTTTGGATGAATCCCAAAAATGATCAAATTATGATCTGGTATGTTAGGGAATCCATTTCCCTGCATTTCCCTTGTTTTCTCGAACGGGAATTCAAGGATTGAAGAGTTCTTCTTTAAGCTTCTAGGCGAAGCTATCCCTTAGACTGTCTTCATCCTGTTGAACAACAGGATATGGTTTGTCCCCTCAATCATGGCTGCAAAGGACTAATGATAATTTTTGTCCATGTTGCCCTTTGATGACGTCAGCCCTTAGGGCTATACCACTTTCTGCTTAAGTGAAGTTAATACTGGGCATTTTCTGCAAAATGCAGCCTTATCCACGAGATTAAGCTTTGTTGAAGCTATCGCCTTGCCGGCTTTTCTCACTGGGCGAGACTACGCCTTAGTGAAATTTATGTCTTCATGTCCGCTTGGCTGGTAAACTAATCATAGTTCGTTTTGTTCTTGCAGTGCACTACATTCCCGGTCCCTGAACAATCTGTTTGGGATGACCAGCGGAGTTGATGGCAACGTCAGCTTGCAATTTCAAGGGCAAGCTTCTCTGTTTAGCGAGCGAAGCTCCATCGTTCGGGACACGCTCATTCATAGTGGTGATCAATACACCACGAGGAGTATCCTGACCACAGCTCCTCTTGAAGACATTGACCGTCAGACTTATAGGAAGCCTGACTTCATGTTTGGGGACGCCGCGCCAGATCCTGATCACCAACTACATGCAGGAGAAGGGCAATGGATCTTCCAGTTGGACAATGAGAAGTTTTACCTTCCATCCAACAAGCGGCATTTTTCTCTGTCCTTCTTCCAGTGTGTGACACAGGCTCGGAAGATGGCATGGGATGTGAGCCGAAATACCGACTCCGTCCATATAGGGAGATTGATGCTTCAGTCTCCTGGTTATGCAAGGCGGGGCCTCCTTATTGCATAATGGGTCTACATCCTGGGAATGTGTCGCGAGACATCCAATGGGAGAAAATCCTGCGGTGGAGTTGACCTTTGGAAACCAATTCTTCAAGATTAATGGGAACTACCCGGCCACTGATTTTAGGGCTCCAGGCTGGATTCACCCTCCGAAGACGTGGTGGGCGGATTTGACTACCTACATCCTTGCTCATTTCGAGGAGGATTTGGAGAGGTTGAACCTCTATGAGGCCTCAGGGCGACCTGCTACGACATTGAGATGAATGTGGCGTGCTTTTACGCCATCTTTGAATTATATTGCCCAGCTTTAGGGACTTTCTTTACCCCTGTCGGCGAGTTGGGTATGGCCTTGCACGAGATGTGGGAAATCTCTGCTTTGCCTTTCGGGTCTCTTCCCTATGAAGAATACTTCCCATGCGAGGCAGATTTGGCTCTTCTGGAGAAGCAGGAGCCTGCCTTGTTCGAGACCTATCGGGAGTTGATGTGCCACTTGTACATCTGCTCCAGTATGCATGGGGGCAGTAAGGGAACCTCCTGTAGCTTGAAGAGCTGGGGAAATTATTTATTCCCGGATATGGAGAATACTCCTGAAGCGGCTCACTGTGGAGTTGCTGATGAAGACATCTTTGACCAGATGCAAAAGCACTCCCAAGGGGATCTAGTTGTGAAGGAAGACGATGGTCCCTTAGGGCAGGGTGATGTCCTTCGAAGTTTCCATCATCAGGCGCGCAGGCCGATGTCCCGGAAGGCACTTCTGGCTGGTTTCTTAACAGTTGGCTGAAGAGGTGCATGGTGCCGTCTTCTTCGGGTGACGTCATTCATCCAAATGTTTTGCTGCCCGCTGTTCATTTGATTCATGGTCGTCCTCTGGGACTTCTCTCGGCCATGGTGTGCTGTATCCAGAGAGGCCTTCGTGCATTGACGGAGGCTTTTTGCAGGCCACCAGCAACGAAGCGTGGAAAGGGAGCCATTTTGCCTTGTGACGGACCCAATCCTAGGATAGGTCTGCCCTATACTTATCTGATGGCGTGGTTCGCCTTACATTGTCCTTCTTTAATTGAAGCTGGAGAGGATCCCCCGCAAGATGTTCGAATGGCGCTCCTCCGCCGATTCGAAGGATGCTCATGGCAGAAGACTTACGTGGCTGAGGCCCGTAAATTAGTATGTCGTTATGACGTCTATAGTCTCTTCCGCTATTTTTCCGTGTTCGGGGTGCAGGCTATGGGGAAGAGTTCAAAGATGTGGGGAGGGGGCATTCGTCCCTGAGCCGGGGAGTTTTTGAGTGGCTGGTCAGTATCCGGCCTTCACATCTATTACACCGGAGCGGGGATAGCTGCTACTTGGAGCCTTATGTCCCAAGTCGGTTTGCTCGACAGTTTGGATATGACCAACTGTATGTGGGCAACCCGAATCTCAATCTGGCTTTCATGGGGAGCCTTATTGATGGGGCCCGTGCCTGGCGATTCTTTACTGCAGGCGGTACTGGGGCGCGGCTGCGTACGCCGTTGAAGAATCCCAATCTCCTAATGACCCTGTGCTTCTGTCAGTGGTATGCCACTTCCAACTCCACACCTCTCGAATTCAAGGTGAACAGTTCTGGTGTGAAGTTAATTTCTCAACGGCTGAGACGGAAGGCTTCTGAGAAAAGGGAAGGCAAAAGGGTTCGAACCCCAGGTATAGAGGAGTTTGTTGCTGTGGAAGACAGTGAGGCCTCAGATGCCGAGAGTCCTCGCTTCGAGGTGGGAGCGGGGGCTGAGACTCCTGCAACTGGCTTTGGTGTGATGGGGACGGCTCCCCCTCGTTGTGTAGAAGAAGCGGAGGAAGAGGATTCTGAAGTCCACTTCAAAAGAAAGCGGGCAGGTAGCTCTCGTAGGAAATCGTTGGCGAAGAAGCCCCGCCGCCAAGCTCCTACGATTGTCGTAGAGGGTTATCCCTCTACAGCGATTTCCTACTGTCCCATTAGCGGCTGAACCGTCGGTTGCTGAACCGACTAGCGGTGAATTCGCTCCGGGTCTGGGTAAGATTAACCCCGTCCATATAATACGTCTTTTTGTGTGTTCCCATTGACTTACTATATGCTTTCTGATGCAGGGGCTGAGGCGGCTGGAGAGCAAGGGGAACATTATGATCCCCTATTTATTTATGGAACTGAAGCTGGTTCTTTTGCCCGTCCGGGGGAGTTCGAAGGTGATGTGGCCGACATTGGTCCCTCGGGCGCTGGGACTTCTAAAGGAAGTCCTGTGGCATCGAGCTCTATTGGTGGTCCACAGGATACTCAGCAAGCGAAAGCGAGCCGGCTATTCGTGCTGATTCCGCCAAGAATTTTCCAATGGAGCCCCTGGAGACTGATGTGGCTGACGAGATGTTTGAGGCGACATCATCCTTTGGTATTATCCTAACTTCTTGGCTTCTTTTGCATGTAGTGTCCCGACTAACCGCAGTCTTGTTACAGGTGTTCGGCCTCAAGATGCATCAGCTTTAAGAGAGCCAGAAGATTTCCCCGAAGGGTCAAGGGGTGACATGAGCGCTTCGACCGCGGCTGATGCTGCTGTGCTGGATGCGCTGTACGGCGACCTGCCTTCTTATTGGCCCAAGTCAGCCGAAGGACTAGAGGTTGAAGGGAGAGCAGTTCCGGAGGTGTCCTCACTCCCAACTATATCAACGAGTGAGGTGCCGACAATTTTGCCAAGTGTGGAGCTGAGGGTGATTACAAGCCCTACTTCCCCAACTCTGGTAGTTGAGCCTGTTGTTCAGGAGATGGTTGTCAGCCCTACCTCAGCGGTGGCTAGCGCACTGATTTCCATGAAGACTCTGCAGAGATCACTGACAATCTGCCCTGCTGTTGATGTTCCAATTGCTCCTTCCACGATAGTGTCGACCAGGCTGGTGGATTTCTCTGAAGTTACCTCTCTACCAGAAGTGGCTGAGGTTGAGAACGACTATATAGGTGACCTCGTCGATAGCTTTTATAAAGGCTTAGGGCGAACTATCGACCTGGTTTTGAAGGGCTCGACTATGCCGTTCTCAAAGTTAAAGGTGGTCCTCTCCCATGGCATCGAAAGTATTCGGGATTTTGAGGGGTATCACCAGGCTACTGCTTTGGAACTCCTGGTGGATGAATTTGAGAAGGATGTAGAGGAATGGCGCCGTCTTCTCTGTTTGGACCTGGAGTCTTTAGTTGATGAGCGGTTCGCGCGTCTTGTCGCTCAAAAGCACGAGGCCCGGCTTGCCGCTTAGAGGCTGCTAAGGCTATCTTTCTGACTTGAAATCCTTGGAAACAAGGCAGGCAGAGGTCGGAAGTGCGATTGACGCCTCCACCAGTGCTCTTCTTGACGCTGAAGACAAGATTGGAAAGGCTGAGGAAATGATCAGGAAAGCAAATCTTATTTTATCCAACTGGTGCGTCTTGAAGAAACTGCGCGGCTTGAGCAGCTTAAGGCTCAAAATGAAGAGCTCTCACAGCAGGATTGTCACAGAGGGCAACTTTGGCGGAGGTTGAAGCTCGTCTGACCCAGGCAATGAATTTCAATGAGGCCGAGCTGAGGTCGCAAGCGCTTGCCCAGGCTGCTGATGACAGGAGGACGAGGCTGGACTCCTTGGAGGGCGGCTCAGGTCTTACAGTGTGCGCCTGTAGCTCCATGTACTTTATCCTTTTGGAATGAATGAAAATTTTTCTTCTTTTGTCGAATCTCCAATCTTGTTCTTCTTTTTGAATTGCGATTCCAAATTGTATTGCAATTTCTTGAGAACATAGTTCTTGTTGGGCTGGATGATGAGACTTGGCTATCTGTCAATTCAGAGGTCGCGATGACATAACTGGTGAGACGCCACCAAGCCCGAAACCGGTCCTTGTCAGATCGAAAGATGAGACCTGTCTTTTGTAAATGTCAACAGGGCTCGGAATTGAGACTTAGCTGTCTGCTGGTTCAGAGGTCACGATGACATAACCGAATGAGACGCCACCAAGCTTCAAAATTTGGTGATACTTGTCTTTTGTAAATGTCAACAAGTATCGAGACCTGTCTTTTGTAAATGTCAACAGGGCTCATAATTGAGACTCAGCTGTCTGCTGGTTCAGAGGTCGCAATGACATAAACGAATGAGACGCCACCAAGCTTCAAAATTGGTGATACTTGTCTTTTGTAAATGTCAACAAGTATCGAAACTTGTCTTTTGTAAATATCAACAGGCTCGGGGTTGAGACTTGTCTTTTGTAAATATCAACAAGCTCAAAATTGAGACTTGGCTGTCTGCTGGTTCAGAGGTCGCAATGACATAACCGATTGAGACGCCACCAAGCTTCAAAATTTGGTGATACTTGTCTTTTGTAAATGTCAACAAGTATCGAGACCTGTCTTTTGTAAATGTCAACAGGCTCGGAATTGAGACTTAGCTGTCTGCTGGTTCAGAGGTTGCAATGACATAACCGATTGAGACGCCACCAAGCTCAAGGTTGGTGATACTTGTCTTTTGTAAATGTCAACAAGCATCGAGACCTGTCTTTTGTAAATGTCAACAGGGCTCAAGGTTGAGACTTGTCTTTTGTAAATGTCAACAAGCTCGAAATTGAGACTTGGCTGTCTGCTGGTTCAGAGGTCGCAATGACATAACCGAATGAGACGCCACCAAGCTCAAGGTTGGTGATACTTATCTTTTGTAAATGTCAATAAGCATCGAGACCTGTCTTTTGTAAATGTCAACAGGGCTCAAGGTTGTAATGGAATTTGGGAGGAGGTCTCATTTTCTCGAGGAGAAACGAGGAAATCACTGTCATAGGTTTAGTGTTAATGTAACAGCGAAGTGTATATGTGGTCTTACCATTCTATGGATGAGAATTGGTAAGTGACTTTGGAGGGGGAATCAAATGGGAACTGGTCCCTTAGGATTTTTAGCAAATCTCCAGCTGTCAACGGGTTTGATATGCCTTTACCAACTACCGTTTGAGTTGGGCTAGCCATGCTATTCCCCTCAGCATGATAAGTTGTCGAGGATTTATGTGGGCTTACAGGCCAATATTTCCTCTATCCTT